>PVIR01000088.1:0-290734 GCA_004026965.1 Petromus typicus | reverse complement strand
AGCTAATTGAAAGTTAAATAGTTACAAAATATTTAAAAAGAACTGGCAGAGGCTGTTCTCTTGTCTCAAGAGGTTTCCGAGTTCTTTCAGGAACATCAGAGTCTCCCCTCACGAGGTCTAGACTCCTTTCTCAGTGTGTCTAACCAGGTGGTATAACATCTCCGCTTTCTTTTTAGAACATGAGAAATGAAGTTTTTTTTTTATCTTCCTTCTTAAATTTTGGGAACTCCAATTAAGGTGGCTCAGAGTCTCCTTTTTTTGTTTGTGTTAGCAGCCAACTTGCTGGGTAAGTGCAATGAAAGTTTTCTGCCGGTGGAAGAAGGTGATAGAAAAGTCAACTTGATTATGGAGCTGTCCACACAGCTTTCCCTTCAGACTGAGAGGATCGCTCAGCTAGAAGAAGCTTTGGAAGAAAAGGAAAGGAGGATTCGGCAGCTGGAGGCTGAGCAGAGTTGCCGTCTTTCCCAAGGGGCAGAGGAGCCTCCAGAGTGTGTAGAAGAAGCCCCAGTTTTCTCTGCCAGAATTATTCCTGTGGTCTTTCATGAGGACTTGTGAAGATTCACAGTGCGAAAACAATAAAAGTGTATTGAGTCATTAAGACAGTGTCTCCAACCCAAGTAGTCAAGTTCAAGCTCATCAGTTTGAATGCTTTCTGTAATGTGAGTCATAGAAGGAAACAAGAAGGCCCAAGTTCAATCCCTGGTACTGCAAAAAACAAAACAACACCAGCAACAAAAATAAAGAAAGGAAGAAGGAAACCAAAGAGCACAACTCAAAAGCCAACATCAAAGTTTCCCGCTTAGACAGACGTTGTCTCACAACCACACAGCTGCAGAATATTGTTTTTAAGCATCCTGCCTGGTAGCGGAGCGGTGAGAGAGGAACAGAAAACTAGACAGGACAAATTTTAGCATTATCATCTTAGCAAAGGTCTGTCCCACTGCGGGGAGGGTGGCACCAACCCCGATCTTCCGACAGAAAGCTGCCGCGGGGGCCCGGCTCCCCCTCGGGAATGTCCCTCACAGAACTGAGAGCAAACGGTCATCAGGTCTGCCTTTTCATGCCCCCGGGAGTTTATTTTTTTATGGCATTTTATAACATTAGCAAGGGTAGAAATGTGATAAAAGTAAAGCAATTAAAAACAACAAAAAAGGATGCATGAATCAGATCAACGGCCCTTTGGGAAAACTGTCCCAGGACAGCATCTTCCTGGGAAAACACGCAACACTGATGTTTCCCTCAGGACATGACTAAGGCCAAAGCAAAACATGCTCTTCTTTTAGGGTTGTCCCACGTAGCTGAGAGAGGCAAAGTGACGGCAATGAGGAAAGGAAAACTCTTGTAATGAATGGACTAGAATGAATCGTGTCGTATTTCTCTCCCACTCATCTCTCAACTGAACCATTTCCCCGGCAAAGGGAGCGATGGGCACCAACTTCGGAGGACTTGGGCCCTGGGTGCGAAGGTCTAACGTTGCTCAGACAGACAGCTCTGGGCTGTATTGCTCTCAAGCCTGTATTGCTATATCCAATTTAATTCAATCTATTGAACGAATATTCCTCAAAACTCTTCTATCTTCCAGGCATAATAACAAATAAAATGAGTGTTAGAAACGTAGTAAGGATGAAAATGACAAGTTGTATTACCGAGGCATTCACAGACACAAGAGTTTCCTTACAATGTAAGGCTGACCGCAGTGAGAAGGGAAGGCTGACCTGAACTCATGGCAGTCCTCCTGCCTCAGCCTCCCAGCTGCTGGAATTACAGGCACCACCACACTCAGCGTATCAAAGAAACAATTCTGTTTAAATGTATTTCTAGAAAAGAAAGAATCTCATCAAATTTTAATTATTTCTCATACTCCTGCATGATTGTTATAAAATTGAATCACATTCTTCATTTTTGCTTTAATAAAACAGTGAAATATCGATGAATGTTGCAGGTTTAAGTAAAAATAATATTTACTTTGCAATTGCTAGTACAGAAACTACAAAAACAAAATTATTTCCAAAGATATTAGAAAACTTTTTTTAAAAAGCCTTGGAAAGTCAAATGTTTGCCATTTTAAAAGTTTGATTGTAATAATTTTAAAACTCAGGGCTAGCGATATAGCTTTATGGGAGAGAATATACCCAGCATGTCTGAGATCTTAGGTTCTATCCCCAGCATGTGTTTGTATGAACACACCACACACACACACACACACACACACACATACACACACACACGTGCACGCACACACACAGATGGAAAGAAAATAAAAATGAAATAATTAGACAAAAACTAAAAATAAAATGAACTACAGAGAAAAATAATTATTATTATAATTTCCCTCTGGTTTTACAATAATATTTTGTATTGAGATTTCCCAGACATGGGAGAGTACTTCACTAATAGTGAGGAATCAAGGTCAAGTAAGAAATAACCTTTTGTAAACCTGAAGGACAAGTACACTAGGAAAAAGTTCACAACAGAAGACTAGGCAGCCACAGTTTTCCTACATCTAATGAGATTAGGATTTTATGGTAAAACAAAACAAAAATAGTTCCTATTTCACAAAAAGTCACTTCTGAATCCACAAATGCAATATAGCATTTTCAAACAGCACAAACCTGTGCTGTGAACTGACTTGAACTGTCTGACATTTGCACTGGTAAGAGTCACATTTTTGTTTGTTTTTAAACAAAGAATGACCCTTAGTGCTCAATTCCAATAATACCCATCTTTTGGTTCTTGGATGGGAAATTACATGACACATGGCCTGATGAGGCTTCAATTCATTCTCGTAAATCTCACAAATCACTTTCGCCAACAGTGTGTGTTCTGATGCCACTATTTTCACCAAATGATGGTGACACAGGTAGTGGAGACCAGCAGAATGGGAGAGAAAGAACAAGTCCAGCACTAGTTCTCTGTCTTATGTGGTCTAAGCACTAATAGTGAGTAACATTCAAAAAAGAAAAAAGAAATGATAACATTATTCTTGGCCCTGTACAAAGAAAAAGGTGCCTTATGGCTTAGCATTAACGAGAAGGCGAGGTAGACACGGTTAAAGAAATAACAAACGGCCGTTGTGGATGCCTGCCGTCTTGTCAGTGACCCGCACTGACTAAACATCAGCTCTGGACAGAAAGGACAGACGCAGGACCCACAGCTCACAGCCAAAGTGGGCTTTTCCCGAGGTTCCACCCCTGTGCAGTTAGTTGTACAACGAAGACCTTCGTTTTCTCTCTTTTCTCATATCACCCTCCTTACCCCTTTATTGGAAGATAGTTTTCCACAGGGACTTTTTTTCAAACTTGTTCTATGATAAAGTTCAAAACTGTCCAGACTCAACCAATCTATGTGTCTGGTTTGGTTCAAATAGCATTTTGGTTTTGATGTACTGTGTGTTTTACTTTAAAACAAATACCAGGAAGAAGCATGTGTACTGCACCCCACGGTGTCCGCGGGACCCTGCCATTTCCTGTGTCCTTTTCGCTGCCCCCATGAGACATTTCCCTGACCTGCCTGGCTCCGCAGGCCAGTGGCCATGTCTGCTCCCTGAATACAATTCCGTGCTGTGTCGCAGGATACAAATTGCAGGCTCTTGCGCTTTTGATTTCAAGTCCTACATATGCATTCAAAACGAGTATGTAACCATGTATGCCATATTCCATGTTAATAAACATCCCCAGACATGATGACAGGAAAAGCATGGGATACCTAAAAAAAGTCTAGCCAAGACTGCCGTACCTTCTCCATTAGCTGAAGTCTTTTTGCGGTACCGGGGATCAAACTCAGGACCTTGTGCTTGCCGGGCAGATGCGATGCCACTGAGGTCCCCAGCCCTCTCATCACCTGTAACATGTACAGTGTGTGGAAGGGGCTCAGACAGTAAAATGCCATCGTAGCTGCATCACAGGCACAGGTGAGTCGGTAAGTGATCTGACTCCAACGAGCACTTCCCGAAGGACGATACCACACGTCGACACTCCGGCCACTCATCTCGGGCCTCCTTTTTACACAGATGGGGAAGCAAAACCCATCAGTTAGGTGATACTGCTAAGATTGTTGATTGTAGCTACAGTTACTTTCCCATTGAATTCAGCTGAAATAGAGGCAATTAAGCCTCTTAATTTAGCATACAGAGCATAATGCTTTATATTTAAAAAACAAAGTTGAAAATTAGCCTCCATGTGATCAATAACTCAGTGAGGTGTGAGCTTCCTATTTACAGGCGGGAAACTGACGTGTAGAGGTAGATTCAAGTCCAGAACAAGAGTCAACACACTATAGCCTTGGGTCAAATCCAGCTGTCATTGTTCTTGTGTGACCCCAGAGATTAGAATGGCTTTCACGTGTTTTCATGGTTGTACACCACAAATCAATAATAATATTTGTGACACAAAATTACATAGAATTTCAAATTCTCTGTCTATAAGTTAAATCTTATTGAAATACAACCATGTTCATTTGTTTGCTATTATCTCTGGCCTATTTCTGGTTATGATCATACAGTGGAGTAGTTGTAACAGAAATCTACAGTCAATAGTCTCAAAATGGGTGTTATTTGGCCAACTAGAGAAAATGTTTGCTGACCCTCATTCTAGAACAGTGACCTGACTTCCTCTACATCAGATAGTTAATAAGCTCCTGAAGCAGATAGAAGTCTGATATCTTATTTGTTGCTTGTTTTTGGATACAAACCCATATACACAGATTTATCCTCAACATGGAACTATAAGAAAAATATGTTATACAGGGCCTCCCAAATCTCATGAAATTTTGGCTAAAAAAATAAGCTCAGGCATCTTTAATTATCCTATAGCAGAATGCTATTCCAGTGATTGGTACATTTTTCTCCCTGTATTTATCACCTGCGGTTTCCACATTAGTAGGTAGCCTGCTCTGAGTTCTCTGCCCGGGGCCAGGAGCCTCCTGGCCCAGGGAATGGAGACGCTGATCAGGACGCGTTTTCTGAAACAAAATCGACTGAGGCCAGAAGGACTGAGAATCTTCCTCTGAGAGGAAAACGGGGAGACAGGGAGGGATCCTCTCTATCCCTCCATGCTCCCCAACATGACTTTTAAGACACGGGCTCTGAGAGGGTTTTACAGGACACGGGTTAGATTCTGAGGCCAGACCGGCAGACTCGGGAACTCTTTGTGGCTTGGAAGTGGCCAAGCAGCAGACGTCTAATGATTAGGCTGCGCAGGAAGACAAAGGACTCCGGAAAAACTCAGCATCGCCAGATGGTGGAGAAGCTGCTCAGACCGAGAACTCTGGAATGAGACCAAAGAAACGAAAGACTCAGACTGACAATCGAAGCTGCGGTCTCCCTGACAGAATGAGGGCTCCGCGTCAAAATTTAGAAACTTTATCAAAAAAAAAAAAAAAGGAATGTATGCAGACTTTGCTCTCAGAGAGTCACGTGAGCCATGCTATTAAAACTCCATCTACAAGTGGAAAATCACAAAGAAGTTACACCTCCGACCAAGAGTACCGGTAGGGTCCATCCTCCCCTGAACTCCTACTCTCAAAGACACTGATGAAATTCCAGCTATATATATAGAATTATATATAAATTATAGAATAATTATAAATTAAAATAAAATAGTACTATATATTATATAATAATATGATATACTATAGTATTATTAAAATAAAAATTATGTTTTATATAATTATAAATATTATGTTCTGACAATATATAGTTACATAAATATGTATATATTGAGACATATTAAAACTTTATGCTCAAGAAGTAGGTATTTGCATTCCCGAAGGTATAAAGTGAGATGTCCCCAAAGATGAGTTGAAATTATAACTGCAGAAATCCAGTTTCTGACAACTTGTGGAGGAGTCTTTGTGCTAAACAAGTCTCTGTCTCTGCCATGCCACCACCAACCAAAGACAACACCGAATGGTAATGCTATAGATTGCAGTAAAAAGCTTCTAACCACACCGTCAACTTGGGTAAAATTACCCATTTTTTAAAAAAGATTAGCAATCAGAGTATATGTGCCCCATTCACTAAGCAAATATTTACTTAGTATTTATTATAAACTTATACATACTGTATGGTCTATCCATTGTGTGAAATGTCTAGATTCAGAAAAGATTTCTATATAGAATAATAGTTTCTCATGTCTCAGAGGCGGTGGCTATGCCTTTTAAATTTGTTAAATAATAACTTCAGAAATGGCTCTTATAGGGCCGGGGATTTAGCTCAGTGGTTCCGGTGCCTGTCTTCCAAGTGCAAGGGCTCAGGTTTCATCCCCTGGTTAACCACATACAATACTGGGCATGGAGACTCACCCCAGCAGCAACCAGCACCACATACCACAGTGCCGGGCGTGGTGGCTCACGCCTGGAATCCCAGTACTCGGGAGGCAGAGGCAGGAGGATTGCTGTGATGTGAGTTAGAGGCTGAGCTCAGGGCCAGCCTGAATTACAGAGCAAGACCCTGTCTCTAACAAAACAAAACAAAACAAAAAAGAAATGGCTCCTATAAAGGAAATAACAGAGAGGTTTTCCTTTTATAAATGCTTACATTACAATCAGCTCACTGGAATGTTTACCCCCCCCCATAGTACAGACATTCTAAACAGGATGAATGCTGTTTTGCAGGACAAGTGACCTTCAGAGAGCAAGGTCATGTGCACCTGTAGCAGACGGAGACAGAGGAAGGTCTGGGGCGGAGGGTGCAGTTAGTCCCTTTCTCACACCAGTGATGTGGAGAATTTAAATCAATCTGATTATCCCCAGGGGTTACCCAATCCTGCTATTTTGCCATAGAGACTTAGACCTCCTTTATGAATTTTCTAGATGACTTGTTATTACAGACTTTAATAAACTGAAATACTGAAAACAGAGAAAATTTTTCCTTTTGGTAGGTTCTTGATCCACAGTTTTAATACAGAGTGATTATTTGCAGGGATGTCAGCATGGCTGTGAGATAGGAACGCGGGCTGTGGAAGGGCTGCCTCTAATGGACAGAGGCATTTCATCCATTAATCTGCACTGACGGGTCCTGGAGATCTGATCAAATATTAAACAGCCTCCATAGTGATGGCTGATTTGAGACAGCACCTTCCCATCTGCTACATTCCCAGTAAGAGCTGGAGAACTTACTGCTTATTGAAATAAAAGAAACAGGTTAAGACAAAACCTGTGTCTATACTTAAATTTCTTTTCCTTAGTAATTAAAACCAAACCACCTGTTCCCCCATTAGGGTTAACCCTTACCAGGCTGGAATGCTTCTGAGTTTTCTATCCAGAAAAAATATGAAGAAAATCTATGCGGTGTAGGTTCCAACATGCAAATATCCTATTATTTCAGTAAGTTCTTTCCAGCAGTAAGGCTTTTGATGAAATGAAAATGCTACTACTAAGTGAAAAATACAGACTGGAATCACTTTTTTGTCAGTACCACTATAGTTGGCATCAGTAGGTTTGAGCACGTTATGGATTTTTTAGATGTGTCTTAAGTAGGCACAATTAACCATGAGGGTAAAACTGAGCAAGGAGCTGCCAGTCTAGTCCTCAGTTCTATACCCCCATAAAGGAAAGAGAAAGGTAAACATGTTATTTTCAGCTAATACTAATCATAGTAGGTTTTGTTATAAAATGTGTCTAGTGGAATTTTGTCTAGAATGAGGTTGGTTAGCATTTGCCCTAAAGTAGGATAACTAAGGAAAAGAAGAACTACTCTGTCTTACAAATAAAAGTACTCACATGGCTCGTGTTGTAGCTCAGTGGTGCAGTGCCTGCCTGGAAAGTACAAGATCCTGGGTTTGATCCCTCATACTGAAAAAAAGAAGAGAATACTCATAGATGCTTCTTCTGCTTTTACTCCTCGTCCTGGGAATTCAGCCAGGAACTCTACACACTGAGCGCAGGCTTCACTGTGCTAAGCGCCCCCTTCTCCTTTCTTTTCTGATGACAGAAATCATGTGGAGTCAATCAGTATTATAGTTGTTTATAAAATAAGTAACTTAATTTTCTTCCCTGTCACAGAGCACTTAATAAATGCTATACTGTTTCTTTGAAAGGAATCAGAATCACAGTAGATTGAATAAGAGAATTGTAAGAGTACTCTTTTCCTCTCAAAAATAATCCACATCTGATTAAGAAAACTTACTAAAAATGCATTTAAAATATGTATTAGGACCAGAGATGTAGCTCAGTAGTGTGGTCGCCCACCTGGCAAGCACACAGTTGTGAGTTCAGTCCTTGCACCCATTTTAAGAAGAAAAAGAAAGAAAGAAAATGTGTGATACTTTCCCATCTCTGACAGTATATTTTAATATCTATGACCACTAGACCACTAAAAAAGTATATTAAAAATATAGTAAAAGGATATAGACAAATCCATACCGAATTCTAAAAAATAAAACTAGGTAAAACCAGGTAAAGGTCAGAAAAACAAAATCCAGAGAGAACAAACAGAAAAAAAGAAGTAAAATGGCAGAACTAAACCCTACTAGAGAAATAGTTACATATCAAACTAAGAGGCATAAGCTTCTGGGGGTAGGCGGATACGGGGGGTTGAGCAGGCAGCTCAGCAGTTCAGAGCTTGCCTGGCATTGACTGAAGCTTTGAGTCTAATTCCCAGCACTGAAAACAAAACAAAACTGTGGACAACTGTATAAATCTAAATTTGATAATTTAGATGAAATCAATCAATTTCTTAAAAAGCCTAAACTATCAACTCTCAGTCAAAATGAAACATTATTTAAATGGTTCTATAAACTGAATAAATGGTTAAATTTTTAAAAAGAAATCTCCAGGCCCAGTGGTTTTGCCAGAAATTCCAGCAACCATTTAAAGAAAAACTAACCTCAGTATAGGCCTGTGCTACACAGTGGTCATCGAAGAAACAGAATCAATGAGAGACATATATATCTATCACATGGAAAAAGCACATTCTACATATAGGGAGACGTAGGAATTTCTTTAAGGATCGGCTTATAGGAGTGTGGCCACTGGCAGAGTTTAGTCTGGAAAGCAGGTGAGCAGGTCAGGTCCCCAGGGAAGAGATGATGCAGTAGTTCATGTCCAAAGGTCATCTGTTACCAGAATTCTTTCTCCTTCCAGGGCAATCAGTTGACATACAGCAATTTTATGGAGAGCAATCTGTTTTATATCATAATGTCATCTACAAAGTACTCTCAAAGAAACATCTAAAATAACAGTTGATCGAATATCTAGGTATCATGATTTAACATAAAATGAATGACTATAAGGAAGGAATATGTTAGAATTAACTTTACAAAGCTACTGCTATACCAACATCCAGAACAAGCAAAACAACTAAAGCTAAGATAACTTAAAAATTCCTTAAGAAAATATTATTGTATATGATTCAGCAATAATGAAGACTAATTACATAGTATGGCCAAGTGGTTTTGTTCCAATGATGCAAGAGTTGTACAATATTCAAAATTCAATCCATGTAATCTACCGCACTGAAGAGAAAATCAAGAAGAAAAATCAAATGGCTACATCAATTGATTCAAGAAAAACATCTGACCAAATTTAATACCTTCCCCAACTAAAGATCTCAGAGAAATAGTGACAGAGAGAAACTTCATCAGCTTACTCTCCAGTGGAGAACTTATTTTCAAGTGGGGACATAGTTTAGAAGTAGCACTCATGTAGCATTTATGAGCCCCTCAGTTTGATCCCAAGTACTGAGGAAAATAAGATAAGCACCTACAGAAAACATATGGGGGGGTGGTAGGGTGGGTAGGGCTATGGGATAAAGTGAGAATTAAGTTGTGTCTTATACTAGTACAAATCCCCATTATAGAGTGCTATCATGATGCATATATGTAATGTACCAATAAAGATTTCAGTTAAAAAAAAAAAAAAAGAAAACATACCAGGTTACATCCACTCAAGGGGAGACCAAAAACTCTCTAAGCCTGGGAGCAAGGCTGTCCAGTTTCATCTCTCTTACTCACCATAGTTCTGGAAGTTATAACCAGCACACTGAAACAAAGAAATCAATAAAGGCAAAGACGGGCCAGGGATTTAGCTCAGTGGTTCCGACCCCAGCACAAGGGGCTGGATTCGAACCCCTAGTAACAACATACAATATTGGGTGTGGAGACACACACCTAGTAGCAATCAGTACCACATACCACAGTGCCGGGCGTGGTGGCTCACGCCTGCAATCCCAGCACTCAGGAGGCAGAGGCAGGAGGATTGCTGTGATTCGAGTTTGAGGCTGAGCTCAGGGCCAGCCTGAACTGCAAAGGGAGACCCTGTCTCAAAAATAAATAAATAAACAAAACAAAATAAAATAAAATAGTTCCTGCTTGAAAATGTGTAGAAAACCCTAATCACCTGTCAAAAAGACTTTTAAGAGTAAAAGGTAAATTCAGCAGGGTCACAGGTACAGGACAAAAAATTTAAAATATTTATATAGTAGCAACAAACCATGATAAAAACAGCAGAATGAAGGAAGATGCATTGTGATTAAACATTCCCTACCTCCCTGGTTCTGGGAATCAAACCCACAGCCCACAGCATGCTAGGCAAGCATGTGACTGTCACTTTTCAAGCAAAATTCTTAATTGTAACTATAACAACATATGTACGAGACTTATAGGCCCAAAATTATAAAATGCTAATGGAAGAAATTAAAGAATATCTGAATAAATGTAAGGACATATACTATATTCACAGATTAGAGGACTTGACATAGAGAAACTGTCAGTAGATTTAATTAACACTGTTTCTAGCAGATCTCCATAAGATTATATTTATTGCTCTAAAATTTAACTAGAATAGCCAGATATTTGGGGAATACTTGAATTAATGATGAATAATAAATTTCCAAAATTAATGATAAGTACCAAATCAGATCCAGGAAACTTGCTGTGTCAAGTGAAGTAATACCCAAATTAAAACACAGATATTTGCTATAAACTTATGCGTATCCTGTTCAAACGGAAAAAAAGAAGCAGATACAAACAACTTCTGGAATGAAGCCAGGTGACAAGCACCTCCTCTGTACAACAGCCAAGATAAAACCCATATTGCACTTCTTATCAAAAACCCTGGAAAGGAGAAAAGGGGGAAATGAAATATTTGAAGTACTGAGTGAAAAGAGAAAAGCAGCAATCTAGAATTCCATTCCAACAGTTATTCTTCCAGAGTGAGTGGCAAAGGCTTTCTCAGAAAGGCAGGACTGTGGATGAAAGGCAGGTCTCTGGTTGCCAGGTAGGTGGTCGGGGAAAATACAAGGTGTGGGTCTATAAGGGCAAAATGAAAGAAATTCTTCATGGTGATGCAAATTTTGTATCTTGACAACGTCCGGTGTAGTTATAATATGCAGGGTGATCAAACACCATGGAAATGTTTAAGTTTTTAAAAAGGCGTTATAGTGAAAGACATTACCATCCAGCTCTCTCAAAATACTCCCCTCACTTCAGAGACACCGCCCCGCGATTTGGGGCAGTGTGTCCATTACTGCAGTGTTTTGTTCACACGTGTGCCACGTTTTAATCACCCAGGCTCTCCCGCCTCTACCAGCGGCCTCGTCTGCAAGACGAACTCGCTTTCACCTCCGGTTTCAAACACACCTAACATTGAAGAGGCCGCACTGGTCCTCTCCTGCCTTCATCTGCCGTGCCCCCATCTTGAGCCCTGCTGGCTGTGGCATCAGGATGGCATGCAGGCAGGGGTTACTTCCCTGAGAAGTACTTACACCCCTGGTTATGTGTTGGGAGCCATTTCCCACAGTGCCATGGCTCCCTATGCTGGACAGAAAAGTTGGCCTGATTTTTGGATCAGAGCCTGACATTGTTTACCTTCCTCAAGGATAATTACTGCCTTCCCAGATTAAATTAAGAACCTCTACACACCTTCGTGGCAGATTAAATTGAGGCAGTTGTCAGCACACCCCTCCCACCAGTTCTTTATGATTAACCTTGAGATTAAACAAGCCAAGGATTCCGCCCTTTTTCAGTAACCTTTTTTTTTTTTCTGTACATGTAAACAAAGCTAGTTGGCACATAGGCGGTACTTAAGAAATGTATTAATGGGGGCTGATAAATAAACGCGGGGCTCATTCGGTATTGACGGATGAGCCTTTCCAAGTCCCGCTGTTCTGTCTTTATTTCTCATCCTCAACCCTCGGCTTGGTTACCCCGTTGTTCTACCCGGCTGGCCCTGGCAGATATGGTCCTCTGTTTTCTAAATCCACACTCAGAAAGATCCCACAATATTCACCTTTCCCTAGAGGGGGCCCCTAAAGAAGCTGCCGGTTCTATAGGATGTGTCCTACCCTCCGTTTTGTCTTCTACTAGGCCAGCGGCGTTTGATTTTAAGAACCCAGACTAGCCAGGCATGGCCTACAATCCGTGGTATTGAGCTGGGGACACTGAGGCAGATAGAAATAGACTGTGGGTGGAGAGCACTATGGGTCTGATCTTTGATATCTTTAAAAAGCAGTGGGCTATATCCTCTTACCTGCTCTTGTTCAATACCAGCTTCCTCTCCTCCAGGGCAATGGGCAGCCCCACGGGTGATTCACCTGGGCTGAAAGGGCATATTGTAGGGTAAAGAAGTAGAGACTTCAAGAGCTTGACAATAACAAACTAAGGTGTGTGTATGTGTGTATAAATGCGTGTGGATGTGCACCAGTGTCTGCGTGTCTGTGTGTGGGTGGTGAGGAGGGCAGACAGCATTGTTCTGTAAAGCTCCACTCCAGGTCCTGCGAAAGGTGCTCCTTGCCCTGCCCAGGAGACCGCCCCTCCCTCAGCGCATGCCGCTCTGGCCGCCGCACAGCAGCTGCTCTCCTGCACACAGCTTGCCTTTCAATACACAACCCCACATGGGCCTTCAGACTTGCAAAAAACAATCATGTGAATGTTTTCATGTTTCAGAAAGAAAAAAGGAAGAAACACATGAAAGAAAAAAAAAAAGAAGAGGTGGAGGACGCTAACTCTTAGGGAAATGGACCGTCGTGACCCCTCGTTTTAAGTGTATCTTGATACTAATGCTTTGCTCTTCACTTCCTCTGTGTCCCCGGCTCTGTAGTACCTCTCTCGGGGCTGAGTCTCTGTTGCTGTGCAGGTCCCCTGGGATGCCCTTCCCGATGGAAACAGACCTGCGACACTGGGTCCTGCGCAGACACTGGGCAGTGCACTTACTTGACCCCACCCAGCTGCGCGCGAGCTCATCCCACATCCGGGGTACACAGAGTACTCTAGATAACCACTGCGAAGTCCCTGTGAAAACTCAAGCCTCCATCAAAGATTTCAAGCACAAGAAAACCCTTTGTGTGACCAGGAAACTGATTTGCGTACTTACTGCTAACTAGACAAACAAATAGAAAGTGAATTGCATTTGTTCCCTCTGCAGTCCTGTTTGTACAAAGAGGCTTAACTGGAAGATTAAGACAAATTCTCTTAACATATTGTGCTATAAACCATACACCTGCCTAGAGTTCAAAGGACTGTCATCTTATTACAGGTTGTATAAGCATCGGAAAGTTTTACAAGGAAAAATAATTCAGAGTAACAAACCTGGAGATCTAAGCAAACCACCTCCTACCGTGTTCAAGGTGTCTTGAGAACTCAAAGTAAAAAGAGAGCTGGATTCTCTGCTTCCAGAAGGAAGGCTGGCCAATGTGCTGTCGAGCTCTGGAAATTTCCAAAGTCCTCTTGGGGTGAGGAACTGAGGACTTCTTTAAAAGGCAAGAAAACCAGAAGTCAGCTGAGTTTCTAGGATAAAAGCTAATTTAGGGTTTTGCCAATATTGGCACTAATGCTTAGGAAGGAACCTGCTTCCTGGCCTAGCTGATGATTATCCTTTTTTTTCTATGAAAGACTTGTAGGCTGAGAGGAGCTGGAGTAGATAGGAAGCTTCGTGCTTTTACCCAGGAGAAACATCCTGGGAACCTACCCACACATATGGTAATACTGACACAACCTAGGGGTGTAGTGGGTGTAGTAAGGAGAGGCCCATTCATTTCTGCATTAAGAAAACGACTGCTGTTTTTATTACTACCTGCAGTTTTCAAATGAATGACCTAATGCTGCCCAGGATGAACAGACCACCTCTTAGAGGATAGTTGAATTTATTTTTTTAACCCAAAGCAGGAAATGCTCTTGCTGAGTTCCGTCCTCTCTCGAAACTGCTCTGGGCACCCTGCCAAGGACTGCTCAGTGGCCCCTATTCTTTTTGTTTTTATCTCATCCAATCACTTTGCTTTAAGCTCCACTTCTTGCCACACCTCTGTCTTTAAAGTCCACCTGCATTTTGGGTGAAAAGAGCAACTGTGTTCCCTGGCTGTGTGCTGAGCAGCGAAAGATACACTTGGGCACATGTCGGAACCAGTGCTTGGCTTTGTGTTTGACACATGCGAGCACATAAAAACCCACTGACGCTGAGAGCAGGCAGCACGCTTATGGGATCCAGGGCGATTGTGTTTCTGAACCAAATGGTCTCTGGGAACTTGAGCTGCTCCTTGGAACCCTCCAGTGCGGTGTGCAGACAGACAGGTCGTCCATGGGCCCGAGCCGAACCTCGCTGTCCAGCGGGAGCTAACCGAATGCACGGAGACCTGCAGGCCCCAGCCCCTCGGAAAACAAAGTTCTCCGTCTTCTGGTGAATGAGGCTCTTTTTCATTTCACTGAAAGAATTATTTTTTATTTACTCACTCTCCAAAGAAACTTTCTTTAAAAAGTTCTAAGAGGAAAATAACAAAGTGGTAAACAACAGCAATTCAGAACCCGAGACTCAGAACCCAGCACATGCAAAATAAAAGCTCTCACATTTTAAACCTCTCAGCAGTTTCTTGTCCATTTTAGCAAAAGTTTCAAAACACCCAAACCCAGAAACACATTCATTATTCAGCCTGTCTCCCAAGCTCTCCTTTTCAAATATTTCTGGGTAACTAATACATTTCCTTTTAGAAATTCAGCAAAAATGTCCTTAAAATATACTTGCCGGCATGAGGGGCAGGTGGATGGAATCCTGAGAGCTACATAGAAGCCCAGCCGTTAGAGTTTCCTTGGCCTTTTTTCACTGTGCCTAAGAACCTGCACTGTGTGTCTCTCTTCAGGAAGATCTACAGGCCTCTCAGTTGCCTGCTCCTCTCACTTCCTGCCCCCAGTGGGCAGCGGAGCACCCATATTCACATTCTGAGCACACTACTTCCTACCCGTGGAGCCTCGGGGATAGTTCTGTTAACCTTGCAAGCCTTAGTTCGTGGCTGAGTCCCGCACCAAGCAGTCTCATCTGGTCTTCCTTTCTGGATGTACCTGCAAGTCAGAATGTACCTGCATGCAGGATGTACCTGCATGTCCACCTTCACTGAAAGAGACAAAGCATTACCATGCAACCGACAAAGAACGGATAGTGTTCCTTGATCCACCCTTGATAAGCTTTCCTATTTCCTGCTGCGGCTGCTGAAATTCAGGGTTCACTGTCTTCAACAGTTGCAATAGACTCGTTTGTCATCTTCCTGTGATGCTCATAGTACTTATAGAAAAGGAAGAGAAGAGACAGAAGTATTGACAAGTGCTGATGAAAACTTACACGTTTGTTGTTTGAATGAAGGAACCTTACATAATGAAAGTTTGAGAGGATATCTCTTTTTAAAAGCTGAAATAGGTGTCCCTGGATTCTAACTGTATTTTTTAGCAAAGCACTTTGCAACACAGAGAAGCATATCCCGGTGACCCACTGATTTCACTGAAAAGATTCAGTGTTTCAAAGCATTTTTCCTGGTCCCTAGCATTCCATTTCAAGACTGCTCCGTGGTGAACCCAGAAAAGCCTGCTTGTCAAGTTGAAGGAAGGTCAAATTGTCTTGTCCATGACATTATCAGATGTTTCCTGAATGCCATGGGTCAAAAGCTATTTTTATGCAGGTCCAGAAGGCTTTTGTTGCTATAGCAAAGAATGGTAGATCAAAAGCACAGATATCAAATGAGCTAGAAAACACTCAAAGCTAAAAACTAATAATACCAGTAGCTATTGTTAACAGCCATAGTGAGGATTAAATGAGATCGTGTGCTCTACACACAGATCAGGGCCTAGCAAACATGTAGCAAATGTTAACATGTGTTATTTTTACCAAAGTGTAAAATAGCACTTAGAAATTTCAGAGATTACAAACTAAAAATATACAACTTCGCCTTGAAATATCTACTAATGGCAAGTGTCTGCCTTAAATATCTTACCCTCCTGTTACCTCTGTCTCGTTAGCGACCCTAGAAGTGAGTCCTGACTGAGGGAAGTGGATGCCCCTGGTCAGAGCAGAGTGCTCTTCAGGAAGGGCCTGTGAAGGGCAGAGGAGAGGAGGCCTTGGGAGGGAACAGGCAGAGCGGGGTGTGGTCTCGGGCTGAACCCATCCTTGCCTTGATAGCAGGCAGACTCTGGAGCTGACATAGCAGCGTCCTTTCCCCTAGAGTCAAGGAAATGCCTTCGTTATCCTGTGTCCGTTAGTCACTTGCCGTAGATCGGACCCACCCACCTCCCATGCAAAAGTTGGGGCCAAATGTGTAGGGCTAGAAGCAGTCCTCTTTTAACTGAGGCAAGTCTCTAGAAAAGAGGAACTTAACAGTCTATCAGGGCAGCCGTAACCAAAGTCCATGGGCTACGTGGCTATAGGTCAGACATTTATTTTCTCACAATTCTGGAGGAGGGAGACTTTGGATCTGAAACTAGCAGTGCTACTTCCAGGTGAAGGCCCATTTCCTTTCAGATGACTGCCTTCTTGCTGTGCCTTTACAACAACAGGAAGAAAAAAACAATATTTTTCTCCCTTCTCTGCCTTATCAGGTCACAGTGTATTGGACTGGGGCCTTATTTTTATGATCTAATTTCATCTTAATTCCTTGCTAAAGACTCTGTATGGAGACAGAGTCAGTGTGAGGGTTAGGGCTTTAAAACATGGATTATGGGAAGAAACACTGTAACCGTAGACAAAGGAATATGTGTTCCATTAGCAGCCACAATCGGCAGGAACTGAGGCCTGGGTCCTATATAGCCAAGTGAGGTAGCTGGTTTGTAAAAGAATGGCTGTTATTCTCCCGCCTGCATACCCAGCCCCTTAAGTGACCATGAGAATTTCTGTCCCTGGTGCATCTGAGAACCTGGTGAATTATTTTCACCAACAAAACGCAGTGGAGACGGCTTTGTACCTGCTCTAATCCTGGACCTCAACTGGCCCAGGTGCTTCCACCTGTTCTGCTGGAAATCTGGTATAGGGAATCTAGACCAAAATATGGAGTTGAGGCCAACCTTCAGCCCTCCTAGGGCAATAATTCTGAAAGCAACAGTTAAAGTTGTTTTTTTCGAGGAACTTCTTTACAAAGTAATTGGCTCTATGATTTTTAAATAATATAAAAATGTAATCTAAGTGGGACACATTCTTCTCAGTAAATAAATCTTTGGGGGAGTTATATATAGTATTCTCACCCGGAATATATACGTTTTAAGAAGAATTTTCTAAAAGAATATGTAAATATTACAATAAATGTATTTCATTTTTATACATTGTGAAAGCAGAATGTATAACAGTAAGAGCCTATAGCCAGGCACGGTAGTGCACACCTGTAAGTCGAGCACTCTGGAGGCTGAGGCAAGAGGATTGTCTTGTGTTCAAGGCCAGCCTGGGACACAAATGAGTTCAAGGCCAGAGTGAACTACAAAGTGAGACCCTGTCTCAAAAAACAAAACAAAACAAAAACAGTAAGAGACTATGAAGTCTTCCTAAAATCTCCATGGCATATTTACAAAAACTGATAATGTATTAATACATTTTCTTACTCTATTTTAGAATGCAGAAATTATTTCATTCATTTTTAAAATAGAGCTGTTGTCAATAGACTATCTTTTCCTTTTGTAAACCAAAATGGAACTTCATATAGAGTCACAAGTTTCACCACCTAAAACATACGCAGATACTCAGCTCCAGACCACATTGCACTTCTCTTGAGAGCTCACACTCTTCTCCTTTGAATGTGTGTTTTTAGAATTCTGCCTAATAAATCTCTTTAAAAAAAAGATAGAAATCATTTCAGCCAGAATTATTTCTAATTCTGGTTTGTTGTTTGTTTGTTTTTTGTACTGGGGATCAAACTCAGGACTTGGTGCTTGCTAGGCAGGCAGGGCACCACAGAGCTACATTCCTGGCCCTTGTGTTCTAATTCTAAAGGATAATCTATTGCAATTTGTGTCTGGACGGCCCCCGAAGGCCTCAAGTAGTCATTCTGGGGCTTTCTCAGAGGTGGCTGTATCCAAAGCGTGTGATGCTAGGATTAAGGGCATGCAATCACCAAATCAATCCCCTCATTGGTTTGGTACCAATCCAATCCCAGCAGCCTGGATACACTACAGGACAGAGAGAGCCTGGCCTTGCCCCCTTTGCTTAGCTGCTTTAGCTGTCTTCTATGAGCTGTTTTCTGCTTCCCTTCTACCATGTGCTGCTCTGCCTTGGAGCCAGCCAGTTATGGGCTGAAACGTCTACAAACTGTGAGCTAAATAAGATTTTTCCCCTTGAACTTTGGATATCAGTTGCTATTTTGTCTCAGCAATGAGAAAAGTAGGACAATATACTAACAAAAGATGAGGAAAAGTTACTTCATTCACTTGAAAATCATTAAGCATCTCTCTATAATAAATTCTAGATAAAATCAAAAGTAGAACCTAAAAATATAAGCAAGTTAAAGTTGAGTGACAAGTAAAATAAGCCTATAGAACGCCAACAAAGGCATATGTAAAACAACACACCTAAGAGAATACTAAAATTTAAATATATTACCTAAATACTTGAATTAAGAAATTTAATAAAGGAAAATAAATACAAAGAACCTCAGGCTAAAAAAGAATGATAAAATAAAAAACTAAAAAGCAGATTTTATTAATAAGCTAATGCATATTATTTTATTTTATTATTTTATTAATAATAAAATTATTTTTTTATTATTATTATTTATTTTATTATTTTATTAATAAGCTAATGCTTATAATAAGCTAATGCTCTCCTCACCCTACATCAGCCCAGCCCCATGCTAGAGACTGAACCCTAAGTCAAGCATTGGTCACTGGGCTACGTTCTTAGCTCTTTCCTTCTCTCTCTCTTTCTCTCTCTCTCTCTCGTGTGTGTGTGTGTGTGTGTGTGTGTATGTGTGTGTGTGTGCACACGTATGTTCGCGTGCACATGCGTGCACATGGTTTGGTTTGGTAAAAACAGGATTTTACTAAGTTGTCCAAGTTTCGCTAAGTTGTCTAGGCTGGCACTAACCTGGGATCTTCTTGCCTCAGCCTTTTGAGTTGCCGAGGTCACAGGCATGTGCCACCATGTCCAACAACACTGGTTTTAGGTAGATAAATTAGTCAAACCCTCAACAAATACAGATGTGGTCAACACTAGGGAAAAATAAAACACAGAGCATGGCAAGTATCTTACAAGTTAAACTACAAGGCTTGAGCTATATTTTAAATGTCACAGGGGAGCCATTATAGGGAGAAGAATGACATGGTTACATTTGGGGTTTTGAGAAAAATTCTTCTTTCAGCACTGTGGAAGAAAATGAGGAGAGTTGGGAGATTAAGTACCAGCACCAGGCATTGTAAGAGCTCTGATAAAGCAGCTCTAGCATCATCAATAGAAAGTAGAAGGGTTCTAGAGATTTTTTTAATGAATAAAACACAGGTTCTAGGGCCTAACTGAATAAAAGAAGTCAGTAAATTCAGGGATATGCTGGTTGAAAAGATAAAGAGCTGGATTCCATTCTTGGATGTGCAGAAACTCAGGGACCTTTAGGTCATCTGGAGGGAGGTTCTACGCGGGCTACCATTCATGTTGGCAGTGTGGAGTCAGGATTAGATTCATAACTCTGGGACTGATATAGTTGTAACAGTGATTAATTATGGGTCCAAAAATAGATTCAGTCTTTGCTGTCAGCTGGGATCGGTGGGCTGTGTTACATTAGGAGACACAGTGAGAAGCACCGGGAGGGCAGGACGAGGTGAAGCAGGAACAAGTCGAGACATACAGCTGTGGGCATAGGTGGGAGGCGCGGAAGCAGCTCACGGTGCACCGGCTGAAACAGACGCAAGTCACAGATGAGAATGAGTCTGCCCCGAGACTGCATGTAGCATGAAGGGACACGGTGCAGCCAGCTGTGGTGGCCCACACCTGTAATGCCAGCACTCAGGATCCTGAGCAGGACTGTCAACACGGGTTTGAGGACAGTGTGGACTACACAGTGCATTCAAGGCCAGCCTGAGCTACATATCAAGAGTCTGTGCACCCCCAAAAAAGAAAAAGAAAAACAATGTGATTAAATGAAATCTAATGCATCATCAATGCTTGAGTGTAGATTTTTTAAAACCACCCGTTAGGTAAGATTGGTAGGTTTTATCACCCTACACGCTATCTTTAAAACAAGAAATTGCAAAAGGCTGCCTGAGATGTACCTATAAAGTAATGAGGAAATTTGAAAGCTACACATAGAAACTGATATAAGGCTTTATGTGACTATGCCCAAAAAAGTTTTAGGTGAAAAAATTACTAATTAATCCAGAAGCTTACTGTCCCTGTTTTTTAGGGGTGCTGGGCTTGAGGGTGTGAGGATCAAATGCATAAATCTATGGCCATTTGTGCATTCTGAGTACCAGCCACTAAGCCACATCCCATATCCATTTTTGTTAATACAGAATTCCTGTTCATTGCCTTGTGCCTTTTACCCAAGGTTAGACTCAATAGCCATGGTCCTGTCCTAATTTTCAGAACAAATGCTTTCTTTGGCTAGCTTCAACATATTTCATTGATTTTTTTTTTTCCTCTTCCACTATGGACAGAAGTAGCCTACCATCCTTATTAAATTTAAATTACATTAAAAATTTATGTACTAATGGTGAGTTCTTAGACATAATATAGCCCAGATCAGAAGCAGGAGAAAAGCTGTATAAACATCAAACATAAACTCAAGTTGAACATTATAATATTCTAATTCTTTTTTTTTTCTTTGAGACAGAGTCTAGCTCTTATAGTTCAGGCTGGTCCTAAACTCACTATGCAGCCCAGGCCAGTCTCAAACTCACAGCAATTCTCCTGCCTCTGCCTCCTGAGTGCTGGGATTACAGGCATGAGCCACCATGCCCAGTATTGCTGTATGTGGTTACCAGGGACCAAACTCAGGACCTTGCACTTGCAAGGCAGACGCCAGAACCACTGAGCTAAATCCTCAGCCCTACAGTATTCTTCTATAGTTGTGTTGGTTTGGGGTGCTGGAGGGGGAACTCAGGGGCATGGTCACACTGAGGTATATTCCAGTCCTTTCCATCTTATGAGACAGGGTTCTGCTTTGTGGCCCAGGCTGTCCTCACACTGTAATCCCCTGCACTGGGCTCTTAAGTAGCTGGGATTGCAGGTACATCCCAGTGCACCCAGCTTCAGTGCTCTCAAATCTTAGCCTTTGGCTCAGAGTGAGGCAATGTTTTGTTTGTGTAACGCTACAGTGTACTCGAGGGCTGTAACCTGCAGTGTAGCATCACTGTGGTGAATACTTAAGCTGGTTAAGAGATTGCGGGCGTGACCATTATCCCCATTTGCTTGGTACTTTCCCCATTTTAGCACAGTATGGCAGGAAGTCACCAGGCCCATGGTTTTGTCACCTTTTTTGTTAATATCTCTGAACCCTAATTTCGTCATTTGCACAATGGAGTGATTGGATTACACGATCTGTAAAATCCAAGTCAGCTCTAAAATTCTAGTGACAAATCAATTATGTATGCACAGGTGGCTTTTTTGTCTACAATTTATCCTGTAACGAAAGGCCAACTATTCAAATAGAATGCTTCTGTTTTAAAGCATAGTATTTTGCATATCTATTTATCAAGGGAAAGGAACAGAAAATTTATCAAATGCCTAAGGGATAGGAGAATTAAATACTATGTAGCATACTGCTTCCAATGCCCAAGATTGAATCCCTCAAGATCACCGGGTGAGCAACACCCTCAGCAGCACATGGAGCAGGATTGCCATTTTTCAGGCACCTATTAGCTGGAAGAAACTGGGAGGCCCAGGAAAACTCCCTGTTGGGAAAGCGAGTAGCTTCTACTTCACAGTTCTGCCCATCCTGGCCCAGACAGCATCAGATCCCTTTCCTTTTATTCAGTGGCCACCAACAACAAAGGTCTTGAATAGAGATCAGCCTCTGGTTAGAATGAAAGCAGGGCTTTGTACAGCCGTGAATACAACATGCAGTGACCTGGTTTGTACGGGGCTGGTCAAAATAAAAGGGGTGCTTTCTCTAGCTGAGCCCAAGAGGTTGCTTATCTCTGCGACTCCCGTATTAAGTCACTCAGAAACAGAGCAGGTCCAGAGGAGGTTATTTGGTCATTTTTGCTGCCCCTCTCTGCCTGTGAACAATCACCCTCAGACAAATCTGTTTTTCTAAACCATAAACACTCCTCGGTAAGGCTGTCTGAGTGTCACTAGTATCATCTCTCTGGTGATCATTTTACAGGACCAAAAGAAAACTGACCTGTCCCTTTCCAATAAAAGTTGTCAATTCTAAAAATATTTTCTTTAGGAAAATAATGAATGAGAACTCAGTATGGGGCACAAAGAGGTTGAGGGTACAGTTCAGAGCAGGAGTGTTTACCTTTCACATTTCGGGACCTACATTCACCCTGCAGCAAATAAAGAAACAAAAAGCATTAGGAAGCTACAGTTCACGTCTCACAGTCAGTGGCTCAGGCCACTTCATGACAGACAGTTACATCCAAAGTTCTTGTCTGAACTTCTGCAGCAGTAAAAGAGTGGCTCCCTGCCTTTTCCAGGCACTAAGTTATGGTTAAAATATCCTGAATGGTGAATAGTCCCTTTAAAAAGTGAATGATGGATTCAGATATGCATCTAAGTAGTTCTAGGATGAGCAGATATAGTTCAAGGTAGTAAACTACAATTTTAGTGCAAGGAAAATAATAAATAGCAACCTTTCACCAGACAGCCAAATCCCAATCAGATCTAAATTTATATTGCTCTCCTCCTTAAATGTATCTTTCTACATTCCACATAACATACTCCAGTCTTCAAGCTTTTCAGTCTTTCCCAAGGGCTTCAAATTACACTGATTCCTGCTGCTCGTAAATCTTTACAACACAGAGTTAAAAATTCAGCAGACACTTAACCTAACATATGAATTGTTCTTACATACGTGTGTGTCTTAGCCCCTCCACCAAATACATACCACCCTAGGAACAGTGACAGATCTTGTATTTTTCTTTACTGTTACTAAATGGAAAAGTACAATTTACTGAGTTCTGGACTGGTTCACAAGAGTGTGCCATTCCTTGGAGATTAGAAGATAGGCCAGCTGTCTTTTGGACTTCGTCTACTGTTCTTGGGTCACAAGGTAGATCACAGAAATTCTAATTTTTTTAATGAGTTCTTTTTATTGGTATATTGTGTATACACATCATACTCACAATTGACATTGAGAATTTGTACCAGTACATGACACAGTTTAATTCTCATTTTTTTCCCATTCCCCTGCCCTTCCCACAAATCCCTGCACCCATATACATAAGCTTTGTTTCCTTTTTTTTTACAATCAAATGTTTTCTTTCCCTTCTTTACTTACCTCTACCCCCCTTTTCTCTTTGAATATTTTCTATTTCACAATATTTATCTTACATTTTAAAACTCATTTATATCTTCAGTTTCTTCTACTAGAGAAAAGATATGGTATACATCTGTGGCCTATTTATTTCACTTATCAGTATGTCTTGAAGATACATTCATTTGAGTATAAATGACTCAATTTTTTATGGCTGAATGATATTCCATTTTAGGGAAAAAAAAATACTTCTTTATCCAGTCACCAGTTGATGGGCATTTGGGCTGTTTCCAAGATTTTGCTATTACAAACTGAGCTGCTAAAAACGTGGATACACATATGTGCCTGTGATATGAATCTTTTAATTCTTTCATGCATATACCTAGCAGGGGAATCACAGGGTCAGTTGGGACCTCTAATCCTAGTTTTTTGAGGAATCTCCACCGTGTTTGCAGCAGACTACATTCTCACAAACAGTGGAGAAGGGTTCCTTCCTCCTCACAGCCCCACCTGCATTTGTTGTTGGTTGATTCCATGAAAACAGCCACTGTTTGTGGAGTGAGATGGAATCACAGGGTTGTTTTCATCTGCATTTCTCAAATGACCAGAGATGTTGAACAGTTCTTCATATGCTTCTTTGCTGCTTTTACTTCTTCCTTTGAAAAGTGTCTACTCATTCAGATGCTCATTTTTGAATTGGGTCTTTAGATTTGGGGGGTCTGATTTTTTTTAAAGCTCTGTATATATTCTGGAAAGTAGCCTTTTGTCCGAGAAACAGCTGGTAAAATTTTTCCCACATTTTCAGCTGTCTTATTGTTCTGTTGGTGGTTTATCTTGCTGTGCAAAAGCTTTCTAATAAGATGAGATCTCAGTTGTCGATTCCTTTGGCTAGTTCCCATACTGCAGAGGTTGTATTACTAAAGTCTTTTCCTATGCCAGTGTCTCCAAGAGTTCTACCTAACCTGTTTTGCAGCAGATTTAGCATTTCTGTTTTTCTATTTAGGTTTCTAATCCCCTTTGATTTTATTTTAGTGCATGGTGAAAGAGATGGCAGGTTAAAACCCAGCACAATTTGTTAAAGAGTTTATCTTTCCTCCATTGAGGGGATTTAGCTCTTTTGTCAAAGATGGAGTGGTTTAGTACACTGAAGTTATTTCTGGATCTTCTAGTCTGTTCCATTGATCCTTGGGTCTGTTACTTTGCTAGTATAATGCTGGGTTTTTGTTTTGTTTTTTTTTTTAATAAATCACAGTGGCTTTGTAGTATAACTTCAAGTTGGGGATCATGATACTTCTCTTATGTCCACTGCTCTTTACAAGGGTCTGCACTTCAGCAGAATATCTAAGTGTGTTCATTGAAAAAAATGGAAGAACACTTACAATCTGCAAGCAGATGATGCAATTTTCCTCAATGACTACTGGAAACATTTAGTTAGGACCTGAAGATACGAAGAACATAAACAAAACCAAGGTTTAGAAATGAGCCTTCTGGGGCCAGGGAGTTAGCTCAGTGGTTCCGGCACCTGGCTTGCAAGTGCAAGGACCCAGGTTTGATCCCCAGTAAACACATACAATACTGGGTGTGGAGACTCACGCTCAGCAGCAACCAGCACCACATACCACAGTGCCTGACGTGGTGGCTCACACCTGTAATCTCAGCACTCAGGAGGTAGAGGCAGGAAGATTGCTGTGATGTGAGTTTGAGGCTGAGCTCAGGGCCAGCCTGAACCACAAAGCAAGACCCTGTCTCAAAAAACCAAAAAAAAAAAAATGAGCCTTCTCCATTCTCTAGCAGGGACTCATCTTGAGGTATGTTATTATTCTAAAGCCTCCTTCAAATCTTAGATCTCTTTTCCACTCTTGTTCTCTTTCTTCTTACATCTTTAGTGTTTATTTTCTAGAAGACACTTAAGGCTGTACGATGAAGCAAAATAAATTTGATATCCAAGCTCAGCAGCACTAAATGTAACACAGCAAAAACTAATGAGGAATTTTTCAAAAAGAGAATTAGATGACCAATAAGAAGGAATCACCTCCATAAGCCACCTTTGATGAGATCTTTATAAAATCACTGGATCTGTTTATGAGAAAATAAAGAGAAATTCTGGTTGTAGGACTTTAGACCACATGTTCTGATATGTTTCTTAAAGGTATTTCTAAAACTTTCATAAGCATTAGAGTGTTCACAACTTCAGGCTAAGATTCAGTTAGCCATATTGGCAGAAAAATTCCTATTAAAAAGAAATAGAGCTACAAGTTATATGGTTGCTTAGAATCAGACAATTGTAACATCGTTTAAGAGGTGCTTTCAGGAGCTTCATATTCTTCTTCTATTCTATCAGTTGCCCTCTGATATTGAACTCTGGACCCCTGGGATAAACTTGTGGCCTCTTATTTCAGTAGTGGTCTTTCCTGTATTTGAGACTCCTCACCACCTGTCCAATAATTTTGACTACCTTTCGAACTTCTACCTTTCGAACTTCTACCCAGTTCCTTTCCTCTCCTTCTGTGATAAGATCCTTGTAATTGCAGATGGTCTAGCCAGCTAGTGAATGGGTTACCTTAGCAATCATTGCCCTCACTTTCTCTTATCACTTCACACTTCCACTGCAGTCAGTGATCCTCAAGCCCCATGACCAATTCATGCTTTCTCTGCTTTTGCTGTGACTTTTCCTTGTATTTTACTCAGATCAAAGTCAGAATATCTCTTTTCTCTTTCTCTTTCTCCATAAGTTCTTTTCTCTCGCTCTACATATTTCTGTATTCACGTCCTTCTTCTCCCTACCTACCTCTAGCCAAGCACCAAAGATCTTTCCTAAGTGCACCCTTACTCCTGCCCCTTGATCAAGCTCTGCTCAACTCTTCCCGGTGTGAGCCAGCTAGTCATTTCCCCTCTTTTATATTGCTCCTGTGCTACTATCTCCTGGTTTCTGCCAATAGTCATGTGTATATCTTTCCAATCTCACCTTTAAAAAAAAGTCACTCATTCTTGTAAAAGAAAACATTTTTTTTTTTTTAGGTTTTTTTGAGACAGAGTCTCACTTTGTGGTTCAGGCTGGCCCTGAGCTCAGCCTCAAACTCACATCACAGCAATCCTCCTGCCTCTGCCTCCCGAATGCTGGGATTATAGGCGTGAGCCACCACGCCCGGCACTGTGGTATGTGGTACTGGTTGCTGCTGGGCATGAGTCTCCACACCCAGTATTGTATGTGGATACTGGGGAATCGAACTCGGGCCCTTGCGCTTGCAAGATAGGCGCCGGAACCGCTGAGCTAACTCCCCAGCCCAAAGAAAACATTTTTAATTATACCCCGCAATTTGTATATGTTCCCTGGCCTTTATTCCATTTAACTGAAAAGGTATCCTGTATTTTTGCTGAGGGATAAGACCCTACAACATTAAATATAAGAAAGATTGGATTCATAGGTTTTCTATTCAAAAAGTCTATATTTTTGTCCCTGGCTCCACTTTCTTTCTCTGCTTCTTGGTAGCCACAGGCCACACAGTTCTCCTCTGCTTTCGCCTTCTGCTGTGCTGTCTCAGCAATGGATTGAATCCATCAAAACTATGATCCAAAGCAAGCCTCTCCTCCTTTAAATTGTAGGTGTCTCAGTAAGAGAAAAGTGACTAACCCCACAACATTATTGTGTGCATTCTCCACATTTGCTAAAATTTAATGTCTCTCTATTATGTGAAAATTATGATCTCTATGATCTAGCTCTTTGAGAGCTAGATACTCTCAAAAACACATTTAAAAATGAAGTACATGTTTCATAAATATGTTCATCAAAGACTGTTTGTAGCTTCTCTTTGTACTGTATATCTAATGACTTACACCTTGCGCTACTTTACAAAGCTTGATCCATTATTGAGTTCGAGGAATACTCTTATTAACTCAACTGTTTCAGCTTTCATATAGGAGCCATTATACTCAGTAACTTAACATTGCAGCTTTTGAAAGCACCAATATTCATGTCAGGGAATAGGCAGTGAGAGGCCGAAAAGAAACAAGGGATTTAAAAACAATAAGTAGGTGTGGAACTCTGGGATGACCTGGCTGTGTTTATCTGTTCACTGTGTTCTAATGATCCTCATATAGGTGAGTTCCTGCCTTGGCAGCAGTCAGTAGGTATTTGTGTAATACATAAGCCAAAATGATAAGGAAAAAGTCAACAAGATTACTTGGAAAAGAGGAAAAGGTATAATCCCCAAAGTTAATGCAACCGACAAAATAAGACATATTGATATCATACATTATGGATTTGCCATTGCAGTCACTTGCTAAGCATGCTATAGAGGAAGACAATGCTACAAAATAGGAGAAGACTAAAGGCTTGGGTTTAACTGAGTGTATATACTTTAAAGTTATTTTAGGTTCTCAGTACTAAGACAAGAATAACAGAGAGCCCTGTAGTACTCCTCTGTAGGCTTGACAGTCATATTAAAAGACACTGAGTTGATACTTTAGTCAGCTGTTATCTTCAAAGAAACATGTTGAGTCACCTATAAATTTTACAGCAATATTCTTACAGTTATTATGGGACAAATTGAAGACAAATTTATTTTATTTTGCTTGCAATCTGTGAAGATCTCTGGTGCTGAAATGCACAACTTTCATTTTGCTATAGTCTAATTTTATCAGATTATGCCAAAGGATATTGCAAGTTTTGAGAAAAAGTTTTTAGAGAAATAGTCTTTTAATTTAACTCTCAAACAAAAGTCCCCTGCATTTAATACTTAGAGAAATGGGAAGAAGGAGGTCATCAAGACTATCACTCATGAAGTCTTTCAGTAATTAAAAAGAAGGAAAAAAGATGAGATTGGAATTAAATAAAATAGGAATTAAATTTTCAAGTAAAAAAAAGATAAATAAAAGAATAAAAGATGATGATACCCAAAAGAAGGCCATGTTAAATAAGATACAATCACAGCCAACATTCCTCCTCATATGGCTTCCTTACAGGAGTTCAACATAAACAAGAAAAATAGGATTTCACATTTGCTTTCTCTTTAGCTCTTATTTTTAAATCTGGAAGAACATTCCACTGCAGGCCTTCTCTCAGCTCTTCAGATCTCTAACTTTCTCCACTTTTTAAAATTAAAGGTTATTTCAGAAAGTTTTCTGTTGCCAGGCTCAGCTGAGGTGAGCCTCATACCCAAGGCCTCTGGTGCCCCCATCTTCCAAGCCAGTTCCCCGACTTCGATTCTCTGCTCCCCAGGTGGCCTCCCCCACACTTTCTGGTCCTCTCCACTCCAGCAGAATTGCAGATACTGCATTCAAGAAAAAAGTGCAAAAGCATTTCAATTACACTTAGAAAGCTACTCTCCTTTTTCAGTAAGGGATATTTTCAGACAAGTATTTTTATCTCCAGATGCACATTTATTTAAATCCAGGTAAAAATTTGAGTCCTTTGTAACCTGTAATTCTAATCCGTCCTCTTAATGAAATTCTGAAATTCAGGCTGCCTTCTGTAACCTCAAAACAGCCACACACTACCTACCGCATTTCATAACCTATTTAATTAGGCTCTGATCCAGCATCTCTAGTCAGTTTGGCTTCTTCCCCATACCCACTGATGCCAGAATTAGCTCAGAGTGTTCACATACGTGCTGAAATATCTGCGGGAGAACATTCTACCTGCAGGGGAACAATCAGCGCAAACCGAGTAGACTTTCATTCTCTACACTCTGAATGCCCCTGTTCAGAACGTTTTCCCCTCTACACTGTACCAGAAAAGAAGAGAGAAGAGAGTATTGTTGCTTATCCAGCGATGAATTACAGCTTGATTTTCAGGGAGGAAAGAGAAGGGTTAACTATGACTGACTGCCTACTACTTGTAAGGCATTGAGGCTAGGTGATGTGTGTGTGCGCGCGCACATGTATGTGTGTGTGTGTGTGTGTGC
The DNA here is from genome assembly GCA_004026965.1 of Petromus typicus. Classification (NCBI taxonomy): domain Eukaryota; kingdom Metazoa; phylum Chordata; class Mammalia; order Rodentia; family Petromuridae; genus Petromus; species Petromus typicus. Next base: position 261,250 of record PVIR01000088.1, on the reverse strand, counting down.
GCGCGCACATGTGTGTGTGTGTGTGTGTGCGCGCGCACATGTGTGTGTGTGTGTGCACGCGCGCGCATGCATGCACACGTGTGCCTTTCTCTTCTGAGAACATGTGTCACGGTGTGGAGGCACTCTAATCACTGAGTACTGAGATCAGGAAGGGCATTGGCATCTGGGTTAGACAGTCAGTTGGGCTGCAGTTGGCTCTGTGACATTGGAAAAGTCTGCACATCCATTGACCAGTGAACATTCACTCTGTTTACCCAGCAAGGTGCTCTTCTGGATTCTGAGTCTGCGTCAGTGAACAAGACAAGCCAGACCTTCAGAAGGCACAGAACTAGGGAAATGAAAACCATCAGACTTCTACTTTCTTCTCCATGAAGTAAGGGTTCTTCTAACAAATGAAATAAGTTAAAATGTGCATTGTTGCCAGTGGCTCAGGCCTGTAATCCCAGTACTCGGGAGGCAGAGGCAGGAGGATTGTTTTGAGGTTGGCCTGGGCTACATGGTGAGTTCAGGGCCAGCCTGAACTACAAAGCAATACCTTCTCTCAAAAAACTAAAAAACAAACAAACAAATAAGAAAACATTATGTACATTATTTATCACAATGTCAGGCACTGTAAGCATTCAATCAGTTACTGTTGTTATTTTAAAATGAAAATCCTTCCCCTTGGCACAAATCGAACTAGAATCAATATGGATGACAACACCAGGCCTTTGGATAAAGAGGTGGAGTGAGGATGGAGGACTCTTGTCGCCGGAAGCGTCAGAACTAATTTTCTGTCACATTTAATGGAGACAACAAGAATGGAGCCAGTTGGCCAACAATCATTTGAACCCTAATAGAAATGTCAGGCTGAACTGAGTCTTATTTCCCTGCACATTTCAGAGTGCAGAGGAGTCCTGAGACTTGTTTTTGCCAGTTTCCAAAGGTGAAGTTGTCTTCAGAGAAAGTAAGGATAGCTCTTGCAGTAATAATTTTAAATAATCCAATTGCAAGGGAGAGACTTTCTCTGTAATATCTTTTGAAAATCAGAGCCTTTTGACTTCCTTTGCTAGAAAGCTAGAGCTGCATGGACCCACTGATAGGCCTCCAGAGCATACTGAACAGTTACCCAGTTGGCTAATGGATGAATTCCTATTGTCCTGAGGACTTTCTAGACTTGAGCTGTCATTGTTGCTAAAACAATACTAAGCTAAGAGAGCACAGGAGCCAGCCTCAGGTCAATTAACCCCTTTTCTGAAGATAAGGCAGGCAAGTGGGTAAAGACTAGCAAGAACTGAGCCCTAATCACAAAAATAGCTTCCAAAGCTGCCCAGTGTCACAGGTAACAAATGTTTCTCCCAGGCAGGGACCCAAATGTCTCCCTCCCACCACAGACACTGCAATCTTAAAATCGTTAGTTTTAAGAGGTTAGGTTAATTTCTGCGAATACTTTAGTGTTCTTCACTTTTAAAAAGTTATTTCATTTAGAATCTATTGCTTTAAATTTTACATAGAAACAGAAGAAGATTTCTCTCATTAGCTCTGTCTTAAATAAGTATGGACTTTTCAGTCTATGTGTGATTTAGGAATAAATACCATTTAGCCAGAGTGGTAGTTATGGTTTTCACAGGAGTTTCACTTAGATTTCAATGTGTACCAAAAAGGTTTAAAAGGACACGGAAACAAAAAGTAAAATCTAAAAAAAGACATGAGGGAATTCTGCAGGATACATTTTTCTCTCTAACATAACTAATGATAAAAACTCCGAATACAACTCAGTAGTTAGCTGATGTCTCCATCCACAAGCGTCCCCCTGGACGCTACACAGACTAATATGGCTGTGACTCCACTGTTCCCTCAATAGACTCCAGGTAAATCCGGGAATTTGGGATATTTTCTAGACCTGCAGACAAGCCCCTAAGAGGAGGTTAACAATGCGTGGCTGAGTGGGAAGTCTGTAGCCCTCCTGACGGAAGGGGCTCTGAAGGAGCATCTTAACTGAAAATATTTCTCTTCTGACTGAGCAAGTAAGGTATGAGCTTCTTGGCTGGAAATCAACATTATAGTGATTTGCAACCCATCAGTTTCCTGACTTTATGGGAGCTGTCAGAAGAATCAGCCGCCTAAACTGTCTAGACTGACTCTTGAATGAGCACTAACTGCACAGCTCTGGATGCCCAGATTGGCTGGTCTCTGGACAGAAAAAAAAAAAAAAAAAGAAAGAAAAAGAATAGTATTTTCTGTACATGTGTGTGATGGCACTATCCAACCTGTCTCTGTCAGGGGTTCCAAGAAATATTCCAAAACTTTAACAAACTATAAAAGGAAAAGGAAGATATTGAATCTGATATCCTATGAGGTAGGCTTAATTCAGACCAAGACTCTGCCAACAAATGGAAATTATGAGGTGCAATAGAAATGAAACACAGAGAGCTATTATTTACTCAGGAAAAGTAAACTCATGCATTTGCCAAGAATGAGAAACAGAGACTTCCTATTCCAGAGGAGGGAGCACAGACCTTGCAGGGTGACCTGTGGAGGTCTGTAACACCAAGAGCAGCTCCTCCAGGCTTTGAATCTCCAGTCTTAGCATGGGTGAGAGAGCAGCTGACTTTTCTAAAGCTGAGCTAGAACTGTTCCACACACAAGAGGCTCCATGGTGTCACAGGACTTGAGTTAGAATCTTGACCCTATGACCTTGGATGTGACCTTTAGCTTCTCTTAGGGTAAAACAAAGTCATGAAACACAAGAGACCCTTGTGTGCCAATGTATATATAACCCCAAATCAGGATTAGGGTTGGGCTGTGCCTTAGAAACAGAAGATAGACTAACCCGCAAACTTATTCCTTGGGTTCACTTGAATGTAAGTTGTTGTTAAGTTATGAACTGGAGCAGGAAGGTACACTGGGAAAGAAGGAAGAAAATAAAACTAAAGACGGAATAGGGTTTCTGATTTCCAGCTTGAAGCTATATAGCAAGCTGCCGAAGCAGAGGCTGAAGGAACCCCTTTCTCCAACTGTTGTGTGTACTGAGTCTCATACGTGAACACACAAGAGGAGCTGCAGGAATCCTGGAGGAAGTTGGGAAAGAAAGTGTGGGGATATTCAGCGGCACTGTCTGCAGAGGATTTACTCCAGGGAGACTGAGAATTAGGGTGGAAATGTGCCCGATTTTGGTCTCCCTCTGCATCAGGGACCATTGGCGCCTGATGACAGTATAAGGAAGAGCATTTTAGCACTGCTATTTACTCTGATTCTAAGTTTCAGAAGGTCTGGGTAGACAGGTGAGGTTAATGCTGTTAGCCATGTGTCGCAGATGTGAACTAAGGTGTGATAAAAAGCAAATGTTCTTTCTGGTAGCTTGTATCTTTGAGTATAAAATCTTGTTTTGTTCACTTGCCTATTTACAGCTATCAGATTGTTGAATACAGCGCTAGATAGACAACTGAAGGGGATGCTCAGATGGTTTAATAGAGAGAAGAATTAATAAAAATAAAAAAAGTTGAGCAGGGACAACTTTGAGGGACAACTTGAGCAGGTTTGACAACAGCTGAGGCATGAAAACCAGGAAGCTGAACCCGGGGGCACACCTGTGACTCCAGTACTCCGGGTGTGAGTTTGAGGCCAGACCTGCTTGCTGAGACCATATTTCAGAATTAAAAAAAAAATAAAAAAGGCCAGTGGCTCAGTGCAAAGTCCTTTCCCAGCACACAGGAAGCCATAGGTTCTATTCCTAGTGCTCAAAAATCTCAGGAAGCTCGAATCTTTCCACTTTCTGTATAAACACATACTTTTCTTAGATTTGGAAAAACACACACACACCCAAAACAAAGAAAAAACAAAAGCAGAAACACTGAGAGTCAGACCCACTCTTTGCGTGTTCTTCCACAGGCTGAACATTTTACCCAACTCTCATGTCCTGGGCTTGCATGCAAATGGAAGAAGTTGGCTTATTTGTTGATGGCTGTGACACTTCTGGCTGGAGGCCTAAGTCATACTAACCATTGTCTTAGAGTAACTGAGCAAGCAGCTTCCCACATGCGGTTTCAATTAGCTTTAATGCGGTGACCTTGGGTGGTAAAGAAAATCCGCCACCTGGGTGAGATATCTTGCGGGTTTTAGTTTTTTTTATCATTGAGTTTGCCACACCCTCAGCTCTGAGTGGAACCATGCAAATCTTGCTTTTTCAAGCATGAATTGTGGTTGTTTATCAAGAGCAGAAGGTTGTCCTCAGTTTGAAAATGAAGGGCATGTTGGGCGGAGCCAGGATCACCTCTCCTGCGCGAGGAGGCCCATTGCACCAGAGTAATCAGTATGCCTATTTGGTCTTAGGAAAAATATAAATTGACTCAGTTATAGTTATATAGTTCTTCATACTTGTTCCACTTTCACAAAGTCTTTTCATATAATTTTCTCACGTGATTTTCATCTATTTCTGTGATTTTGGAAGGTTAGCTAATACTCCTCTTATTATAGATGAGGAAATCTGGCCCCCTCCCAAGGGAACTTAATAGACATGCTTAAGGTCTCAAGGCTTACTGGTGGCAGAGGTATCACCAGGTTGCATTGGTCCACAAGTGTTCTGTTTACTTATTGTGTGTAACAAACACTAAATGTGACGAAGTTTCTGTAATTATATGAGAAGCTTATGGTCATGCCTGACAAGGACCCAAGATGTATCTCTTCTTGTCCCAATATAAATCACTTTATTTTCAAAAGTATCCCAGTTTGGATGATAAATTATATGACCACTATACAATTACATGTATGGATGTGTGGATGACTGTATAAATAAGCAGGTAACTGCTTATACAAATGTATGTCAAAATAAGCAGGTTAATCAGTCAACTAACAATTGCCCAAGAAAGAAAGTACTAAATAGTGATATATGGAGTTGTGAGATTTAAAATCACTTGTGAAAATCCTGAGTGACATTTTTGAAGGAAAATCTCCAAAGACATGAAAACTAAATCAAGACATGAATGACAGAAAGGGGTAAGCTATTCAGAGGGGAAAGGAGTGATTTCTATTCAAAGAGACTAGTGCAAAAGCCCATAACCTTGAGATTAACTTCAGCTGCCTGGATATTTTATGTAGCTGATGCATGTGTTCATACAAGGGGAAGCCTGAAAGAAATGTCAGACCATTTGTAAACCAAAGTAACAAGTTTGAATTGCTGCCTAAATGTGACATGAGTCAAATGAAGAATTTTAAATGAGCATTAATATCTGATAAATATTTTAAAATCAGGGAAAGATGAAGAATGGGCTGTGGAGAGCTATAGCACAAGTTGACCAGTCAATTATGAGACTATTGCAGTAGCCCCAGAAAGAGAGGGCAACATCTCAGGCAAGAACGAAAAGAGAAGTGTTTGGACGAGGATCGAAGAGTTGACATGACCTGCATAAGTCATACAGGAAAATGGTGCCAAATGTCACTGTGTGAAAATCAAATGAATCACACATTGGACCATAACAAAGTTAACAATTAAATAATCAACTAAGGGAAAATATTGGTAACATATATAAGAAAAATTGATATAAATTTAAGCAGTATATGAAAAGGATTATAATATACACAGTGTAGAAGTGTAATTCAGTTGTAGAGTGCATGCTAAATATGTGCAAGGCCATGGGTTGAATTTTTAGGATAAAAATAATATAGAAAGTCACCAAGTCAATAAAAAAAGACAACTGAATAGAAAAATTTACAGTATAAACAGGTCATGTACAGAAAAAATACAAATGAAAAATAACACAGACAAAAACACTGAATACCACCAATAAGCAAAGACAAAATAATAAACCACTGTTGTCTTTCTGATTAGAAAAATTTAAAGACATAAATTTAAAATACAGGTTTACCTTTTCTATATTAATCCAAAAGTAATGGTCTGAATATAAACTAACAAAGAAATTGGAGAGTAGTTTGTGGACATCTGGCAAATTTTGGAATTGGCTATAGAATTTTCCGGATATTTCAAGAGCTATACTTTCAGATGTGTGCAGTGATAGCATATACATGAACATTGCCACAAAAGTATTTGTAATGGAAAATATAGAGGAGAAACTAGGTATTTTCCCATTCATGTCATGAAATACAAAGGAAATGAGGTGAAAAGTCTTAAGAACTTCAATAGGTATGCATGAACTGGGAACTGACTCTGCTGTTTTCAGAAGAAAAATCCAAACATAAAAGTGTATGAGGATTTGAGTTTTATTTATATGGGGAAAATGAAAACTATATGTGACTGTAGATACGTAGAATAATACCGGGAAAGCTGCATGTGACGTTTAAACAGTGGCTCAATGCGGAGGTGAGGTGTTAATTGGCCTTTGCTCTTCGAAGGGTGAAGGTTTCCTCCTTCTGAGTTTTATTCTTTATATCTCTGCTTTGTTTAAATGATTAGTAGATATACTTATTTATAATTTGAGTAATTCTCTTAAAATATTCTGATAGTTTTTTTTACTTTTTGAAATCTAAATATGTTGGTTAAAAAAACTTAAGAGTCTAGGCAACACTTTGCATTACGTCAACACTCAAGGGAACGTTTGCCAGAGATGTGCGGAGTGGCCTCACACAGCGCTGGTCAAGGGGCCTTGAGGGAGCCGAAAGGCCATGCCTGAAGCAAGTAAGTTCCACAACTTGGTGGAAAAGGCAGACCAAAAAGAACAAGCAAACCTTGGTGCTAGAGGCAGAGGTGTAAGGCAAAAGCTTGTTTCTAACCTCTCTAGGTCTAATTTTTCTTATCTTTAAGATGAAGTGTTGCCCGAAGCTATATTTCAAACTCTTTTGGAATGTGCTGGTGATGGGGAGGACAACACTGTAGCCCCGAAGTAAAATCTCACGATTTAAACCTGATAAAAGTGGCATTCCTTCGGTGAAAGGGGACCGAGCCCCTCCCCCCCACTGCCGGCACAACTCTGCAGCCCTTGTGAGATACCCCAAGTCCGTGGAGCCCCTGAACCTCCAAAAATTCCGGTGTAGATAATTTTTAGTTTTTCCTGATCTCGAAGTGCAGATTTCACAGTCACAGATCTGATTTATGAAGTGTTAGGCGAACATAAGGCCCAGTGAGTGTACAGCGAAGCGGAGTAGAATCTGGCTAAGGCTGGGGAGGGAGCAGACAGGAGCCCATCTACTGTCCCAATGCTCCGCGGCTCCGCAGCTCAGGGTGCAGAAGCCTCACAGCTACCCGGGGCCTCGCAGGCGGGAGGCGTCCGGCGCCGGTCTCCATTCCCAGCTGTTTTCAGTTATATACAGATGAGGAAACCAGGTGAGGAGGAGTAACGCAAGTACGGAGCGGGAATTCCCTGATTCACCTGGGAAAGTGTGACGCATTGTTTCCTTTCCAGCAGGGATAAGGAGTATTGCTGGGGGCGGTGGAGACCTCCGAAGAGAGGAGAGGGAGGGCTTCCGACACCAGCTCCTCAGCCTGCGAGCGCTGGCCGGACCGTGCCTTCTAAACTATGTATTTGGAGATCCAAATCACGCGATGTGCAAAACAAATGAAAGAAAACGCAGGCAGCCTGTAATTAACTGATATGGGGACTTGTGGATTATATTTTGATGATGACAAATTTGCACCACTCTTCTTGCACCCTCTCTGGCACGGCTGGGGTTGCGTTAAGTGCCTGTTGTCAAGGCCACATAATATGTATCCAGTACCTGTTATGCACACACACTGTAAGGATCTCATAATAGCAACCTAAATGAAGCACGTCCCCAACTCATGCACATTCAAGTTGCGAACTTTCACTGCTATGAACAGACTTTGCGTTATGAAAGTTAGTAGATGTGAATAAATCACAGAATGCATCATCTCTGCCATTGTCACGGTTGTGCTGTTGTGTACTTACTGTCAGTGCAATAGTGTACAGTAGTACCGTTCTCAGTCAGAGCCCAGGATGTCTGGAAGCAAGAACAGCAGTGGTGATTTGGAGGGAGTATCCAGGAAGGGCAAAGCAATATACATTGTATATTTGGGTTACGGGTTTCTAACATTCACTTTGTTGGACTTAAGAACCAATCTCACTTATGAACATTCTCCCAGAATGGAACTCCTTCACAGGTCAGGGACTTACTGTGCCTACCTTAGTAGAAACTTACCTACCTGTAACTTACCATTGCAATTTCTATTTGCATAATTTACCAAGTAACCAGTTCATAGAATAGTCAAGTGAGAACTGTGTCATCTTGTAAGAAGGCCTCAAAAATCTCCCCCAAACAGCAAGCTTTACAGAAGGATTGTCCCTTGTGGAATACACATAAAATGCCTCCAACGTTGATTAATGATCCAAGAATTATTATAAATCTACTTAGGTGGTGCTGGTGGTGCCTGCCTGTAATCCCATCACTTAGGAAGCTGAGGCAGGAGGATCACTTTAAATTTGAGACCAGCCTAGGTTACATAGTGAGTTCAAGGCTGGCCTGAACGGCATAGCAAGACCCTATCTGAAACAAACAGAATTAGTATAAATCTAGGTATTTTAATACTGTTAAATTTAATTACACCTGGTAAGTAAGCTATCTGCCTGTAAATTATTCCATAGTCCTCTGAGGCACAGTATAAACCTAGAGGCATTTTGTCTTCTAATCTGGAAGTTTAGATGAGATTTACACAGCCACCAATGTCTGATGCTAATTCTAAGCCAGGACATACATTTTTCAGAGAAGCTGGGCTCAGCCCTGCTCACCATCACTGCAGCCCTCACAGGATGTACTTTTTTGTGAGTTAGAACATTTGCCAACTTGAAGGGGAATAAAATACAGTATAAATCACTTGGTACAACTGTTGTTAGCAAAAAGGAAACTTTAACTCATACCAATGGAATTAACCAATAATTCTATGACATTAAACATAATTTTAATTTTAATATAACCCCAAATAGGGAACATCATCGATATTGCAGGAAACAGCAGATACAGAAGTTGTAATTCTTTTGTCTTTTTTTGGTACTAAGGATTGAGCCCAGGGCCTTGCACAAAGTCCCTAAGCCTGTACATTTTTACTATTGAGCCAGGGTCTTCCTGTGTTGTCCAGACGTGCTCAAATCACGTGATTCTCCTGTCTCAGCTCAGGTAGCTGCAATCACAGGTATGTGCTACTACACCAGCTGAAATGTTTTATTAATTCAAAGCAACAGACGGGAAAGTGTTTGTTCATACTCCATCCCTCATGGCTAGTATGACCTAGTTTGTAATTGATGCTCAATTATAGTTCCTTATATGAATAAGTAAGAGTTATGAGACTTTGTGGGAATAACATAAAACCACTTTTGCTTGAAGACATTCTTCTATTTTTTTATTTTTTTTAAATTAGCAGATTCTTGTCCATTTCACCAGACTTACCAGAAATTAAATTTCTATTTCCTTTGCTTAATGCAGGAAGCTTAGAACAATCAAACATCTCCCTTCATTTTGTTTATGACTGGAGTCCCAGCATAATTAATAATGGTGCCCTTTCAGAACATAAGAAACAAACAAATTACAGAAGAACCTAGCACCATTTTTCAGCCTTTGGGCCAAGATCAAGTGGAAATCTAGCCCAAAAAAAAAGGCGTAACATTAGTTTCTTTCACTAAAGATTGTACCCTGGGACAGTGGACAGAGAAGAACCATGAGAACCTTTCAGTCACTCTCAAATCTCTGTAGAACATGAAACACCTTTGTGTTCCTAAGGTGCCGTCCCTCCGAGCAGAGGTTAAACATGCTTTCTCAATACGGATTCAAACCAAACTCTTCCCAAAGGAAAGAAAATGTTTTTCTGTAAGCGGACAAAGAACAAAGGAGACCAATTCAGCAAACCAGGGGTCACTGTAGGGCTGAAGGGTGGAGAAAGGCAAGCAGGCCCAGTGTGCAGAGCATGGGACCGGGCCCTGCTCCCACCTCTCTGGTGTAGGCAGAGTCTAGGCTGGGTGAGAACCCTACAGCCGTGTAAGCCAGGCTTTTCACAGTCCTTCTCTTCACTATCTGTATGAACTTTAAGTATCCTTTTTTTCTTTGCCTTTTACTTTTTCTCGTTATTGGAATTGAACCCAGGGCTTCACAAAAGCTGGGCAGGCATTCTACCCCTGAGCCACATCCCTAGCACTTTTTAGTTTTTACTTTGAGAATATTACTAAGTTGCGCAGGGCAGCTTTGGACTTTAAGTGTGAGGACAGTGACATGGGTCACAGAGCTCGGGGTTGTTCTGAAGACTGTCTGGGACAGAGGCGCCTTCTCTACACAAAGAAGTACGATTAGAACGGCTGCTAGAAAACTGTGAGACTCTGGGTACCAAAAGCCAACTTAACTGCCAGTGGGAGGAAATGTCTCCCTTTTTACTTTCTACATCCAAAGGGGCACTTGAGGGGAGACATGAGACTCAGGGAAAAGAATATAAAGTACGGATAATAAGATGCAGGAACACCAGGGAATTTATGAAAATTATAGAAATGCTGCATGTAAAGAAGATGCATTAAAAAAAAAAAAAGAAATGCCAGGTAAAATTAAGTAAGAAGTCAAGGAAGATGAAAAGAACCTGAAAAGTACCTCACGTAAGTCACATGTTTGAGAAGGCTATCCATACTACACCAACATTTTAGAGGAAAATGCTGCCAAACCAAAGTATAGCCATCTGATGTGAAAATATTTACAGGGGAAGTATAAAATGAATAAGTAAAGAGCCTAAGACTAAGACCATGGAGCTAACTTTTCTTTTTTCTTTCTGGTACAAAGTTAGCATTTGTACAGCCCCGTATTGACCTTTCTAATTATGTAACAACGTGAAGCAGCACAGAGTCACCCACACAGTCATAACTTACATATTTTTCTTTTATCACAAATTCAACAACTTCACAATTGGCACCTGGGAATTTCCCATGACTTATAGAGTGAACCAGATTCTCCTTCCCATGAAAAGTGAATTCATTTCTTTGCAAAGAGCTTGAAACTTCAAAAGTAAAAGTACAGATCGAATCTCATCTGTTAGCCTAGTTAAAAAGGGTTGGCTCTGGCCAATGAAGAAATGCTTGTCTTATTACCTGTCGGGTGGTGGAGTGTCATTTCTAAAGGCTAGTTTCACTGATAGCTATGGAGCTCATGGTTTGCGTTTTAGTTTACCTGGGATTTGATAAACAGCTTCCCAGTTTTGAAACAGAAGTAGGTTCTTTCCAAAACTATTCCCAAGTCCTTATTTACTGCATCAAGTTCTGATTTTGGAAATTACAGTCAGTGAGAACATTTATAACTAATCAAATTAGAAAGTTGGACCCCTTTATGAATTGTTTAGAATAACACTTAATATAGAATGAATCATTTAATTAACAGCCCAACAAAAGAGCTTGTAGCATTTCACAGTCCTCACCATCCCCTGCTCTCCATTTTATGAATTGATAGGGTTGTTAGACAGAGTTACGAAACATGTTTGCAAGAACTAAACAAACTCAAACACATAAAGGACATGTTTAGCATCTGGGCAGGTATGAAAAAAGTAACCCTGGTGTTGTAGAACACAAGACAAAAAGAATCATTGTGAACTAATCCGAGTAAACAGGACATGCTGTCAGGTCGATTTAAAATCAGACACAAGGATCTGGCAACCGGAATCAGGAAAGAAAATAAGGAAACACTTTCAGCCAGGACTCAAGAAGGAGCCAGCCCTGGCCGATCGTGTCATGGGAAGTGAGCGGGGCCACACTTTATAGACTTCCATTCCTATTTCTCACCTTGTTAAGGTTTCACTCAGTCAAGTAAACTAAAGTGCCCTCTGAGGACGCATTGCCACTTACCGTCTTCAATATATTTCCTTTGGCTTTGAACATACGTGCCCCGTTCTTCTTGCCACTTTCAGAAGCGGTTCGTGAAGTCCTCCTTTCTGCATGCTTTTCTCTTTTTTACTGTGGCCATTTGTAGTACATCAGTACATTCACCACGAGGAATTAGTACATATACACATGGCATGTTGCTCATTTTGCTCCCCTCTCACTCCCCCTACTCTTTCTCTCCTCCAGATCCCAGTTGTACCTCCTTGTTTCCTACTATCTTTCGTTTTTGAGCAAAGACACTAGCATTTGTTCAACAAATGCATCTTGATATGTACACTGGACCAGATTGATAGTACATTGTATAGGCATTGTATTCAATGCCTTTCTTACCAAAAAGCAATTTATCAAAATACGGGCTATCTTTGACATGACGAAAGTCCAGCTCTAGTTCATGGTTACCATTAAATTTGTAACCAAGAGAAAATTAGTATCTTAGTTTTCTCATTTCTAAAGTGATAAACAACTGCTCCATGTATGGTGAAATATAAGCTCTAATAAAATTATAAGTGATGAAACATCATGGGAATTTGCCGTGTGAAGGCTGCGCTGGGTTCTTACACCTCGGGATAACAGATGACAGAGAAAGATTTGTTAGAGAAGGGGATGACTGGAGGGTCCCTCTCCCTGTTACCTTACTTCTCACCACATTTTCAGAAACTAGGTTGCAGGTTATAGAATAGGATGTGTTGAATATTTATTGGAGTGTGCATTCAATCTTCCTTATTGGCAAGCAGATTAATTTGAAACCTAGATTCTATACACATGTGCAGAACACGAATTGACACCTTGTCTAGAGCAAGCTAACCTGAGAATCCGTTGTCTCCTTTGTCCCACTTTCTTTCTTCTACTCAAAACATTCTCCGCTCTCGACCACAGAACCAGGTCTAGCACGTGACAGCCTGGCGAGTCCTGATACTTCACCCCTCGCCCTACAGCAGTGGGTGCACAGCCTAAGTTGGATCTGTGTGGTCAAATCACTAAAAGCTACACGATCACAAGTCTGGAGCTGTTTGGTGGCCATGTTCATAACAAGTGGAGAAAGCCGGTCTAGGGGAATTAAGTGACACTACTTTTCTAGCAGAGATGGGAGACAGAGAATCCTTACGCGCTGTGATGTCTTCGCTCTAATCTTCTGGAGACTTCTCAAGGCTTGTTTTCACGTCTTCTCTCAGATCTACACAATCTCTTTGTGTGAACTTATTGAAAGAGGTTCCTATCACCAGGGCAGTGGCTGGTCCATAGAGAAGGGTGGGAGTACATTTTTTTACTTTAGTTTACTTTGCTATAAGAATGCTGAGGGTGGGAAGATGGCCAGAACTCTGTTTTGAGGAGCATCCAAGGCTACAACCTCTTGCTTTGGTCTGAAGGGTGGATGCTGCTCTGTGGGCGGGATAGTGACAGCAAAAGAAGAATGAGCCTGGGGTGTCAGGCTCACGCTGAGAGACCTCGAATCTATGCCGTATGGCCCTTTAAGCCAAATGAAGTACAGGAAGCACAAACACAGTAGTAATCCAGGCACTGTTGCCAGTGAAGTTTTATTTTTACCTTTACTCATATAACATTTCCAGTGCTGGTTTTTAATCTATAAAGTGAAAGTCTCAGGTTACAAAGCATTGTAATTCGTAAAGCTCTAGTGAAAACTTAAACTCAATCAAAAGTAACTGTGAGAAGGGCTAGAGGAGGAGACAGGAAGAAGTTTAGATGAAAATAATCTATTGAGATGATGACTATTTTTAATGATAAAAACCCCAAGGAAAATATATAACATTACTATATGCCAGGTACTTGCTAGATGTCATCCATGTTCGCTCTAATTATCACAGATGTTTTTATTATCTTCATTCTAAAATTGAATAAAACAGGCCACAGAGAAGTCCAGTAACTTTCTAGCACCACACTTGTAGCATACCAGAAATAGGAACCAATACCCAGACCTACACTCTCAGTAACTCAGCTATGCACATGTCCATCAGTGCGTTGCTTTTCTGCCTGGCTCAAAGCAGGGATTCAGTAAGTGACACAGGTGAATCTGAAGTGACTGTTGTGGGGGAACAGATAACAACCATGTGCTGTTTTTGTCGTTCTTGTGTCTCTAAGTCGTTGTGGATACACCTGCCCACGGGACAAAAGAGTCCCTGGTGAGGCTATTTTACAGCCATAATCACAATGTACATTTCCAAGTGTTTGCATTTTTGGAGCATTGTACACAAAGGTTAAGCAAATTTTGTTGGAAGTAAGACAATCGTTGTGTAATTTCCTTGGATAGTGGATTATTCTAAGTAAATTGGATTTTGACAAGTAGTCCCACCTCATGTCAATGAGAAAAACTGTAGCAAACAAATTGTTGAAGATCAAGACCACAGAATTAGAAGAATATGCTGACTAAAAATATTCATTTGTTTTCTTTTTCAATTGTTAAATAAAGGCAGTATTTCCAGGAAACTAAATAAAAATGCTCTTTTCTATCATAACTTTCTTAGAACTCATAGACTTGAGAGAAATGGTTCCTTTAACTGGAGACTATCACTTAGATAACATCTTTATAATAGTATTTACTAAAGAATATGTGTTAAGGAAGTTATTATTTAGATCAGAATACAAGTGTGATAAGAAATCTCACTATTTCTTTAAACAAGAAGCAGATTTTCTTACATTCCCTCTGTTGTACAGAATTATGTCACCACCAGAGTCAAACTCAGTAATTTAATAAAACTACTCCCTCATTGGAATGCTGAGATCAACTTTATTAGTCTGTACCCGCAGAACGTATTAAGCAATGGAAAAGACCATTGTGATTATTACCCACCACGTACTTGTTCAAAAGTTCACGTTTCCCGACTTGCACATTTTTATCCAGCGGCTTCAAGGATATAAGGAACAAAATGCCTTTAAGGTTAATTTAACTCCAATCATGACAATTGCCAGGATCTGGAAAATTCGGATTATGAGAAGGACCGATGACCCTCACGTGATCAGAACAACAGCTATGGAAAAAAACCGGAGATGATCGCACCGGATCTAGGAAGGCAAAAGCCTGGTTGCTCCGGTGCTGCTCCGTCGCGCAGAGGGGCGGCTTTAACTCCCTGTGGGGGGGCCAGGTGGGCAACCCGAGAGGGGACGGGGTGCCGCCCGTGCAGTCTGCCCACGCCACGCACACGAGTGCCAGGCTGAGCCCACATCGTCCTCTGACACAGCTCACACCAGACACATGGGGACCGCTCATCTCGAATCTTTTCTCTTGTGAACCGCAGCTGCAGAGTGAAGTCCTGAAAAGACAGGTTCACTCCACGGGGACAATGTCTGCTTCCTGCAGCCCAAGGCAAATCCTTGCGCATTTGAGTACAGACCGCTCTTCAACCGCAGCAGACTCTAGCATAGGTCTTTGTTTGTTGGAAGAACTGTTTGCATATAGTGAGAGACTGCAGTGGGCATAATGTGCTACATAAAATATAGATTTATTTCTGTTTTTAATACCTTATCATAGGTGTGAGGCATCTCATAGTGAGGATAAGTGTAGTGTTGAAAAGAGGTTGTACAAGTCAAAAAAATAAGGGTTTGGAGTGACAAAGGATTTACTCTCTGAAAATTAACTAATGAAAGCTGAATTGAAAAGGCAACTTTTTCTGCCTCTCCATACAGCTTGGACACATAAGACTAATCCAGAGATGTTGTATGGGAAAAAACAATTTCTATTAAAAAATAAAAATAAATAAATTTCTGATCTTGAGCCTCAAATTATAGGAGCTTAAAACCATTGTGCATTTCATTTCAAATCTTAATGCAGAAATCTATGGGAGAGATCTTTGGGTTTTCTTTCTAATGTGTACAGTGATTTTTTTTTAAATATTCTAGTCCTTCTGTGGTTCTCTACAGGCTGTAAACTAGTTGAAGGCTGGACCCACACTCAGATCGGGAACGTCGCCCGCAGCCATCTCGGGGCCTGCTGACTGCTCCTCGCACACTGAATGTCTTCTCCCTCGTGTTTGTGAAGGAGACATCACAGAGGTGCGGGATGTCACTTCTGGGATTAGAGTAAAGACTGCACTTCCATCTAGCTCTCTCTCTCCTGCTCTGGGTGTATCTCACTCCTCCCCAGAGCTAGGTCCTGTCTTTGAATTGAGAGGTTTACATGCTCGAAGCTGTCAGTCCAAGAGCTGGTGAGAAGCCAAAACCACCCAACGGCCATGCAGCAGACTCCCCAGCCCCAGTCGAGCCCTCACATAACTGTGCCCGAGTCAGTGGCCTGACAGCACCTCACATGAGCCCTGACCAGAACCACCCAGCCAGCCCGCTCTGGACTCCGAAATAAACTGCTATGTTTTAGGGTAACTTTGTTACCCAGCACTAAACATCAATAGCTGACTGAGAGTCCGGAGGGATTGCCAATTTTTCTCAGTTCTTGGTCTAAATATTTCTGTTCAATTTGTCTTGCACCAAAACTCTTCCTTGCATCCTGGCAAAGACAGCATGGGTGTTGTGGTCAGCGTTTGCAAGGGAATAGATTTAATACTGGACACTTGATTTATAAGACTATTTTATGATATTCACTCAAAAAGGCAAATGCAGAGGAGTGTAAGAGATCCATCTACACAAAAGAGACCTGAGGAATCCAGCTGAGCACCTGGACCCGATGACACAGCCCTGCATGAGTCCAGTCGGAGGCTTAGAGCCCAGGGCAACATCTCATGCAAGTCTGTATGCAGGATCTGTGCCCAGACGGCTCAAAGGCCAGTGGGGGAAGCCCAGAAGCCTGGACCAGAGGGTTGAAGGACCTGAGCCAGGGGTGAGGAAGCTGCACTGGAGCCAGGAAGCCACACTCAAGGGAAGATCAGAGCTCCCCTGACAGGAAGGCAGCAAGGTGAACACAGAGGACCCGAGCTCCTTCTTTCACGAAAATAGCGAAGTTCACACCAGGAAAACCAGCCACAGCAAGCTCCTCCAAGCAAATCAACAAAATACAGTCTTCTCCAGTTCTCTTTTATGCTGTTTGTAACAATCCTCAGGTGTGTCTTCCACGCCCCAAACAACACTGATCCAGTTCACCTAGGCATTCTGAATTCACCATTAGTTAATCCATACAATGGACTTTTCTAATTTGATAACTTCTAATTTTGATGGAAGTTGAATGGTGCTCATCTAGTTTGCTTCAGCTCAGCTTCCTTTCTGCTTGAGCTACCTGAGATGCCCTCAGTTTCATGTATACATTCATTTAACACATACTTAATGGGTCCCAGTATTTTATGTACTGGTTCTACTGCAATGAAGAAAATTAATAAAACCTCTGGCCTCGTGGCAATTAAATCAATCACACTCCCTACTAAGCTGTACTTCCTGCACTAGAGTATTGCTCTTTTGATCTCTCTGACTACTTTTGTATCTTCACATAAGCTCTTGCTTATGGAGTTAGACTTTTAAGGGAAGTCTGAGACATTCTTACAAATTACAGCAACCTTTAACTTTCTTTCTTTCTTTTTTCTTCAGTACCAGGGACTGAACTCAGGCTCTTGTGCTTGCAAGGTAGGCACTGTACTGCTTGAACTAGATCAACAGACCAAGCTTTAACAATTACTTGTAACCATTTGGCCCATATTCAATACAACTAGGTAACTTCATGGTTATAAAAACATGAGCATGTGAAAGAAAGACTTTAATCCATTTTTTAGGGGGAGGTATTTGCTACCTATCTTATTCAGTTTTTCTGTCACTATAGTAGAATGTCTGAGACTACTTAATTTAAGAAGAAAAAGTACACAGTTCTGGAAACAGAGAAATCCAAGATCAGGTGACTGTGTCAAATGAGGGAGGCCTCATGCTACTTCAGTTCAGAGGAGCAAAAGGGCACAAGCTTTATAGCAAAATGCCCTTGAGCCAGGGATGGAGGTACATGCTTGAATCTCAGCTACTCGAGAGGCTGATGTGAAGAATTATGAGTTCAGAGTTAGCCTGGCAACACAGTGACACCCGTATCTCAAAAGTTTAAAAAAGACCCCACTACACACACTTTTATGGTGACTCCTTCAGCTCTGTGCAAGCAAGAAGTCATTCATAAAAGAATGACATTAATCCATTCATGAGGATTCCACTGTACAGCCAAATACTTCCCCCCAGCCTCTACCTCCTGCCACTAGCGCACTGAGAAAGTAAGTTTCTAGCACAAGATTTTGACGAATATACTCGGACTACAGGACTATAGGTACCTTGCTCCCTCACAGACTCTTCCATGGTACTTAACAGTGATCCTCATATTGAAAGTTTTAATACATCATATTTTAACAGATAGACATTCTTGAGTGACATTTCCTGCCCAGCTTCCAACTAGATCATTCAGATCAGTAAAATACAACCAACTTATTTTTTTAATTGGAAAAATAAAAATTGTCTAAAGTACATGTATAATTATATTTCCATGCTCCAACCACAATGGCTCATCTACATTCTAGCACAAATTCTGAAGTGGAAGAAAACCCATATTTCCCCCATCAAGACAGCCAGAAAATAAATATATTGTCAAAAAAAACAACTACAAAGAGTATTCCCAGGGAGCCTAAGTTCTCCCCCTTAGGTATGGAGATTCTCAAGCACCTCCTCTTTTATATTCTGCTAACTAGTCTTCTTAGTGAATACTAATTAGTGTCTTTCTTCTGCCCACCCAGTGGTATTTGTCCCTCTGACGGCATTAAAGTTAGCAGCCACCAGTGCCCATTAGGGCAGACTGGGCTATGATGTGAGCCCAGCACGGGTCAGACCCATCATCCACTGAAAACACCAGTCCCATTTCCAGCAAGGCCCCCGGGACAGTGACGTATTTGTACCAAGGACTAGTCTGGGGGTTAGCGATTCACTTAAGAGGGCAGCCATGCGTTGCCTCTTTTCTCTAGTCCAAGCTTTTCTTTCCAAGAATGAATTTTGCCAGAAGACTCGTGGTCTAACTTTTTCCTCACGTCCTCTGTGAGTGTCAGACTCACTCAGGTGGAGCTCAGTGCAGGTTCAACTTGGCTTAGACTTAGGCTAAAGTGCTTGAATTAAAGGTATTCTAAGGAAACTAGTTTTGGGGTCAGATTAACTAATGTACTTCCAAATATAATTATTTTTGAAGGTCACTTGAAAATCTAAATTAGAAAAAGTCTATAAACCAGAAATTTAATTAATTAATCCAGCTCACGTGAATTCTTGTCTCCAGCATTTTCATTTCAGCTTTTAATTTTTAACAAGAACCATGTAGATTTGTTATCTTACTCACTCAATAGGTTAAACTTTAGAAAGTCTTTGAATAATATTTTGGCAAATTCATCCTGTTATGAAAGAGAAAGAGAAAACTCTCTGGTTCAGAGAAATGATTCAGAGGATAAACCTTTGGTTCAAACCAAATTTTTGTAGTTGCTAAGAAAGAAAAGATTCTAAGGCTGTTATGTTCAGCTTTGAATTTAAAACAAAAAAAGTAGGTCCTTTAGTGGTTCAGAGAGTCAAGAGGGTACAAACTGAACAGGTAAGATTGCAAACTTACCTTTGTCCTTCCTTCACCCTGCTTATTTACTATTTGGATGTGTTCTGTTTCTTTCCTTCAGGTTACATTTTATAACAGAAATTTGTTTTCTATAAAGATAAATTTTGAATTAAATATATTGGAAGAGAAGACAAAGTAATTAAGACAATTAGTTGAAGTGTGTATCCCAGAGCTATGAAAAAGAAGACATGAGGATAGATCCAAAAATAGAGCTGAACATTTTCAACTATACAAATAAAATGCAACAAGAAGTCCATCTGGGCTTATACTATGTGATAAGTGAATTAGATGATCAATTCTGCATTTTCTTTTCAAAAAGATCTGCTGTACTGTGTACCTCACGTTGACTGAAATTTGGCTTTTCAAAGACTAGACTTTAAGGGCTTGACCACTTATATTCATACATATTTACATGTATGCACATATATTAATTCATACATATACTCATATATTCATTTTCAGATAATGAATAAATGTATGTGGTAAAGAGAAAAATATAAGAAAATAAATCTTGAAAAAGTAATGAAAAGTTGCAGAGCTTCTATGCTGATTATTTCAGGGTGAAGTAAAAGGTACTTTTTCAGAACTAGAGAATCAACACAAGGTCTTGCGCTTGGCTGGGAAAATACTTTATCACTAAACTACATTACCTATTGGAAAGGGTACTGTTTGCTTCCTTCCTTCCATCTTTCAACACTACATGATTTTATGCAACAAGGAGATTTTGCAATAGGGAGAAGTTTTAGAGAAAGAAGGAGGAGGGAAACATACCTGCCCGGCACACCTGCTCACTCGTCCGTTTCCTCCGGAAGAATACTGCACTAACCAGCCTACTGCCAGGGAGCTGACCTTTGATGACATTGAGTTTCCGAGTGTTGGATGACACTTGCCGAGTGCCAGCAAGAATCATGCAGACTCTTCCCTGGGTCTTGTGCATTAACAAGTGCTACAAATAAGTGAC
Organism: Petromus typicus; assembly: GCA_004026965.1. Lineage (NCBI taxonomy): Eukaryota > Metazoa > Chordata > Mammalia > Rodentia > Petromuridae > Petromus > Petromus typicus. The sequence continues at coordinate 240,999 of PVIR01000088.1, read as the reverse complement.
AGTTTCATTAGTCTTTTGTTAGTCACTGAAAGGTGCCAGTCACCATGAAAATATAGTGAGCAAAGTGTGGCTTTATCTTGATTTTTCTAGAAAGAGCCAGAATGCCAGAATAGATGGTGTCAAGTGGAAAACAATATTCAAATGCAGCAAATATCTTCCACAGAAGGTGGAGTTTGGGGTATTGTTTTGAGTAAAGAGTATTTTTTTTTTCAGAACACTTTCATTTTTGTATAGTGTCCCATCTTTGAAGCCTTGGGTTCAAAACACCACTTCAGGGCTCACTAGTGTAATCTCTGGGTCCAAACAGAAAAGGAAAATGGATTCATTGAATGACTCCGGAAGGAGAGAAAATCTGTGTGTGCAGGCCTGTCCCATGGAAATATAAATAACAGGATAAAAGAACAGAGAATGTATGGGATTATGTCAGTGGTGTCCAGACATTAAGGAAAGCCAGTTCGCAATTAGGTGATTAGCACAAGAGCCAGTGGTAATAAGCAGCATGTTTTTACTCCAAACATCTCTGTTACAAATTACTGTTAAAAGCTCCTCCCTACATTTTCCCCTTGTCTTTTGTCTGTGTGGTGATGATTTAAGGTAATTGCACAGAAGTGTAGAATGCTGCATGTTATTTCATGTAGGCCACTGAGCAACTGTGCCAGGTAACCGCAGAGGGAACTTTTATAACTGTGCAGGAGAACAGCTTGCACCACCAGCCGCGTCCTCTCTCTGGTAACCTGCATCCATTGGCTTACTCCCGAAGCTCCCATTTACCCCGCGCTGTCTGCTGCCAGTTGCTGAGCACCAAACTGCCTCTCGGCAAATGCTCCTGCACCCTTGAAGCACCGCCGTCTGGGGAGGTTCTCTCTAGTCACTGCGTGCTGGGCACAGAGGGTGTAACTGGTGTTGCTGCTTGGATGTACCTACTTCTCGTTAGCAACACTCCCAAGATTCTGCTCACACCCAATTCTGTGAAGAAAGTAAAAAGTAGAATGATCGATGACTCAGCTCACACTAAAGAATAAATTAAGTAGAGCTTCCTTAGCTAATTTAAGCAAATGTATGCATGCCTACGTAGATATAGTGAGAGTAAAGAATGAATACTCTGGAACTATTTTTCCTCAGCATTCAAATTTTTCTCATAAGAGACACATGAGAAAGTGGCATGTAGCTCAAGTGGGGACACATTGAGCTAACTGTGGCTAAGAATAATGTAGCCGCTGTGGTCTTTCTTGTCATTTCCTCTTCCTGGTTTACATGTTCTCCACCGATATCCCGGTTTTGATGCAGTTCCACTACCTATCTTAGTGTGCACTAGAGCTGTTTTTTTCTTTAGCTGGTCTGATATGCTAATTAGTACTAAAGAGCCAGTATCCTTGACAGTAACTTTAAAATTCGTTTTCCAAATATACATTATGAACAGAGTTTATTGTTGCAGGTACCATTGTTCCTGATTTGCTGTTGAATAAAACCTGAGACAGAGGAAAAGACACTCTTCTTTCCCAAGTCTTCTAAAAACATTGTTTCTGTAATGAGAATCCCCCCGCTCTGTGTCCTAGCTTTTGAACGTATGAGAATGACTGACTTCCAGACTGGATGTCCCTGTAAGAGAGAAACGAGATCCCACCATGTAGAAACTGGATCTCCTTATCCATTGTTTTCTCCTGCTGCAGATACTGGAAGCCCAGTGATGAATGGTTTGATGACCAGTTAGGTGTGAAAGAAATCATGGTGCTGTGTATACCTCCCATGAGGCCTAAAAGTGTGATCAGTGATAAAAGTGGGAGTTTTAGGTCAATATTTTTAAAATATTTCATTTGAAAATTGTACTTTAAAAGTGTAGGGGAGGGTGGGGATTTAGCTTAGTGGCACTGCTCCTCCTTTGCAAGCACAAGGTCTTGAGTTTGATCTCTGGTACTGGAAAAAAAAACATAGGAGATTACATAAATATTTAACATTGAAGAGAACATTCAAGTTGCCACTATACGGTACTGCAAAATGTTTCGGTACTTCTTTTGTTTTGAGAGCTTTCTGAATACGGAGCATGCACTACTCTACCAAGTTATACCTCAGCCTTTTCTTTAAGTTCTTTATTTTTTGTTTCTTTGTTTGTTTTGAGATAGGGTCTTGCTTTTTTGTTCAAGCTGGCCCTGGACTCACTGTGTAGCCCAGGCTAGCCTCGAACTCATGGCAATCATTAGGACCAACTCTCACCAAGACAATCTCTCCAGACATGACATGACCTTAAAGTCCAACCAACAGCTTTATTACTCAGCTGAAGACCATCCTTCCATGAGAAAAAAGGCAAAGTGGTAAACAGGGGTACAGTATTTAAAAGGAAAATCTAATATGCCCCCACTTGTTACCAGGTGGTTTCTATGCAGGAGTGATTAGGTCGTTAGTGGTTAAAGTGCAGAAGTGAGTCATTGCAGAAGCCAATAGCAATGATTAGATCACTGGATACCATAGAATAGTACATTCTAAAAACATATAACCTGCAACTGCGTGCATCGGGTGAGTGGACAGCCCCCAAAGAGACAAGTTCCAGGTTCATTCCCTTCTCCATGCAAGAAAGAACTTCACTTAGTAATTTGCTTTTCAAAAAATTTATTTTCCCTTTTTATTGAGTTTATTGGTACACTTAAGGTACACATTATGTTCACATTTAACATTCAGAGTAATTTCCAAATAGGAAGCAGAGCTGACTACATTTGGATCAAAGAATTCGTTGGCCTCAAGGCATTAGAGACTTAATAAAGAACTAAAGATAGAAAACTTTATTTTTAATATTGATTAAAAACTTCCATTCTGGAAAATATAACAGCAACATGGGTTAACTTATTGAAGTTCTTAACTAAAAGCAGAGTTTCAAGAAATGTGAAGAAGCTGAGGAGTCTACATCCTTACAGTCTTCTCTTCATTTTATTCAAGTTCTTAACTAAAAGCAGAGTTTCAAGAAAGGCAAAGAAGCTGAGTCTACATCCTTATTGTCATCTCTTCATTTTTTGATCCTGGATTATGAGGAAATTCTTAAGTACAACCCTCTAAATACATAGTGAGGGATGTGGAGAGTAAATAAAATAAACGCATAAGATTGATTTCTGTATAAAAGGACTTCCTATTTCTTCTGCTTACAAAAGCTAGATACAAGGTTGTTCCCTTTGCTTAAATAAGTATGAACTTGAAAGTGAAGTCAAGCTTGACTCATTAAATTGAAAATCTAGTAAAAATGAGTTTCTATTTTTCCTGAGTGCATGAAGTTGGTCATATACAGAAAAAATGACTTGATCCGGCGGCGTGTCTCTACAACCTACTTAACTGGAGGCAACTTTAATTTCACAACCTTAATAAACTGATGCAGAGCCTGAACTCAGGGACAGTCAAAAACTACAATTCCACCTTGTTTTTAGCATACCAAAAAAACCTGTTCATTCTCCCCCACTTTGGCAGAGATTCATTTGCTGCAGTCATAACAGAAAAGGTAATGGTTTAGGAAGAAAAATACAGTAAAAGATGATTTAAAAACCTGCTTATTTTCCTGGTGTTTTCCACCATCCTCATCTTCACTGAGAAAAAAATCATGCTAGTGACATAACGCTACAGAGAAAGTTGCCTAGTAGATTAAAGTGCAAGGAATGTAACTTCTGAAAGGTACTTTGCTTCCCACAGAGGTCTTCAGCTTTGAGGATTACTCTTATAAATATCTGGAGAGAGGATTCTGGTAGAAGTTCTAAAATCTTCTATTGTACTTGCTGTGGCTGGTTAAGAAGCAAGATGAGGGGAGCAGTTCCAGAGACGCCCTGTAAATGAGTCAGGGATGAATAATGGTGCCCAGAATTTCATCCACCTCTTGTGTAGTGATTCTGATCCTCTGACTCCACCGTTGGTGGGCTCAGCATTTTAAAAAAACCAGGTGATCATCACCGTGAAATGCAAAGAAGAGTTCTTCTTTTGGACAGGCTTTGGACAGAGTGCAAGCATGATGGCAGACATCAGAGATCACAGAAGCAGCAGGCGTGAACCTGCAAAGCATGCAGTCCATGAAATGGGTCAAGCACGACAACCAAGATCAGTTACTGCAAGATTTCACTCGTCCTAGGCCTGGAATGAGCAAATTCATAGAGACAGAAAGTACGACAGAAGTTACCAGGGCGTAAGGAAGGAGTAGAACAGGAAAGCATTCATAATGGGTAGCGTTTCTGTTTGTCAGGACAGAAGGTGGCATTAGGTGGCATAGCAATAGAAATGTACTTAACGGCGCCTACCTGCGCACTTTCAAAAGATGAGCGAGGTGAGCTTCGTTACACACACGTTGCCTGAACTTTAAAAAACACACAGTGAAAACAGACAAAAACAGCAAGTGGAGAGATTGCGATGGAAAGGGACTGATGCTAACACGTCACAACCTTGCAGAAGAGAAACATTTATAGGAATGAATGAGGCCATATTACCATAGAGGAAAGCAGAAGACCCAATAATACCGCAGAAAGCCGGCAAGCACTGAGGAGGGATGTTTCTGAAGAGCGGTGCTAGCACGCAGGGGTGAGTACGTCCTCCTGTCCATCTGCGGCGCTGTCATCGACGTGTGCTCTTCAACTTGCCGCACTTGCCCCTGAAGAGCAAGGCGAGGGCGGCCGGCTGCCACCAGACACTGGCGGGACGGACGTTTGAGTCTCACCGCACATGTCAGGGATACCAATGCAAACCGCAGAGGGTCGAGTTGAAGCACAGCAGACAGGAAAGGGGGAACAAAACGAAAAAATCTGCCCTTTTAAACTAGAGAGCTGGGAGTTTTCCACTCAGAGACTTTAAAAGATTTTAAATACTCAATCTCTACCAGAGTCACAGTATTCCAGGATCACAGCAAACGATCCAGTCTTGTTAGTGAGACTATAAAAGTGCCTGAGCTATAGCTATTCTCTACACGTGACCCTCTCACTGGAAGCAACGGTAGCTGCGGGGACTAGCTACAAATACCGCAGCGGGGCCCCACCCAGACCTATAAAAGTGGAGATGCTGGGCTTGGGGAGCTGTCCCATTTTTAACAAGCCTTCTAAGGATCCTGGTGCCAGCTGGAGTTTGAGAGTCCCCAGTCAGGGGGAGTGAGTAGAGAGGTGGTTAGTAAGGACGCAGGTGGTTCCGGGCCGCACGCTCTCGGGAGGCTGGCGCGCAGGCTGTCCTGTCTCCGAGGCAGCGCTGGGGAAGGCAGGGCCGCCCGGAGCCCACCACAGGGGAGGACGCTCTTCTCCTTTCCCAGCAGAGTTCTTCTGTGGCTCAGGGAGCTACTTGTCTGTTGTCTGTGTTCGTAAACCAGGACTCTGGGGAACCCTGGAAGCGACTCTGCTAGGGGACAGTGCGAAGGCTCTTGGCGCTGTCACCGTGTGTAGTTTCCATCCTTCCCTCCGTGCCTCGCCTTTCGGGCACCACAGCTGCCATGTATGATGCTGATTTTTCTCATCTTTCCGCATTTATATTCACATCAGCACTGCCGAGACCTTTCGAGTCAGCCCTGTCTGATAGCACTAGCCAAATATTTTAATAAGAAAACGGTCACCTTGGGGATTAAAGGAGTCTCATTAAAAGTATTTTCTTTTTCCTCTTCTAAAAACTATCCTTACTTTTCTTTCTAGGAAGGAATACCTGAAAAAAGGACCACATGTAAGCTGGTAAGAAAACGTGCTGCTCATATTTATACTAGGGTTATGAACAACTTCTCCCCCCAACATTAATATGCCACCAAATTTTGCTATTTTTAAGTAAAAAATTAACAAATGTTAATAGGAACATTTTTCCTTTCTTTAAAAAGCATTATCAGTTTTCTCTGGCTAGTTAATCCCACATCTCCGAGCCTCTCCTCCTCTGCCTGTTTCTTGCCCAGGTACACAGGCAAAGTCCGAAGGCACAAGGTCCAGCACCTGCCCAGCACTGGGCCCTACTGTCCACACCGCTACTCCTGGACTTCCTGGACTTCAGTCTGAGCCTTGGTCCGATAGTGCATACCAGTTTCTCACTTGGCATCGGCATCATTTCTTTGGTACTAGCCCCTGGCTATAGTTCACCCTGCTGAATTATGTCTCCTGCTAGAAGCCCCAGGTAAAAGTCGCACAGGATCCAGAATCAGCCCATCAAGGTAGCATTTGCATCATTCCTTCCAAAGAGATCAAGACCCGTATTTGAGGTCCCGTATTTAGTTATCGCACTTAAAAAGTGGCTAAATTGAGGTTTTGCATATATTTAAGTAATGCTTCCTGCAAAAATAAACACACACATATTCAATGCAGATCACTGCTAATGCCTAAACTGCATATGACTTACGCCAGCCATTTACCCAAGCACCAGTGATTATTAAATTTACTTTTAATAGGAAAGAGAGTGAATAAGACTTTAATCAGATTCTTTTGAGATTTAGAGAACTGTAGAACCTTTAAAACTTAAAAAAGAGAAGACCTCTCCAAAACTTTGATAGAAAGCAACACTTTTTAAAGTCATAAAAATATGAATTGACTCGTAGAGTCAGAGTTTCAAGGAAATAAGGCAGTCTGAAAAAAGAGGGTTAGCTGCTGAGCCAAATGGAAATATAACACATTTTGCTTTCCATCCTACTTTGTTATAATTAAAACTTCCTGAAATCTGTATTTGTGGAAGAACTAAAAGTTGTATTTTCAGCAGGGACTTTTTTCCTGTCCCCATTCCTGAGGGTACTAGTCAATACTCTATTTCCAGGTATCACTAATAGTATCAAAGTTTGTGAGAACTGTTCAACTCAATACTAATGCTAATGACAGAACAATAATAACAATAACTGGGAAATGTGAGATTAACTGCAGTAACCAAACAAACTCAAATCAAAGCCATACACACAATCAAATTTTACTCATATTCACACAAAATCAAGTATATTGCTACTAAGAAATGTTCCTTTGACAGTGACTCAAGGATCCAAGCTCTTTGCATATTTTAGCTACTCCATTACCAAGGTTGTTGCTATAGAAATTGAGTGAAGGAAATTAGGAAAAACACATTTTGGACCAGAAATGCCACTTTCACATCAAACTTCATTGACTGGAGCTAGTCATAGGACCAATCTAACAGTAACATAGGTTGTAAGGTAAGGAAGAAAACAAGAAAGTTTAGTAAGTTCTAAGAGCCTTTCCTACAAGTGAAAATGATTTCCTGATCAATGCTACCTATATTACAAGCACTGCACTAATTAATTTATGTATGTAACCTCCAGATCTTCAGAACAACCTTTCAGCATGTGTTATTAATTTCATTATAAGTAAGGAAACCAAAGCTCACAAAATCACTCACTGATTTGTAATTATCTGAGTCTCGCAGAAACCTTCAAAGGCATGCATAATTTCAACTTGCAATTGAGGTTCATAAACAGAATCCAAGTGGCAAATGGCAGAAAATGTGATCAGAAGTGCAAAAGGAGCCCATCTTGTTTCCCACAAGTTGTGTACCAGATACAACATCAAGCTCTGGAAATACAAACCCAAGGAGAAACATGAGGGAGGAAAGAAAGAGGTCTACTTCTTCATTCAGAGTCTACTCGGATCACTTGGTACACCAGGTTACTTCTCAGCCCCTATGGTTTATCATTTCTTCTTACCTGGACCAAGATAGAAAAAGACAGTATTTCCAAAAACAACAAACAAAAAACTAGGCACTTGATCAGAGTTAGGTTTTTTGTAAAGCTAACTGAGCCTAAAGTCTAGAATCTAAAGACATTTTCCAAAAGACCATAAAATAAACCGTACTGATGTCGGTAAAAGATATTATATTTCTTTAAAATATGGAAAGTTTGGGCCTGGGATTTAGCTCAGTGGTTCCAGTGTCTGCTTGTCAAGTGCAAAGTCCCAAATTTGATTTCCATTAACCACATGCCACATACCATGCCTGACAGGTATGCCTATAATCCATTATAGGCTCATGCCTATAATCCCAGCAGTTGGGAAGCAGAGGCAGGAGGATTGCCATGAGTTCAAGTCTAGCCTGGGCTACATAGTGAGTTCAGGGCCAGCCTGAACTATAAAGCAAGATCCTGTCTCAAAAAAAGAAAGAAAGAAAGAAAGAGAGAAAGAAAGAAAGAAAGAAACAATAAAGGACCTAGATGCCAATAACATGCTTAGTCTCCATGCTGGCCAATTCAAAGTAAAATAAGTTTTCGATGTTTTAAATTATTCATGGAAGGAGATAAGTATTTAATTGGCAAAGACATGGTGATTCGAAGTAACACAGCCAAAAGCAAAGCCCACACTCTCCAGGTTATTAATAGTTATATGTCCATGCAGATTGCATTTGTCAGTAATGGGAACTATCCAATGTTGAAGGATGCCTGTGGCTCAGAAAAGCCAGGGAATAACGTCCTTGAGTAAAAGCACCTTTATAAAAGTAAAAAACATCCCCTTGATCCACTTCATATGAAATTAAGTAATCTCAGCTCTCTAAGGAGAATTCAGATTTCTAACTGGCACAAGGTGAAATCACCCCCTTGTTCATGGATATGCAATACCTCTAATCAGCCAGATACAAAAAGAAATTGGACGGTACCCAGAAAAAAAGATGCTAATTATTTGAAATTTAATAACTAATGTTAGTACTTATGCTCAATAAATTGCTGACAGGGTTTTTTTTTGTTGTTGTTGTTAAAAATGTTGCTCGTACAGTTGAGATTTTGGAAATTTCTCCTTGGGAGACAAAAATAGCACTTCTCAGATTAAATGCTTTTAGTATGGACAGAAAAATGAGACCAAAATAAGATACCATGCTTATCACTTTTGATCAGACTACCTCCAGCCATGTTACAGAATTTAACTCAGTAACCCTTAAATTCTAGATAATTCTAAAATAGTACCATTGTACCTTAGCTGGGCCACTTATGGTTTAGGGAAATAAACTGATCTTGTTGAAGGTAATAAATAAAATATAAAAACGAAAAGAAGTGGAGAAGAATGTAGACATTTGAATCCTGTGCACAAATTCCCAGACTAATGCAGTCCAGAGAGAAATATACTAATCTGTTTCTTGTGGATACACCAAGGCATTGTTTTTAATAAACTAATACCATCCCACAGCCTTGAGGAGGGAGGATGGTACTGAGCCCACTGTGTGCTAGGCATGCGAGGCAAGTGTTTATTTTAGTTTTGGGACAGAGTCTTTTTGAGTTGCTGGGACTAATTCAAACTAGGGGGATCACTGTATCTCAGTCTCCTGAGCCACTTGGTTCACAGAAACACTCAATGGTCCATCTGAGAGTCATTTAAATAGATCTAATTCTATTCCACGGTTCTGCATATGTCAGATAATTTTGAAGAATTTGACTCACAAAGGGCAGAATCACAAATTAGTGGTGAATGTATTTTTTGTAAAAAATCCTTCTCGTAGCAATGTAGTTCTATTTTTACTTTGCACCTCCTCCAAACTTGACTTCACTCAAATTCTCTGAGAAATCAGAAAAAAATAACATGGACATCTTTTAATCTGGGAGAAAGGATTACAGATTATCTAGTTCCTCTTCCAACTCACCTGTAGACTGTGGATGTCAGAATAATTTAACGAGTCATTTAGTCAGCAGCAGAGCTAGGAGCTGAAATCAGACTTCAGTCTGCTCACTGCTCTGGGATCAGTGTCTACCCCACGGCTTCTCCTTGTTCTTAGCCTTCTCCCAAAAGAAAAGAAAATTTTCAGTGAATGTCGACTCTGAACAATTGCTCATGATTATGTTGTTTAGAATTTCTAAGAGTTGAATGTTTTTTTAAATTTCTTTTAAACAAGATAAAACCAATAGCCCCCGAAAGACAGGCACTGGGAATGTGATTTGGCTTTTAAGGCTGAAAATGGTGACACCGAAGTGGTAAAAGACACAAGTAGAGGAAACTATGAAACGAGTACTCAGCAGCCCTCATCTGAGCCATTGGCCGGACGTGAAGGAAAAGGAAATGAACGGCTGTCAAGCGCAGCTGCCCTGCTCCCTGCTCTTTCCAGTCAAACCCACTTATTTTTCCTCCAGGACCCTGCATGCATGTGGGACAGGGTGAGCTAATGGACCCCTGGGAACAAACAGTTCAGCATTCCCAGCACAGCACCCTGAAGTTGGACTGTGCCCAAGCTCCTCCTCCATGAAGAGTAAACGCGGCAGAAGCCCCGCTGAAGGAAAAACCCACATCACAGGGAAAAAAGAAAGAAAAAACAAAAAAACACCACAGACAGCTGACCGCCATTTATTAATCACGATAGCAGACAAAAACTCAGGCTCTATAACCAGTCAAACTGGAAAAAATCTTCATTCATCACAAAACAAGGAACTCTTTGGGAAAAATGGAAGATAGTGGTAGCCCAACTCATAATCGAGAAAGATAAATTAAAAGTGTGTACTATATGATATGAGAATGTAGAGTAAGGAGCCACTAATTCTGCAGGTCTTGATATTTTAGCAAAAGTTATCTCCCATCTGGAGTCTGGGCATGATAGAGCTAACATCATAGAATGGAGAGAAGCTTCCTTTCTGATTGTGTGTATATATTTCTACCACGGCAGTATTAGCATTTTAAATTGAATATGTAAATAACTATTGTGATGAGAACCAAATTATTGGCAAGGCCAGGCTCAGTGGATGGCCTTCTGTGAGGTGCTCAGTGCTCACTCTGGACAACTTGGTTTTGTGATGTATTTTTTTCCTCCGGGGTACTAAGGTCTGGTTTGAATTAAATCTGTAGCTTACCCAGATCTGTGAGGGTCACTGGAAGGATATGTTTGCAGCTAATGGCCAAAAGCTTTTTTGGTACAGTTTGGTACACAGTTTAATCACTTAATTACTTATTCGTTTGGTGGCTATTTATTGCCCCCACCCCTGATGGCGTTAAGCATAGATGTAAAACATAACCAAGTTTTAAGGCTTACCTCTGCCAATATTTATATGTCAGTGGATCATGATTGTTAACTCCCCTGGGCCTTTCTTAGGTCTTACAAGAACTGAGCAAAGTAATACTTAAAACATACCAATAAATTATGATTTCTAAATAACACTCTCTTACTTGAGTATATTGGCTTTAAAAAAATAAACGTACATAAATATCAAAAGTGCAATACATGCTTCAAAAGAGCAGATATCATGTAACATTAGAATACAAAGTGGCCGGTTCTTTCCAGATTGGGGCTGGGATGATGTCATCATTAAATGTCAGAGAGAAAGTGACTTTGAAGGATGACTATAAAGGGGCGGGAGAGACATGCAGAAAAACTAAGATTGAGTCCATCAGGCCTCTGAGAAACCTCTGAGTAGCAGCTGGAAGTTTATTGCCTCTTGCTCAAAATTCTGCTGGCCTGGAATTTTTCTCAGGTATGGATCATTCCAGCTTCACCTCCCACTGCTAACACACACACACACACACATACACACACACACACACACACACACACACACACACACACACACACACACACACACACACACACACACACACACACACACACACACACACACACACACACACACACACACACACACACACACACACACATGCACATGCACATTCACTATCTGGTGCTGATGGCATTTATTCCCACTCCCAGAAGCATGCAAAATGCCTTTAAGGCAGTAATTTATGAAAATGAGAGGGGAAAATCAGCGGATGAGTCATGGAGGAAGTTGGCGGGGCTACTGGATAAAGTTAGACTTAAAAAAGAAAATACTTAGGGTAGCATGATACACTTAGAGTACCTGGGATTCAGCTGGCACTGCTGTGAGAGACATGGCGGTTGCCACAGGGGCTAAAAAGAATTTGCCAATAATTAAAGAACAGAGAAAAGTTAAGAGCTTATCGATACTCAGTAAAAAAGCAGTGGGTAAGTCTGAGAGAATACTGAGCCATTGGGTGACAGGCTGAGATTTTTATTTTTGGTTGTAATGTGAAAGGGGGTCTGGAAGCATCTTCCAGGAATGCTTTCAGCTGGTTACAGCAGTTCTATTTTCCATCTGTCTCAGTTCAGGAAAGTCAAGTGTTTTTGAAAACTGACATAGTATTTTGTTCATCAGGACCCTCTGCTCGTGGTGTTGCTAGGACCAGTTCTTCTGGGTAAAATCAGTTGACCAGTGTGTATAGGTGAGAGTCACTGGTCGGGGGGCCATGAAGAAATACCTACAAATCTGATGTAATTGTTGAAGACAGATTTTTGATATAGTGAGATGGAGAGGTACTCTTCACAGTGTGAGAAGTGGTCAGATCATCTGGGGATGCATGCTAATCTCTTGTGTGCAGCTCACAATGTGGAAAGTTAATGTTCTCCTATATCCGCATAGCTCAGCTACAGTGTGGGCTTTAAAGAAACAATGACTGCCACATGCATCTGGTTAGTTTTGTTGTCGGGTTTTTTTTTTCTTTTTTTTTTTTAGGTTTTTTTTGAGACAGAGTCTCGCTTTGTGGTTCAGGCTGGCCCTCAGCTCAGCCTCAAACTCACATAACAATCCTCCTGCTTCTGCCTCCCGAGTGCGGGATTACAAGCGTGAGCCACCACGCCCGGCACTGTGGTATGTGGTACTGGTTGCTGCTGGGTGTGAGTCTCCACACCCAGTATTGTTATGTGGTTACCGGGGAATCGAACCCGGGTCCTTGCGCTTGCAAGACAGGCGCCGGAACCACTGAGCTAACTCCCCGGCCCCCTGTCGGGTTTTTTTGAGACAGGGTCTTGCTTTGTAGTTCAGGACAGTCCTGAGCTCAGCCTCGAGCTCAGCAATCCTCCTGCCTCTGCCTACGGAGTGCTGGGATTACAGGCGTGAGCCACCACCACCAGCACTGTGGTATGTGGTACTAATTGCTGTTGGGCGTGAGTCTCCATACCCAGCATTGTTGTACGTAGTTCCCCGGATCAAACCCGGCCCCTTGCTCTTGCCAGGCAGGTGCTCGAACCATTGGGCTAAATCCCTGGCCACAACTGGTTAGTGTTTTGGTAGCAAACGTCTACTGGTAGAAATCCAATCCTCACAATGTGGCAGTGGATATTTCTTCAAACAGGTGAGTAAACTATTCTTCACTGACAAATCAATGTCTGTATTATTAGTGAAGCAACAATCTGGTACAGAAATGGCGACAGAAGGTACTTTTGCCCATTCTTTTCCTTTCCCGCTCAAAGACATAATAAATAAATTATGATGTACTTTCCCACTGAGCCTGGACCTGACCTAGGAACCTTGGCTTTCACTGCCATTCCTCAAATAGCAGTTTTGTAGAAAATATCTAAAACCACAACAAAGAGCTTGGGTGTGTTGTTCTGACCAAGAGTTGGGCCGCAGACTCATTACTGTGATTAGGAGAGTGAGCACACTGGAGGTTGGATTTGTTTCTATACAGTTAGTGTGAAGCATGGCTGAGATATTGTTGTGTGTTGTGGAGATTTACTTGACATTGACGCCAACTCTGCTAGCATGCAGCAATTGGAAAGCTAGGAAAATGGAAAAGTATACCTCCTGATCTATTTAAGTTCAAGGTTTAAGATTTCAATTTAGGATGACTCCGATGGAGGGAGGGCCAGACTGGGAGTATGTTCTTCCTGGCCACATCCTCCTGTGACAGAGGCAGCTGGGCAGCATTGATCAGTGGGTCTTCTTGACCCACGGACCTACCGGGCCTGGACGGATGGCTGTGAGCTCCCCTGGAGGTCATCTCCGGAGAGAGGCCTAGGACTCAGACCCAGACAGTCACCCCGAGTTTGCTGCTTCACTTTCTTCCTCCACAGTGATTCCAACACGAAACCTCTTAGTAGCCAAACATCTTTCTGCTGAGGCTAGCCGCTGCTGCCTATAATTCAGCCCTGACTTAGGGTAAAGGTATGGGGAAATGACCTTCAATCATATTAACTGAAAAAAAACTGGCAAAAGTAGGTTTAAAATATGATTCTTAATGAGAGCTCATATTTGTGTTGCTCAAGCTATTAACTCTATGCAAATGAATTCTATATTTCCATGTGCACCAATAAATTTTGACCTTTTCTCAAATTGTTTTCTGGACTTTTCCCCTTGGATATTTCACCACATCAATAGTTAATTATCATATAGTTATATATTATAATATCATATTTTCAATATGATTTCACTGCATTTCATTTTTTTCTCCTTTTCTTTTATAACCCTGATCACCTGGGCTCAAAATTTCCACATGATTTCATTCTTTTCTCCTTAACCAAAGCCTAATAATTCTACTTTTACATAATCTCCTTCTAACATTCCTCCATTGCCACCACTACCACCCACCTAGCTCTGGCCTTGTTCCTCTCACTCTTATGTTGCTATAATATTCTTCTATCTGGCTTCTCCATTTTCAGGATTTTTCAGTCCCCTTTGCCCTTCATTTTATTCTAGCTATGACAACCAGATTAGTGCTTCTAAAAACTATTCTGGCTTAAGGCTTTCCAGATATTTCCAATTCTTTAAATATAAGATGCAAAGAATTTAGCTTGACACTTGGGGTTTACACAGTTTTATTTCCAACTATCTATCTAAGAGGATTTCTCATTGTGTCCCCTCAGAAACCAACACCATAGCCACTATAGGAAAACTGGCTTCTGTATTTCATTTTCTTAGTGACACAGTTTTGAGGAACCATCTCTTATATATCATTTTCCTTCCCACAGTGCCATCTCTTGCTTCTCTGCATCTCAAATGAAGTTCACTAGCAAAACCATGATTACTCCCCTATAGGAGATAAGGGAAGAGGACACAGCCAGAATTCTCCTGGCAAGGAGGTCCCCTGTGAGTCCCAAAGCAAAAGGATTAACAACCCAAAAAACAACAAAGTAGAAACCTTGAGAAAAAGGCTGAGCCCAGGCTTGGTTCTTGCTTCTCTGAGCAATGGCAGCAAAAGAGACAGCAGAAGAGCCATGACCCAAGCTCACACCCCTTTATTTGTTACCAACCCTTCAACCCATAATCCTAGTGTGCATAAAACAGGGCACTCCCACAATAATCCCTGTAATTGAAGATCTCATAGGGCAGGGCAGCATCCTTAAATCCCACTAAGTCTTAAAGCCAATAATCCACAGGATGGAGCAGATGTCTGCAATAATCCCAATAGTTGATCCTGCAGGCCAGGGCAGGGCAGACATCTGTAAATCCAAGTAAATTGTCCACAGTTCCTGACACTCCCCTGTTATAAGGAGGAAGGAGGGCTTCAGGAACTACCTGAATCTTATAGAGGATTCACTAGATGAAGAAATGAGAGTTTTAGATATTTTGACTGTTTTATTCAGTAGACCATAGACAAGTTATGATTATTTAATTCTCAAGGAGTTGCAGCCTACTGTTAGTCATCTAGCCTTCCAGGTAGAATATATTTTTGAATTGGTTAAAGCTGTCAAGTTATCCACACTGAATGACAAGTAGTACAAATGACTTGTAGAACTGACTGTTTGGGGTGAATACAATTGTGAATGAGTCTAGACAAGAACTTGGTTAATTAGCCAAGGCATCTGAGCCAAGTAGTTATGCTCAGCTACCAGAACTCTCCATTACCACCCTTTAGTTTCTCTGTGGCAATTTCAGAATCTAAATGAAGAATACATTATTCATTTAATCAGTCTTGTCAGATTAACTGGTTGAAAACCCTTGATTTTCCTTCATCTGCTGTCCTGTTCTGTAGTGACTACACTAACAGGATAAAGGATTCCTTCCTCCATGCAGCATCTAGACACAAATTACCTCTTCCTCTGCCAGCCCTGTCACTACTCCAGTTTGGGGCTCTGGCACCACTGATGTCTTGTTTGTTGATGCAACCCTCCTCTTCCTATTGTTCAGCTTGCACACTATGTAAAGAGGATAGGTGTGTAAGGCCTCAAACGCTATTTTCAATTCCCCTACCAAAACCCTGAGAAGCTTCCATAAACCAGCTTTTCCACAAGACCGAATCTTGATGTTTGTCCTTATCCTATCTTCACATCCAACATATTCAGATCACAGCATGCAGCACCAGGTGAATATATTCTTCATTTTCATTAGATATGCTCCACCCAATTTAAAATCTAATTTCCTATGAATTGCAACAATGATTTAAAGATTTTCCATTCTCAGATATTATCTTCATAACCAGATTTCATGTTTAAAATCTTAACACTCATCCAGAGTCACAGAACTGAATTGGAAAAAGTGAATGACAATTTTCCTATGCCTCAAATCTGTCTGTTTTTCTTGCCCAGAAACACATCCAAATGCATTCATGTTCCAATTGATGGGCTCAACAAATCTTTTCACACTTTCCATCTGGGCTGTTGTATTATGCTAAAACAAACAACAGGCCACAACAAATCAGCGTAGTCACACAAAGGGAATCACAACTCCCACTTCTTATCCAAAAGACTAGCGTCCCTCGACACTTCGAGCGCTCTTTGAGGATGCACGGCTCTTCCCAGATAAGCATTGCATTTTTGCCCATACTTGTTTCCTTTCTGTCTTTGCACTCTGGGCTCTCTTCTCACAGAAGCAAGGGTTGGTTCTGGGAGGATCCCTTCTCGTTTTCAGGAGTGTGGGTGCCATTTCTTCTCTGTAGCATTCCTCAGTATGAAAAGGTTCATACGGGATTACCTCACTTCAGAATAGCTCTTCACTCCTTTTCTTTTCATCATAGTTCTCCACTTTGATTCTCCTTACTCATGTTTTAATTTTCTTCCACTTTGTTTCAGTCTTATATTTCCTAATTTTCTTATTGCCTTTCTTTTTTTTTTTTTTTTTTTAGAAATTTACATGCTTTTACCCCCCAGATCTCTTCACATTCTGCTTAGGTTAGATTGCAATTAGATCTCACTTGTCTGGTTCTTGCTTTTGGCAAGAAGATAAACAGAACACATCCTCTGACTTTCCCGGAGCTTCATCTCTTCCTCTCAGGGCTGGAATCTGAGATGGAATTCTCACACTCTGTGATTCCTCAGAACCTCACTCATTGACAATATTGTTAGTCACACATTTCCTGCCAAAGAAATAGATGCCTCTTCTGAACACTTCCCTTCTGCACATCATTCATCTGTGTTTTCAAAGGCTTGAGCCCATTTAACTGAGGAGCAGAGGCTGTCCTGGGACCCTTCATTCCAGTAGAGTACTCTGTTCTGTTATCTTGTTAACTCTAATGATTAAGAGCTTGGATTCCAACATTTGCTGGACCTGGCCAGGTACCTGTGTTATGTGGGAGGAACCTATGCCTTACTTTCCAAACCTCTTCTGCATTGTCCTTAATTATGTGGTTGTTTGCTTAGCATCTCAATTCTTAACGCTAGTACTACCATCATCCTTTTCAGTTTGCCACTTGTCACTCAAAATAGGTACAGCAGACAGTAAATTCATAAGACTATGCCAAAATATTCAGCAGCACATGGAAAGCAGTAGATGCAAATGAGAATGACAGTGGACCATAAGCAACTGCTCAGAATGCAGATGGGCTGACTGGCCGCTGGCACTGGGCAAAGCAAATGAAGCTTGGGCTGCAGAGTCATGGCAGAAAATTATAAACATCCTTGTTCAGACCAGAACCTCCTGGGCAACAGAGCCACAGGAGGCCTCTCAGTGGGAAAGGCTGCTTGGCTTCAGCTCTAATGACCTGACATGTGCACCAATTAGCCCTGGCTATGGCCTCCAAGGCTGGCTTTCAGTTTCCTTGCAACAGGACTGCTTCCCTCTGTGTTCTCTCGCAACCCTGCACCACCAAGCTATCCATGCTCTCCTCTCTTCCTTTCTCAGGAAACATCCAGTCCCTCTTCTCCTGCCTCAAACTGTATCACATTAAATATTTTTTCTCCTAATCACTTAGCAGCTTTATATAGTTTCTTATAAATGCTTTTGTATTTATTATAGAAATTAGAAATAGAAAAAGTATCCTAGGACAAAAGGGCACGAGTCTAATCTTCACCTTGCTTCCACCTGGCATATACCTTGAGTTAGTCACATTTCTGGTTCTTTATTATGCTATTGAATAAGGGAGCTGTTTGTGTTAGAGTTTTCTTTTTCTCTGAATCTTACCTAGAGTAGACACTTTAGCACAGAATTTTAAAAAGTAGGACTGCAATCTTTTATTTTGTCATAAAATCAATTATTGAATGGATGTAGGTGCTCTAATCAAGGTGATATAGGTGTTCTAATCAATTGACCCTCCTTCTATGCCAAGACCACGATTGTGTGAGGGTCATAAACAATAGGCCAGTATCAAAGACCAAGAGGGCCATGACAAATTGGCAGCAACTTCTCATCCCAGAAGAACTGAAGCCATAAAATTTGTGATGTACTCAAAAGCCAACATGCAGCTACAGCCAGAGGACAGCTCTGAGAAGTAGTCATTTCCTAAGGGTTCACAGTACCAGTAATAAATCTACCTAACACAAGCAGTTTACAAGCATTAACGGAGAAAATTACTTTTTAAAAATTGAAAATGAGAAGGCCTGAAAGCAAGTTACACCAGAGGGCAATGAATTACAACAAATCAAAAGCTACATGCTGAACTCTCCAAAATGACAACAGCAAAAGCAACAAAGCAGATGGACGAGGCTTAGGAAAAATAAATGAGAATTAACTCCTTAGGTAGCTAAAGGGATGATGACTATAATAAAGGACATGATTAGTTCAACTGGAATAGGTAAAGATTTTTAAAAATAGAGAAGTTTAGGAAATTGATGGAAACCATAAATGTCCAACACAGGAAAGAAATAGAATCTATGAAACAGATGGGGACAGATATTGAGGGGATTAAAAATTCTATTAAAAGAATCAACCAATATGAGAACAGAGTATCAGATCTGGAAATAGATTTCAATTAGCCATCATCAAATGAAATGCTTCTTAAAAACAGCAAGAGACATGAAAAATCAATCTAACAAACACGAGATGCTCCAAAGAAGAATAACATAAGATTGATCAGAATCAACAAAAAATCAGGAGATGGCAAAAAGGACATAAAGAACCTGATCACAGAAGTAACGGCAGAAAACTTCTGAAGCATGGAAAAATAACCTAGATTGATATTTCTTAGCAAATTATCTTTCAAAATAGAATATGCAGAAACAACTCTGTACATACTCAGCCACCTTACAGTTGACAAAGGGGCCAAGCAACTTCACTGGAGGAATGACAGCCTCCTTAGTAAGAGGCACTGGGAAAGCTGTCTTTCCAGATGTCAAAGATTAAATATAGTCCCGTATCTCTCACGATGCACTACACTAAAATTGAATTGAATCAAAGATCTAAACATTAAAACAGAAACAATAAACTGCTGGAGGAGAGAATGGGCAGAGCTCTTCAAGGCACAGGTAGAGGCAAAGAGTTTATGAACAAAACCCTGATCAGGTAGGAAATATTACAAAGAATCAACAACTAGGGTCTCATCACATTAAAAAGCTTTTGCACAGCAAAAGCAACAGAATGAAGAGACGACCCCTAGAGTGGAAAAAACTCTTTACTAACTGTTCCTCAGACAAAGGATTAATTTCTAGAATATATAAAAAGCTAAAAAAATCAGACCTTAAAAATTTAAACTCACTCAAAAAAGAGGAATCTGAAATGAATAGAAGTTTCTCAGATGAAGTACAAACAGCAAATAAAAACATGAAAAATGTTGAATAGCATGGTCAATTGAGAGATGTGAATTAAAAGAACAATGAATTTCCATCTCACTCCAGAAAGAGGAATACTATCAAGAAATCAACCAATAACAAATGCTAGAGACCCTGGGAAAAAGAGACCCTTCTTCACTGTTGTTGTAAGTGTAGATAGGTTCAACCACTGTGAAAATCTATGTGGAGACTCCTTTAAAAACTAAAACTAGAGATTCCGTTTGACCCAGCTAATCTCCTTCTTGATATCTTTCTGAAAGAATTAAAAGCATTATAGCAGAGTTATATATGCACACCCTTGTCTATATCAGCACAATTTGGAATAATTAATCATAGAAATAGCTCAAATGTTCATCAATGAGTAACTAGATAAAGAAGATTTGAGGGGTTCTTTTTAATATAATGGAGTACTACTCTGCCATAAAGAAGGATACATGAGACATTTCTAGGTGAATGGATGCATTTTGAGACCATATTCTCATATAAAATAAATTGGACAAATGTGCTTAAAGAGCAAATTAGTTCTTTGGTGTGTGAAACTGAAAGTATAAATAGGGATCAGAACATATAATAGATTTTGCCAAGAGGAAGAAAATGTTCAAATAGACAGGGTAACAACGAAGGGGGAGGAGAAATGGGAAGAGTGGGGGAAAAAGAAAAGAAAAAACTAGAGGCAAAATTCAAAATCAAAGATAAAATGTAGAACAATGTTTTCCAGAATCTGAGAAATGACTGTTAATGTGTACAGGAGTGCAGCTGGACAGGGAAATTACCTTTTAATATTCTGTACAACACAGGACAACTAGGATTGACAACAACTAGATACAGCAAGATTGTCAGTAGAGAGGGCTTGAACATTAAGAACACAAATAATAAATGTTTTTGGTGATGGATATGCCAATTGTATGATCTTATCTTTTCTTTTCTTTTTTTTTAGGTTTTTTTGAGACAGGGTCTCGTTTTGTGGTTCAGGCTGGCCCTGAGCTCAGCCTCCAGCTCACATCACAGCAATCCTCCTGTCTCTGCCTCCCAAGTGCTGGGATTACAGACATGAGCCACCACGCGCAGCACTGTGGTATGTGGTACTGGTTGCTGCTGGGCGTGAGTCCAGGGTATATGGTTACCAGAGATCGAACCCGGGTCCTTGCGCTTGCAAGACAGGCACCGGAACCACTAAGCTAAACCCCTGGCCCTGATCTTATCTTTTCATACTGCTATGCATTAAAATATCACTGTACTCCATAAATATGTATAGTGATTATGTGTCAGTTAAAATTAATACATATTTTTGGGAAAAAAAGAGATATAATGAGGCCTGTAGGAAAATATTTTTATATCTATGTATATGAATTTTTAAATAAATTAGCAATTTGGAGGTGGGAAAGGCATTTTGGTAAGAGGGATAGTTACATAAGAAGATATGTTGAGTTGTGTGTGAACGATTAGCCAATCACACAAAATCATAAGCCCCTCAATGCAAGGAACATATTTAATTTAACTAACAATGTTAAAAAGAAGGCCACAAATACTGGTTATTTGTTAAACTGCATTATTAGAATATTTTCCAAAATGGTTGGTAATAAAGAAGAGTGGGTACAACCTACATGTCTATAAAGAGGGTACTGGTTAAACAAACTTTCTTTAGAATAGCTTTATTAGCAAAGTATACTTATATGTGCTTTTATAAAATGTTCTACAGAATGTACTATTAATCAAAAAAGTAAAGTGTGGAATATTCTTATTTACATGTAAAGAAATAAATGCAAAATTTTACATATGGCATTTTTGGAAAAGTACAGAAGATTCATTATTTGTGCTATGGCTAGTCAATCCAGTTTGCTCTTGATAGTATTAGTGTTGCTAAAAGGAAGTATGAATACGATAGGTAGGAGGCAGAATTGCCTTACTGAATGCATATTTATTTCTATTCTTTTGAATATTTAAATTTATAATTTCATTAATTTTTCACAGAAAATCTTTTTTAAAGTTATGGAAAACAACTCATTGTCATCCTGTATTCAGCTCTTTCACATACCTCACCTCATTAAATTTAAATATTGAATATAAAGAAAAAAATCTTGTGGATAACGAAACTGAAGCTCAGTGACCACAGGTGACTTATACAAGGTCACACAGCTAATAGTAAATAATATATCTAATACTTAATTCAGGCCCTTGAGTTCATGTCCATTCACACTTTTTTCACAGCTCCATAGACCAAATGCATATCATTATAAAACCACTGCACATATAAATGTAGTTGGATTTTGTGCTTAGGTATGTTGTTTTGCTCTAAGGTCTTATACTGGTACAAATCCCCATTATGGAGTGCAATCAGGATGCATATATGTAATGTACCAATAAAGATTAAAAATTTTTTTAAAAAAGAGCCTTTAATGTTTTCCAAAAGCCTTCTGATCATTAGGTCTCAACTTCTTTATTTACCAGACTTCTGTTTCTGGCTCTCACAGTGGGGTTATATCTCTGCGTTGACTCTTATTTTGAATTTCTACATTACTTTTATTCCCACAGTGGTGACAAACTACAAATTTGCCAGTTTGAATCTCCACAGCCACACTTATCGTTTTGCTCCAATTACCTTCACTCTGTTTTTTTTTTTTTACTAAACTGTTAGTTTCAACCCAACTTCACTTCTTTCTCCCTAGATATTATGTTATTTCCCCTTGATTTTCCACAACTGTCCATCCTTCCACCCACTCTACCCCTCAAAATTCTGAGAGGCAGGATTATAAGTTCACACCCAGCCGGTGTATTTAAGCAACCTAGCAAGATTCTGTTTCAAAGTAAAAATAAAATTGGAAAGGGTTATGGATGTAGCTCATTGCAAAGGCTTTGGGTTCAGTCCTAACTACCAGGAAAAACCACACACATATGCACTTCAAAATAATGGATCTCTGCTAAGAGATTGGTACCTCCAATAAACTTGATTTTCCTTTTCTATAGCAAGCTGAAAACTTCTCCAAAGTTATACAGTTCTGGGCTTTTTTTTCTGAAAGTATCTTTATGCTGTATTAGAATTCACACACACACACACACACACACACACACACACACACACACTCTCAAACTATCTGGTGCCCATATACATTAATTATTGCAGTGATTGCCTGAGGCTATGCAGGAAAAATACATTCCAGGCTCAAATTCTATTTATAAGTGACTGTTCCAAGGATTTTCAGACACCTGTCCTACCTAGCAGCTGGAATATTTAAGAATCACTGTTTTAAAATAGCAGGTAAGCTGATCATGATGATATTTTAAACACAAACAAGAGTTAATATACAAGTCTGATTTTAACTCGTTCATTGCTATCTTAATAGAAGTGTATTGGAATCCAAGATATACACGCTTGACTCCATCCAAGTAAAGCCACATGGGAAGAAAGTAAATTTAGCTGAATACAAATGAGAGGAAAAATTTTCACTACCTCTTCTCTCTACACTCTGAAATTTCAGGACTTAAGTAATAATGGGGCCAGGTCTGGTGGGAAAAAAAAAAAAACACCAGTGGAATGAAGAAGCAAAATTCTGAGAAACTCTTAGGTGCTAATAGGTGTTTTGACATGGGAGAACTCAGCAGAGATTTTCCTGACTTTATCTAACTAGTTGTTCTTTTTACATAGCAGGAAACAGGCTCAGAGAATAAAAGTGAAATGCCTGATATGGATTCTAAAGATTGTCAAAGGAATCAAAATGAGTTTCAGAATAATATAACTTGTATTTGGGAAAAAGCCTCAGGTAGGTAGCAATGGAAATACCTATATTGCATTCCAAACCCCACAAAGCATTACTCAACTAACCTTTCATAATAAAAAGGATTGTATAATGTGAATAATTTACCAGAAATATCATTGATTTTCCTAGTGTATTCACCAAAAAAGTTATAAAATGTGCCTAGTTTACAGAAACAACAATCTCATAAGAGCACCAGAATCTGGCTCTCTGTGTCCTTTCCCTCCTTGGGAGCGTCTGTAGCCCACTGGGACCTTCTTCTGGCTCACTAGGTCTTAACCTTCTCAGAACTAAAAATGACTTTAAGGTTGTCTGATTCTGTCTTTTCTTTAACACTGTTGTGCAGTACGACATGACATTGTCATTAAACAAGTGAGTGCAACAATTGGCTTTTTCTCTGTCTGGGTGGGTCTTCTCTGCAAATGTTTGTAGCTCTATCCATTTTGTCAAGATTTCCTGTACTATAGAACTTTGCTCCATCGATTGTCAACACTCCCCTCCTCTTCAGAAAGCTCCTCAGCTGCCGTTCTATGGTGCTCAGCCAGAAGTTGCTGAAGTTTCTCTGTAGGCAATTCCTCTGAGTGTTCCTCCCCCAGTTCCTCAATACCATCACTGGGACAATGTTGTCATAGTGTAAATTGAAGGCTCAGGATCCTCTGCACAGCTTTGAAAGTCTCCCTCCAGTATACAAGTAGATCTCAGTGTCCAGAATTTCACAATTGATCTTACACAGGAAAAGATGTTTTCATGTTTCTTCTAGATTCTTTAAGGGTTTGGGTGTTTGAGACCAACAGGAAGCATGTCAGGAACAGTTCCTTGGTGTACAGCTTCTTAAGTCAGCTATAACTTACTCATCCATAGGATGCAGTAGAGTTCTACAAGGTGGGAGGAATTTGACTGTGAGTAATGGAAATTCTTCAGCCAATTCTTCTTCTGAATATCTTACATGAGCAGGAGCACTGTCCAGAATGAGAAGAGCCTTGAGTGTAAACCTTTGTCCTCTAGATATTTCTTAACATTAGGACAGAAAACCCCCTTGACCCACTCAAGAAAAAGTATCTTGTTACTCGGGCTTTTGTGTTAGGTCTGATCTCCACACAACCCCAGCCTGTTCTCCGCCACTTTATGTTTTCTGAGCACTCTAAGGTCTCAGAGTGAGAAACTAAGAGAAGCTTTATCTTGAGGTCACCACTCACATTGGCACATAGCAGTAGGGTCAGCCTGTCCTTCATGGGCTCATGGCCCGACATTTTCTTCTCTTCCTGGGTAATATATGTCCTTTTGGTCATTTTGTTCCAGAAAAAGCCAGTTTCATCTCAGTTGAAAACTTAATGAGAGCAAAAGCCATTTCTTTGTATCATCATTTCAAAGTGCTGTATGTAATTTTCAGCAGCCCTTTTATCAGCACTGGCTGCTTCAACATGCCTAATTATGCTATGGACCCCAGTTGTGAAACTGAAGCAAGAAACCTTGGGACATCACACTTGGACATGGAGCAGGAGCAAGAAGCAGCTTAATTGCTGACAGCTCACCAAGGAAGCACCTGTCCTCTCAAGAGCCCAATGGTGATTTTGCCTTCATTTTTACCCTCTTGTGAATCTACAGGGCTTTTTCTCATTGGAGGGGAAATACCAAGTGAGCTTACACAAGAACAGTGGATAGAAAAGCAGCAGACATTGGCAGCCCTTGGGAATT
This sequence comes from Petromus typicus, assembly GCA_004026965.1. Taxonomy (NCBI): domain Eukaryota; kingdom Metazoa; phylum Chordata; class Mammalia; order Rodentia; family Petromuridae; genus Petromus; species Petromus typicus. Next base: position 215,974 of record PVIR01000088.1, on the reverse strand, counting down.
CCAGCAGGGCTTTCCAAAACTGTTACGGTGCTAGCGCCATCACACTGTAGCTGTGGTCATGACCCCTGAATGCCTTCCCGTGAGTGTGTCTGTGGGCGTTCCTTTCTCGGTCCGGTGTGAGGCTCTAACTGAAGAGCTGTACTCCCCATACTGATACGTAATGTCTGTATCCATCTTTGTATAACTTTCCACAGACAGATATTCCTATTCCATAAGACCCGGGAGGCTGTTTTCTGATCTACAACGGTGTCTATTATGGTTTTCAAGGCTTGCATTGCTACAGGAGCTGATCAGGCAAATCCCATGGTGGTGACCAATCCTTCCATCGTTATTTCAAATCCCTCTACAGCTGAGAACCACGCTCTAACCATTTCTCCTGGATTCTGTCCCCCCCAGGTCTTGACCAGTACATGGTCCTGGTCATATGTTCCTGGTGATTTTTTCTTCTATTACTTGTCCTTGGTCATCTATCTGCAGGTAACAATTAACTGAAATTCCTGAAAGCTCCCCCTCCAACGCTAGCAAGTAACCTAAGCCTAATCTGTTTTGCTATACTGTGTTTCAGAGTTTTGTCTGTTGCTTAGTTGGGAGGCTCAATGCCCATGTGGTTTCATTGGTTATAATTTCTAGCCAACTTAGAGCTGAACTAACCTATTTCACATGTAAATGGGAGTTCCATTTTCTGCCCAGGTGTCTGACCTACGGTATTGGATTATTTTCTCCAGGAGCCCCTCATCATCTTTCCAAATACCTATGGTTATGTCTCTCTTTTTGTGGGAGGCAGTGCATGAGAGATAACACAAAGCTCTTGGTGCAGAAGCAGAAGGAAGAAGGATAGCTTTATGGATCCTAAAACACACTTTCCCATCCTGTGGGGCAGGAGTTGGACACAAGCCCAATTTCCTTTTTGTGTGTTTGTTTTGTTTTTTTTGGTGGTACGAGAGATCGAACTCAGGCTCTTGCACTTCCAAGGTAGGTGTGGTACCACTTGAGCTAATCCCTGGCCCAAAAAGTCCAGTTTCTGAATATCCAGTGTTGCCCTTCAGGAGTCGCTCAAAGGATGGAAGCAGTTATGTTGTCCAACCTAGAGATCTGTCAGATCAGGGAAACTGAGCTAATGATTGACCTCAGTCTCATTTCTGACCATCTTATGTCCACTGTTGTCTTGTTGTAGATCTTCTGTCCTAGGCAGGTTAGTTCTCCCATTTGTATGTGAAATTTTTTTCGTTTTCCAGTTAGGCATGTCCTTCCACTGATGTAGGTTTCCAAGGACCATGAGTTGTTTCCCTCAAGAAAGGGTTTTATATCTTTATTCTCTGTTTTCTTTCCCAGCACATAAGTTCTGTTCTCAGCAGGACTCCATTTTCTAGCTTCCTGTGGCCATTGGTCTCCATCAGGGTGTCCCCCACTGGTAGCAGGAAGTGATATTTAGCGAGTGTGATGTGCTCTCTGCTATGTCCTTGAAGAAGTTTCTAGTCACTGAGGAAACCTGTCAGGGGTCAGGTCATTCCAATAAAAGGAATGAAAGTCTCAGAAGCTGGAGGTGGCTGAGGTATAAGTGAACTTCCCAATCTGGACCAACACTCCTAGGTTACAACCCCATCCATAAATCTCAAGTCCAAGTCTTTGCCTTCTTCCCATCCTAGGTCTTTGGTGTTCAAGATATTAAGAGTAATGGAATTGCGTGACCCAAGTGTGCAGGAATGTGGGGGTTCCATATCCTTAAAGAAGACTCCAACTTCCAAGTGGACCATTTTATGCATGACCAATAGGGATAGTCTTATGTGCCCCTCTCTGTAACCCTGTACTGATTCCAATGGCCACTTATCCAGGGGCACATATATTTGTCATCATTGTCTTAATCCTTTTCCCATCTTCAGCCCCTATATGTTATGTGGGAGAATTTGTATTTGCATGAATGGGAGGAGAACATATATTAGAATTAGCAGTGGAATTAATGGCCACAGAAACATAAAAATATAATGCTACTGGTTCCCTGCATTTTGACCTCCTGGTTTTGCTTCTCAGAAGCCCCATTTGACCTCTCCACCTAGACATAGTCAGAAGTTCAACTCCCGAATGGTCTCCATCTCCAGGTTGAAGCAGAAGGGTGGGAACCACCCTTCAGCTTAACTGTCTGATACAGAGTCAGGTTTTCTCTGACTTATATGCAGTCATGGCACAATCACAAGACTTTCTCCATCACAAACCTAGTGAGTGTGAAAAGCAACACAGGCATAATGGAGTTTCCTGACCAGGTGATGTCCAGGCAGGGGTCACAAATATCAGTCACCCTTGCCAGCATGGCACCTGCATGTGTTGTTTCTGGTATGAAGGAGATGAAAATGCCTGAGAAAAGCAAAGGATTCCAGCATCATGAGGTAGGTGAGGGCCAGCAGGCACTCTCCTCAGATTTCCACTCATCTAGGCTAGTCTCTGCAGAGGCTCTAGCCAAAGACAAGGATAGAAATCCAAGTGCAGTTAGGAACTAGGGATGATGGTACATTACAGACAGTCACAAAGAGAAATGGTCCTGCATCAGTCTCCTGCCATGTGTGGACTAGTCAGCCCCCGGAGTGACGAGAGCAGGACCGACATTTTCCATTGGCACTGACATGGCTTCCCTCTGAGTCCAGATTCTGGTGTCAGCGTGAGGATCTCTGGAACATTTACCCTGGAGTCACTGCCTTCTTTGCCCGACTACGATGGACCCATGCGGGGACTCCTTTCACTCAGACTGGCTTGGATACTGTCAAAATGGTGGTGAAAGGTCCCCTCCATCTAGGCTGAGGACTTTCCTGACACCAGTCCTTTACCCAAACTGAAACCTCTGGAGAGAAGGCGTGGCAGGACAATAGATGCTAACAGGGTCCCCTGCCAGTGCTCAAGAAGCTTTCTCTGGGAAACCCTTTCTAACTCAATTAAGTGGAAGTTTCTCCACATTCTCCTAGGCTATGCTAGTCCCCAGATGGCAGGTGGTATGGCAGATGAGGTCTCAGAAGGTGCAAAGCCTGTACTCCATGGGAAGAGCACAATGTCCAGAGGAACACGATAGGTAAGGACTGAACCCAGGTGGGTTCTGACTTAGACAAAGTTTTCCTAACCCCGTTTGTAGGGTTCTGTTGGTGCTTTCTACCTTTCCTGAGTTTTAGGCTGCATGCAAATTCCTATTAATTTCTAAGGCTCTCACTACCCCTCGGAGTACTGTTGCCACAAAAGCAGGACCACCGTCTGCTTATGCTTACGGGAAGCCCATGGTAGGGAATGATTCTTTGTAGCAATCTCCCTGTCACTTCTTGGCTTTCCTCACTTTGGCCAGAAAAGGCCTCTATCCAGTTGGAGTAAGTACAGACCATAAAGAAGAGGAAACAGAAGTCTCCACACTTGGGCAGTTCCATGAAGTCAACCTATAAGTCTGCAGAAGGTGTTATTCCTATCCTTTGGACCCCTGCTGGAATTTCTGGTACTGTTTGGGGTTGTGCTGGTCGCAAATAATTCAGGACTGGACAGCTGGTTAAGCATCTGGGGAACACAGAAGTAACTGCTGAGAAGTCTAATTTTTCTCTTCCTAGATGGGTGGTCTCCTGTGCAGCTTGTATTCTATGAGGCCCCAGGTGGAATGGCACTACAAACTGGAAGCAGTGCTATGCATCTTCTCCCTTACTTCCCCTTCTTGGGATACCCAGTGGATCTCCTCTGATGTGTATGCCAGCTTTTCATTTTTCTCCCAGGGGGTCAAGGGAAGATATATAGCATTTGGACTTAAACTGTTGACCTTGGCCTGTTGGTCAGCTTTGCCATTGGCTAACTGTTCCCTGGACCTTCTTTTCTGATGTTCTGCACAGTGGACAACAACTTCCTTAGAAGCCTAGACCACTCCTAGAAGCTAAAGTGTGTCCTGGGTGTTTTTGTTCTTTGCCTCCTGCTCCGAGTAATTCTCTTTCTCTGTAGAGAGCCTTGTTGGGAAGGCATACCCTGAATCCATGTAGAAATTTAACCTCTTTCTTTCTCCAAGTTCTAATGCCCAAGTTAGGATGATCCTCTTGGCTCTTTGTGCTGAAATCCCTTGAGGCGGTGTTTGGGATTCCACAACTTTCTCCAAGGTCACAATCACGTAGCCGGCTTTTCATTTGCTGGCCTCATCTACATGGCTGTTCCTGTCTACCAAGAATTCTAGGTCTGGCTGGTGAAGAAATTGGTTGCACAGATTGGCTGACTGGAATAGATTTGTTCTGTGACCTCTTCACAATCACAAATGGGCCCATCAGTCTGGGGAAAAAGAGATGGCTGGGTTTTGTTGATTGAGATCTCCACCCTGAGTTGAGGGTTCCTGAGGAGCAAACTGGTATTGGGTGAGGTGTCAGTAGTGACCTTTAGCATTTACCATGTGGGAGTCACACTCATAGGTCTTGACCTAGAGTCACTTTCTCAGCCTCCTTGGTGAAACACTTGCTCAGGTCAAGAACGTCCAAAGCTAGTGCTTCTTGGAGTGGTTCTTTTAGGGCTCTGAAAGAGGACTGATCCTTCTCTTCCCAGTTCAAGGGACCCTTTACTCCCCTCTTTGTAGCCTCATAGAGAGACTTGGCTAGAATCACATAATTGGGGAACTGTATTCTACAGAAACCCGATGCTCCCCTAAGTTCTTGTAATTGTCTTCAAGACTTGGGTTTGGGCATATTCTGTATCTCTGCCTTCTCATCTTCCCTTAATTTTCTTTTTCCCACGTGCAGGTAGAATTTCACTTCCATATAGCACAGTTACACTTCCCACTGGGACTCCTCATATTCCAAGCAGTTCTCCAGTGCCTTTGCTCCAGCCGTGCAGCAGGGCCATCTGTTCTAGACTGTTGGGATCCCAGTTCAGGTTCTCTGTGGGGCACCAGTCCTTTGTCCAGCCACATGGAGTGAGGGTATGTGTCAGAGCGTTCTTCCATCCATCTGGTAGTGGCAGCCGGGACATCCTGGTGTCCCTCTATACTGAACAACATAGTCAGGAGCTGGCAGCAGTCTGGCCAGGTGGGGTTGTGAGTCTGGAAGATGGACGGGACGAGATCACTGAGGGTCTGTGGTCTTTCAGTGTAAAAGAGAGTAGAGTGTTTCACTCGGATGCCCCAGGGCCACCTCACCAACTGCTGCAACAGTCGTCAGCCCTCTTATCTTTCTCAAGAAGAGCTGAAAGCCTGATTCTTGGGAGTTTTAACACAAGGAGGCCTTTTGGTCATGTGAAAGAAGCAGAGGATACAGAAGGTGTCAGGAATTTGGGACCAAATCAGAGACCCAACTAGATGCATGGTGGAATTGGAACAGGGGTGCCCTGTTTCCGAAGGTGCCAATGATCTTGGAGCTGGGGCCAAAGTCTGTTGCCTGTAAGGAGGAGGATGGTCTGGGAGCAGGATGCTCACTCTTTCTAAGGCCTGTTTACCCAAGTCACCCTTAAAAATGGGCCAGGTTTTGGCAGGTTTCTGCCTGTTTGGATAGGCTTCCATGGCAACCAAAACTTGGAAATGGGCTCCCTCAACCGAGGCGGTGGGCAGAGGGCTAATGATATCCAGGAATTTATATATGGAAATCTGCCTGGTTGTCTAAGACTCTCCGTGTTAGGATTCCCCAACATAGCTTGTCATGCTTTCAGGACAAAGGTTTTTCGAATGAGCCCTGCAGGGGCCTTCCAACCTGGAAGGACAGCCAATCTATCTCAGAAAGTGTTCTGCACTTCCTTAGAAGGAGATTCTGACCATATTCTCCCATAAATCCCTTCTTGAAATTTTTGAGCATAATTTCTAAGGGAGTGTTTTTAGTGTGCTCTCTCACTCATGGTTCTACCTCCCACAGAAATGGACAACAAACAGGACACCAAGTGCTTTGACCACCACCACCCTGTCTCCTGAGGAGAAAGTTCAAGCCTCTCTTCAACAGCAGGTCAGTGATACTAGTTATCACCCCAGCACTGCCCTCAGCACTGTGAAGTGACCCTGGAACTGTGGTTCAAGTCTCTGTACTCCCTTTGGCCCTGTATACCCAGACCAGCACTTGGAATATGGTTTCTGACTCATTCACCCACAAGCACACAGTGAAATAAGTCAACAAGTCTTCTACTCCGTGGCCTAAAGTGAATTTCAGCAGTGCAAGAGACCACTTGAAACTGTACTAGGCAGGCTGTAGAATATTGTAGAACTGGCTTATGAATTGGTTTTTGATTAAAATTATGAGTATGTCCTAGGCCTATGCAATTTGCTAAATGAGGCTTTTGCTGGCATGTGGAAACAATTCCCTGTGCCAATGCAGAACTGAGATTTTCAATAAGCAGTGAGACTGTGATGTTGCTGATATCAAGATGATACTGCAGTGGGGGCTTCGTGACTCTTATGCAGCCATTTTCCCACATCAAACGTTAGCTATAAAGATAATGCAGGTGGCTTTTTAATTATGACTGTCCTTTGCAGGAATGCAATGTTCTTTTCTTTTTTTCAAGCCTGGCTTTCATCAAAGCCTTGGTCCACTGATCTCTACATCTGCCTTTATACCCATTATGTTGTGTAAACAATAAATACTGATAAGTCCAGGGTTCGAGGTCTAAACCAATAGAAGCTGAGATCAGATCCTGGTCCCCAGTTACACAGAACTTTGTCTCCTGTATTATTATTCTTTCCTCTCTGCTGCACCCTCCGTAAGGTGGTCAGGCTGCTCCTGATGCAGTAAGGTGCTCAGGAACACTGAGGGTGGTCAGCCCTCTCTGAAGATTTCCTCCTCTCCAAAAGGCAGACCCTCAATCTTACTACAATTCACATATCTGCAAAACACTGGTCCTTATGAACCCTCTACAGGCAGCCAACTGGAGTACATATGGGGAGACCATGACAGGAAATATTCTGTCACCACCTGTTTACCATGTTGCCAGTGGCGCAGCAAGGGACTTCTGTAACTTTGAGAGCTCCCAAAGTGATGTTGCTTTCATTTTTATGCTCGTGCATCAATGGGTTTTTTTCTTAGTGGAAGGAAAATAGCAGGTGAGGTTGTACAAGCAAAAAAACAACAGTTGAGGCAATGGGAAAGTCTGACAGCCACATGAAGTCCTGCAAGACTTTCTAAGACCATTATGTTCTGGTGACACTAAATTATAACTGTGAAAATGTTCACCAAGTGCTTTTGCAAACAGGAAAGGGTGGTTCCCTGTATCATTCACCCATCATCCTCTGTCCACTCCTGACGGGCCTTATCAATCTTTGATGGATTAACCTTTATCCATGGATTAACCTAATCCATCTTTGATGGATTAACTTTTGATGGATTAACCTTCATGAGTTCTGTATTTATCACCCTTACTTTTTCACAAATTATAAACTCAGGCTATAACCTGTATCTACTTTTCATTAACCACATTAATAATAACCTTTCTACCTTCTCTAGCACTGTTTATTATACATTACTAATTTGAGTAACACCTTTAGCAGCACTAGCTTCCTTATACAAATCTTTTCTCCATAAGACTCAAGATGGTGGATTTCAACATGCAGTACATATTAGCAAGATTATTCACACAAATTCCACTCTCGTATTATGATTTCTTTCTTTACCTTCTTTTCCTTAGCTTATTTTCTAGCTTTTTTTTTGGGGGGGGGTCACTTTGATACCGGTAATCATATCAATTACACAAGGCACTGATTGAATTACATCCATAAACATATGCATCTGGGCTCAGACTGACACTTAAATATGCTGATATATGCTTTCCTGACATCATGGGTCTTTGTCTACAATCACACAGTAGCCAGCAACCAAGATATATCTCACTACTTTTATTGAAAGTTGGAACTAAAAGTCTAAGTCAAGCATTTGTGACCCAAGTTCTTCTTACATGAGGCCAGTCACAGTTTGAGGGTCCACTGAGTTTCAGAACAACTTCACTTCAAGATTCCTAATGTTATGGTCCACAGTGACTGCATGAGAGTCAGACATAGCAAACAATCAAGAAGAAGATGCAGATAGACACAGACCACTTGAGAAATTACAGCTCAGGCTGGGAAGGATATGGAGACCTTCCTTCAGTGGTGAGAAGCAGCCTGGGATACGTGACTTACATAAATGGCTGGGTCTGAAACTGCTGCAGTAAGTGTAGTGATCTGCTGAAGTACCAGCCCTGCCGCCTACATCCAGCAAACAGAAGAGATCTGATTGCTTTCTCACCTACCAATGTGAGCAAGAGTGTATCTTGGTTTAGATAGTTGCCGCAGTCTGAAGTGAAGAGAGAGGGAACACTCCGAAACAGTAGGCAACCTCACAAATTCATACGTGTAAAGCAGGGTAGAAAAAAACATAATTTACTAGATTTTAAAATTTGATTGTGGAGCCAGGCATAGTGCCACCTAGGAAGTGAAGACAGAAGGACTGCTGTGAGTTAGAGGTTCACCTAAGCTACACATAGTGAGTTCAGGGCCAGTCTGAACTACAAAGCAAGACCCTGTCTCAAAAACAAACAAACAAACAAACAAACAAACTAGATTGTGGAAAGAAAAATATTTTGTTTCTTTCTTTTGAGGAAGTAGGTTTTTTCTTTTTGGTTTCTTCTTCTTCTTCTGACAGGATCTCACTGTATAGATGAAATTAACCTTGAATTCACCATGTAACCCAGGCCAGACTTGAATCTTCATACCTCAGCCTTTCTTCATTATAGGCATGTGCCACCACACCTGGATAGTCTCTTTTTAAATTCTTATTTTTTCTTTTGTTCTCTTTCTTTTTCTTCTTTGTTCTTTTCTGGGATGTTGATCTATTATTTTACTTTTACTTGATAGGATCCTTTATCTCACTTTTTTCTATTTCTCTTCTTCTAACACTTAATTTTTAAAATTTTCTTCTAGAATTCTCCTGCTAGCCACCTCCTCTATTGTTATTATTACAATAACACACCAGTTCACAAATGCTTCTATTCACAAATAGTTCAGGTCTCAACAAAAGTGTTTGACAAAATTTTGTTTCTGTTCACTAATTCCACATCAGGTTACAAACACAACCACAGCTATCTTCCACACACAAGCATAAACACAGCCATCTCCCCATCCACTTCAAAATAAACTTGATCAACTGAGATACTACTGTATAAACTTTAAACTTAGGAATCTTTGGTAGTTAGTTAACTCTATGCTAATACTTTTCCATTAATAGTGGAGGTATAGTTATCGCAGTTAGTAGACATTTACTACATATCAAATTTGGTTTGTGTTAGTGCTTCTACTATAATTATTGATCTCTTTTCAATGGTTAAGGGTATAAAATTATTGACTTATGTTATATCAGTATCCAGTTTGCTTTTGACACTATTATTATTGCTGATTTTGTTAATTTTACTGTTGACATACATATTACTATATATTCTATACTTATAACCATGTACACTATAAGAATTACCAGAACTTAGTGCAATGAACCTAGACATCAGTGACATAATAACTCAGAAATTGTACAATAATATTTGGAAACTAGACAATACTCTCTTTAATAATCAGTGGGTTATAGAAGAAATCAAGGAAGAAACTGGCTCTGACAACCAAACAATAATGCCAATAAAATATACCAGAACCTATGAGACACAAAGAAAGTAGTCCTAAGAGAAAAGGTTATAGCTGTGAATGCTCACATCAGAAAACCACAGTAACCTCAAATAAATAACCTACTGATCACCTCAAAGTCTTAAAAATAATTAAAAATGATCCAACTAGAAAATAGTACAAGGAAGGAAATTATGAAGATCATAGCAGAAATTAATGAAATTAAGACTGGAAAATATGAAGAATCAGTGAAGACTTCCTCTGAGCAAATAAAATATAAAACCCTTTAGGGAATCTTATTCTCAAAAAACAGACCCCAATCAAAGTGATTAGATATGAAAAATAAGAAATCATAAGTGATACTGCCTAAATCCAGATTATTAGTCACTATGTGCAGAACCTGTACTCCAATAAGTTGGAGAATCTATAAGAAATTCATAGAGTTCTAGATATATATTATTAAAACTGAACCAAGAAAATATAAAATACCCTGAATAATCCAAAAGCAGGCAATGAAATTGAAGTTTAAAAATCTACTATGAAAAGCCCAGGTTTCAAAGGATTCACTACCAAATCCTACGAGTTCATGGAAGACCTAAGCCAACACTCCTCAAACTCTCTGATGAAACTGAAAGGAAAGGAGTGCTGTGGGATGCAGGGGAAGAGGACGCAGCCAGAACCGGCGCAGCAAGCCTCAATCCCCTGTGAATCTGACAGGACAAGGCCAAAAACACCTATCAGACAGTCAGAAATTGAAACTTAGAGAAAAAGGCTGAGTCTGGGCTCGACCCTGGCCACTCTGGGTAGCAAAAGACAAAACAGCTTAGCTCACCAGATTTTTATTTGGTACCAAGCTTTCACATCCATGGTCCCAGAATGCATAAGGCAGGACAGAAGCCAGCAATTATTTAGATGAAATTCCCACAGCACAGAGCAGATGTCAACAATAATCCTTGCAGATGAAGATCCTGGGGTATAATTCTGCCCTGGAGCATCACAGCATGTAGGACCACCAGAGTCCCTGCCGCCACCAAAGGTGAAGACAAGAAACAAGTCCCCAAGTCTGTCTGCAGTTCCTGACAGAGTACTCCTAAGTTATTCCTGAAAGCCAGCATGATTCCGATTTCAGAGCTATAAAAAGTGTAAAAAGATAAATAATAGAGAGGAGGGGGATAATTATAAGCATATTTCTTTAATGAACACAGACACAAAAATCTTCACCAAGACAATGGCAGAAAGAGTGCTACAGATCATCAAAATATCATTTATCATCAGTAAGTAGGCTTCCTCCCAGAAAGCACAGATTGTTCAACATACACAAATTAATAATGTAATACATCACATAAACAGAAGCAGAGACAAATATCATACCATCACACTGACAAATGGAGAGAAAGCCTTTGACACAATCCAGCATCCCTGAAGGGAACAGGTGTAGAAAAGCCTTATCTTAATCTGATAAAAGTCATATTTAATAAGCCAATGGCCAATTTCAAATTAAATGAGGAGAAGTTGAAAGTTTTCTCTCTAAAATCAGGACCCAGGATGCCCACTATCACCATTCTTGTTCAACACAGTACTCAAAATTAGCCAGAGTAATCAGGCAATAGAAAGAAATATAAAGGAAATGTATAGGAAAGAAGGAAGTCAAATTATCAATTATTTTGGGCAATGGCAAAAATATTTTCAAACTGAGTTTTGGCAAAGGTCAACAATGTCATAAATTTATTTTTAAAATGAATCAAGCACTTTCAATGGAAAATATGTATGATATGCAAATTATACCTCAATAAATCTGTTAGATATAAAAATATATTAGATCAAAAAAATCCGTTGAAATACAGATTTTAAGTCATCCAATCAAGGATTTGAGCAGACAACCCTCTGCCCAGTATTGTATCAAGGGAATAAAAACATGAAGCCATTTACTTCCGATGGGATAAGAAACATCGTTCTGACTGAAAAAAAAATACTGCAGTGAAATCCAAAGTGAATGCAGGAGAGAAAAAGGACACAATTAAGAAGCAATCAAAACAAGGGGGAAAGGGTGTGATAGCAATAAAGAATAAAGGGAACAAAGAGTATGTATATAGGGGGTGGGGGGTTCCAGGGCTTGGGAAAGGGGGAAAATGAGAATCAAGTCATGTCATGTTCTGGTACAAACTCTCAATGTTGTATGTGATGATGATGTAGTATTCATAATGTATCAGTAAAGATTTAAATTAAAAAACTTATTCCATGTACAATTATTTTTAGTGTCAGTTATCTGAGCTATCTTCCAATAGTGTTCATCTTCTCTAGTTTCAATTAATCTTTGGTAAAAACAATGCGAGCTTCATGCTTATCTTTTAGTTTCTTGGAACAAATTGACAATATCTAAACAATATCAATATCTCAACAATATCTTGAAAACAAGAAAATGTATTTTTTCAATAAATTTATATTCTTAAATTTAAAAAAAAAGAAACAATCAAGAGCTGGAATCTGGAGGAGACATTCTGAAGATGTCGAAGTTTCCCTGGGCTTGGAGAGAAGGAGAATCTGGGGCAGAGTTATAAAGCAGCTTTGCACAACCTCACGTTGGAGGAAAGTTGTGGGAGCAAAGAAGAGTGGCGTCAAGGGTCAGCTTAAGTGTTTAAGTTTATGTTTAAAGAATTTGTTAAGATCTTGATGCCAACATCCAAATTTTCCATCTGAAAATTTAATAATTTTCTACAAAATAAGAATAATCACTGCCTGGGGTGTAGCTCAGGGCTAGTGTGTGTACCTAGTAGTCCAAAACCTTGAGTTCAACCCTCAGCAACCTCTCCCACCCCTTGAAAAAAAAAATAGCCACTTTCAGAATTCTATTATTTTTTTGCTTTGACCTAAATATCAGTCCAATTAGCTCTTGCTGAACAGATTAAAATCATTTACATGTTCTTGTTCAATTACTTAATTACACCCTGAGTTCTATATACGTTTAATAGATTTGAGTTTTTGTAAGCATTTTAAGTGTTTGCAAAGCCCACTTACAAATCTAACAAATAAAGCCTTCCTCAGCTCCTAAATAACTCCTTTACATGTAATACCTTAGATCTATAAAATGTGAATTGTAATTATTCTTAAATATTCCCACACTTATTTTAATAATTATTAATTGTACTACACGTTTTCACTTGAGTCACATCTCTAAACCAAATGAATATCTCAGTGGAAATCACACATGTGATCATTCACTAAAAAAGAAATATGCGCATTTCCCTAGTGAATATGTAGGATATTCTTATATATAAGTAGAAAGGCGAGGAATCTTTCTCAGTCATACAGCATTTTCTTAGCAAGCAGGAGTCCCTGGCTTGATTCTCAACACCACCAAAAAAATAAGTAAAAGTACAAGTATCATGGGTTTGGTTTATCTTTTTATGTCATGTGTAGTCTTAAACCTTCCTCAGTGAAAGTTAATTAGTGAAGATTTATAATCTTATGCAGAAGGTGATCATGAAATCAAAGTCCTAGTATCTTTTTTTTTTTTTTTTAAGATAGGATCTCGCTTTGTATTTCAAGCTGGCCCTGAATTTACTATGTAGACCAGGCTAGACATAAACTCACAGCAATCTTCCTGCCTCTGCTTCCGAAATGCTGGGATTATAGGTGCTAGGCACCATGCCTGGCATTGTGGTGTGTGGTTCATGAGGACCCAACTCAGGACCTTGCACTTGCCATACAGACACTGGAACCACTGAGCTAAATCCCCAGCCCCCTGGCATCTTCATAGTTTTTTGTTATTGTTCAGAAATTTAAAACTACAGAGTAAGGCTTGGGATTTATACTTCCACGAGTCTGCTTAATTACAAAATGGATTGCATATGTTTTTATATATAAACTGTGTCAACAAGCTCATAAGATCGCAAAACAATTTTAATCACCTAACCGGAATACCTAAAATTTTGATTCTCCACTCTGATGGCAATGAACTTCTTTCAGGCCTTAATTTGGTCCCATTTGCCTCTTTACTGCCTGACAGAACTCTGCAAACCTTTTATATTCTCGTAGTCCTCACTGGATCTTGCATGCCTCTCATACTTCTTTTGGCTCTAAACAGACCCTGTCATCATTTTAAAAACACCTTTCACTTTGCAGAGGATCTGGTCCTCAGCATCCCGTCTTTCAACAGCCTTCTCTTGACAAGAAATTGATGACACCGAAGTCTATGAGGTCATGATGATACATAGGAAAGCTTAACAGCCTTAGAGGGGTCCAAATGGCAGGCACAGCTCAGTTCCACCGGGGTGGAGGGAGACTTCGCTGAGCCAGAAAAGTGACAGCCATTGCCAGAAAGGAGATGAGTAGAGAAGACAATAGTTACTGTCACTCTGTTCAAAGTCTTGATGGTAGCACCGTAACACCATGCCTCCATGCAGCAAATGTTCAGGAATGGTGAACACCTGGCAAAGTTAGGGAGCAAAAGTTTGCAAAGTGAAGGAGCCTAAAATTTATTAATATAAAGATATTAAAGTTAATGGTAAAAGTAAGCAAATTGGTTCTCAACTCAGCATTCATTTAGTAGAGAAAATTCCATGGCAAAAAAAAAAAAAAAATCCCTTTTTAACTGACATTCAGAACAATCCAGAGATATAAAGCACCAAGCTCCTTTATTTCAAGCAAAAATTTACACATCAAAAATTCCAGCTGAATCTGTGTGGGTTGGTACACATCTGTAGTCCCAGAACTCAGAAGGCTGAGGCAAGAGGATTACCATGCAGTCAAAGCCAGTCTGGGCAATATAGCAAGTTTAAGAACAGCCTGCCCTACACAACAAAGACCCTGTCTAAAAAAAAAAAAAAAAAAAAAATTCCAGTTGAAAACAGAACAGAAATGATACCATCCCTTTAAGATATGGGTGAGAATAGTGTCCTTGTGAATATGAAGGCTATCAAACAAAAATGCTAAATTGTTAGTTTCTTGCTTTTGGGACATATTTTCTCATAGAATGTATATATTACACAGGACCTTAAACAAATCCAATATCACTCACTTATTACATAAATACCCTTTAACGAAGTCTTTGAGTGACATAAAACTGAACTGATATAACAAAATAAAGGTATGGTTGTTAATTGCATGACAAACAGGATGAATAATTCAACAGAAGTGAGGAATTTTAGTACCCACACATTGACGCATTTTCCAAGCCTGGAGATCCTTGTCTGTTGTCTGTAAAATCTCTCAAGTTATACCAGACAAAACCCACCCAGCAAAGGAATGAACATTTAGCACTTTAATCTGAGATAATGAATTGGTTAAAGAATTTGATGGTGGTTTGTTAAACAATTTGCATTTACTTCTCGTTCTAGTTGTACTATGGCAAAAAAAAAATTATCTACCTTAAAATTAAATATATCTTTAGTAACAAAGATGGGTGATGTAATTTAAAAACAAGAATGAATATTAGCTGGTTAACGCAATCTTTTTCAACACTGAGTTTTCTGCTTTATGAATGGACTCAGTATTTTTTTAAAGAAAAAATCTAAAACTTGATTTTTTTTTCCAGCTCCTTTTCCAAAAGCATGTGACTAAACCATTACTATGTTTATAACTTTTGAATGTTGCACATAAAATATAATATTCACCAACTGACAGCATATAACTTACAAGTACTAAGAATTACAGAAAGAAAAACAGCTAATCAGTATCAATTTAGGCATGCTTTTAAATCATGTTTTGTGTACAAGCTTGAGTTTTCTGCTTATTCAAATTTCCTTTTTGCCTATGTTCTGAAAGCTGCAAAGATTTGGCTTACTTTATCTTTGCTCAGTTTATAATTTTGAGCTAAGTATGATTCAGAATGTCTTCAACTACTAGGCTTCACCGCTTTTAGTCACCTAAAGGCTACCTGCCCCAGCACTTATGCAAGGAAGCTAAAATCAACCATGTATGATCCTACATTCCCATGATTTTCAAAGAATAATGAGGACAGCTGCAGGGTAGACTATGTGAAGTACTTTTTGTATTTAAAGCAGGTGCTCCTAAAATCACAGATTTTTTCCTTTCTTATCTGTATTCATTTAGCAGCTGATTAAACTGAATGCCATCTTCTAAATAATTTGTAATTTTCTTTGTGAAACTGTAAAGTCAATATATATCAGCTAAGAATTGAGATGCTGGTAACAAGAATCTGTGGGTAATTAAATGAATGGTTTAGTTTCTGATGGATGATTCTGATTTAAGTCAACTTTTAGGTAACTGCTTTTATTTGAGGATCAAAGAGGCATCCATATGAATTGATGATGTGATTTGGGTGAAATCTATAAAAATTTGAAATCACTGAACATGACGTTAAATACATTAACTATACAACACAGATACCAACATCTACTACAGACAAAGGATGAATGTTCTGCAGCTAAAACTACCCAAGATATACTTTGTGAAAGATAACCGGGCTGCTTTCTTGAGATGTTTCAGTGCCTGTATAGCAGCAGGTGAAGAAAGGTCAGCTTCAGCTGCACCATCAATCAGTGGTACGGGGCAGAGTAAGTGGGCCTGGGCGGTGGGGGAGAAGCTGTGTAAAAGTGAGTGGATTCTGAGAAGGCAAATTCATGGTCTCTGAACAAGAAAAACAACACTATGGGCTACAAAATGGCTAGTGTCCAGATTTTGCCTTATAATAAAAATATTGTAGTTCGTCTTTGTAATGATTTTATTTCTATAGTTGCTAAGGGCTGAACAAAGACTCTTACAATACCAAATTTCTTCTTCACAAATTGAAGCACTGGTAAACTAAGAAGCCATACTAAGAGGCTCAAAAAGCAAATGTACATGCATGCACACACAGGTATATACTCACAAACACACACAAGTATTATTTTAGTAACGAGTTTGTAGAATTTCTAATAACTTATTCTGTGTATAACTTTGGGTTATAGTTGCAAGTTCTGTATTATAATTAATCATCAAATATAAAATAATGATACCCAATCCAAATGTTTATTTCAGGGAAATTATATTCATAATTACTATTTTTTAACCCAGAGCGCTTAAAGGCAATTTTCTTATAAAGGCACACTGTTGCAGGTGTAAAATAACCACAGTTATTCTTTGGCTTATTTCTATTAGTGAATTATTGATTTTAATTTTATAAGTGTTACTAAACAATGAGTACTTAAGAGGAAAAATATAAAAAATAAAATATTGAGTTATTGATATTTATTGAATGTTTATTTCAAAAAGCATCAATTTTTTTTTTTTTTGAGACAGGGTCTCACTTTGTAGTTTGGGCCCTGAGCTCATTATGTTGCCCAGGTGAGCCTGGAACTCAAAGCAATCCTCCTGCCTCAGCCTCCCAAGTGCTGGGATTACAGATGTGAACCACCATGCCCAGAACTGTGGTATGTGGTACTGATTGCTATTGGGCATAAGTCTTCATGCCCTGAATTGTTGTATGTGATTACTAGGGATTGAACCTGGGCCCTTGCACTTGCAAGACAGGCACCAGAATCAATGAGCTAATCCTCAGCCCAAGCATCAGGGGTTTTTTAGCATCACCTGTTTACGGTGTACAAAATCTAAATAACAACAGAAATAAATTCTTATATAAACTACAATGAAAATACCAATGGAACTCTACCATCAAAATGCTATTTGCTTGAATTTTCAAGCCAAAGGCAATCTTCACACATGACAACAGCAAGTTCATGCACACATCTCACACTGACAGTCATATGCTTTTTTTCCTTTCCTGTGCAGCAGACACATGTGCATTCTGTCCTTTTTTGTCACCTTTCTTGTCTTGTCTATTCAGGAACTCCCTACTATATTGTACAATGTACACTTAGCAGGAAAATAAGATATTAATAAAATAAACTATCAGATATGTAATTCATGCTTAGAACAGACATCAACATTTTCAATCAGCTGTTTACTTACTTTAAAAACCTAAAAGATAGCATCAGTAATAAAAACCTTTGTGAACTACAATGAAAATACAAACTAAAGTCTACTGCAAAAATAATCTTTGCTTCAGGGCAATGGATTTAGCTCAAGCACAAAGTTCTGAGTTTGATCCCCAGTACCAAAGGAAAAAAAAAAAAGAAGAAGAAGAAGAAAGAGTCTTTGCACATTCCATGGAGTCTTCACACATGAAAACTGCATATTCCATACACAAGTCCTTTGCACTAATAGCACATATGTTTTGTTTCCCTATCCTTTTTTTAAAATAGGAGATTTTCTTGTCGACATTTTCTTGGTTTTCCTGTTGTTGTAGTAGGTCCTTGTGATACTATGCCTTCCTATTCACCTCTCAGCTCAACAATATGCTCCACAACTTTTTTGGGTAGTCTCTTTAGCAGAAACATTTTGTTTTTTCTCTCCTGTAAGTGATCTCGTATGAGTTCAAGGCCTAATCCACCTGAATTTCTTCACGGTATTTTGCACTTGTTATTTTCTTTGTAAATTATCAAATTACTTATGCCACATACGTTCAGGATCAAGTAAAATACCACCAATGGGCAATTCTTTGTGTTTCATATATCATAGTTGCTGCTTAATTCATCAACATGTACTCTGCCTTTGGTTTTGTTGCAGAAAGTCTCTGTTTCAGGGTTCCATTCTGTCAAGGTTTCACTATCAATATTTCCATCATGGTGCAATGTTGACATCAGCAGTACCAGTTTGTTTTTCTTTGCCATATATAAAACAAATGCTTTATCTTTCTGAAATCCAAAGATTGTACTACACAATTCTCTGTTTTGAAATTGCAACATTTCACTTGGAATGTCTGCTTTGTTTCTAGATATGGTCTATATACTTGTCAACTTATGCTGTGTTAGCAAATGTAACATCAATTGGAAACTGGTAAATCAATTATTAAATGTCACATTTCAATTAATTTGGGAGATAGAAGCAACAAGTCTGTTTACAACATCTTTCAGTGTGTTGCTATATATATATACCTGGTGGCTGAGTTCCAGGATAAATTTCTAAATTGAAAACATGATAATTCACATTTTGATTCATATTTTGAAGGGATTTTTTTGGGCACATACTTCTTGAAGCTACAACAACCATGAAATGCTGCAAGATATCCATCAATAGTCATGGATTTAGATTGTATATAAACTATTTGACAGTTATTTACAAATCTATTAGTGAGCAGATAGCAGCCAGATTATCAGACCTTCTTTCTTGGAAGATGGTTTTGTCATCAAATCTCAGGTAGTCTAGAAGAAAACCAAGTCTTCTCAGTGTTATTGTTATTTCACAAACCTTAAGCCCATACCCATCATTTTTCCATAAGTCTTTTATATCCCTGCGATTACCATGACAAAGCCCTGATAAGTAAATCCTAAATGCACAGAAATTTAGCAATGAGCATTTCTCTGGTAAAGCTTAGCTGTTTTAGAGCTCTTGTACACACTGTCGTTTGCCTTCCAAGACGGTAAATGTACATATGCACTTTTGTTTTATCCAGACACCACTACTACGAGTCACACTCACATTCCATTATGATAAAATATATGTTTATATAACAGAAGTCTCATATGGGTGTATTTTACCCCTTAGGATGCTGGTAAAAATGTGCAAAATCTTTTAGAACATTCCATAGGCAAGTACCCTATTTTGACAGTTTCGCACATGTGCACATAACTTGCTGTTCACCATATCAAATGAGTAGGCACAGTGATTGCTTCCTGTGTCCTACAGGCACAGCTACTGGGATGCACAGCCAGCTACTATTATGCTAAAGTACAAATTTATAGTAGAAAATTATGGGATGTGTTGTTGTAACCCAATGTCTGCTTCAAATCCCTACTAAAATTATTCAACAAATGCTATCATTTCGAAGATTAATTGTTTTGAAGGAAAAATCTGGGAATAGTCACATCAATTAAATATATTTAGAGGTTTGCTTAATTTACAATTTTAAAATATTGTCATTTAGAGGAAAAACCTTGGAGATCTCTTAGTCTAATCCTCCTCGGGGTGCAGGCAAGAGATAGTGACATATATTAAATCCTTGAGTGCCCAAGATCACACTGCAAAGTAAAGTTAAAGCCAGAAATTGAACTTAAACGCAAGTCTTCTAATTCTTCTCATTCTTGGCCCATCCTCCTTTTTGATGTCTTAAAATTTAGCAGAAATGTAATTTTGAAAAATAAATATTTTAGTGTTAAGATACTGGAAGAGGGAGTCACATTCAGCATGGAGAGGAAATCTTTTTGTGACCCACCCATATGACCTGCATGTTTCAAGAGGAGCCTAAGTTAGGCTGAGGCAGCCCAGTAGTCGCAGGCCTCAGTCTCATCACCTCACAGCCTTGGCCAGCGGCAGCCCACAGATCAAGATGTCAAACTCAAGAGCTGGGGTTTGGTAGGGATCTAGGCACTGCCAGCTCTTGGGCAGCGTAAAGATTCCAGAAGAAACAACTGTTTCCCAGCAACCCATCACCCTACATGTTAGTGACTCTGAGGAGGAGATAAAAAGAAGAAATGCCCTTTAAAAGTCCTCATTTGTTAGTACCTCTGGCAAAGTAGGGAAGACAAGGAAGGACTGGGAAAAATGGGGCACACTTCAAGGTAACTGTGAGGACCACAAAATAGAAAAGTGCTGCAAACAACCTCTTCTGGGTTGTTACTGTCAAAGACTAGAAAAGAAAATGGAAATGCCAGAAAGAGCTCCTTTCCAACCCAGCCCAGGGCCTAGACAATGTCAAACAGGTTACAAATCCAGGAAGAGTAGTGCTACAAATGATTCAGCCAAGCCCGGGATTCAATTCTCTCAAGCACCCCTCTCCATGCCTCAATACAATATACAAAAGTCAGCCTGGGAATCTAACTCGGTGGGAGAGCACTTGCCCGTGACCTGCAAGTAATGGTGGAGCTTGCAAAAAGAACATGTAGAGACGCAAGAACAAATTTTGGCCACTATAGGCACTAGATAAGATTTGTGCTGCAGTCTCCAGGGCCTTCACAGAGGAGTCAAAGGTGCCTCTTACACGCAGATCAGACAAGGGTGAGGCTTGGGCAAAAGCCCGTCAAGCCCTCATGGCACAATGGCTGGATAGGGCCCAATTTTGCTGCCTCAATGGGCAGCTGTTCTCAGGGCCCATGGTGCTTCATAATGCCTCTTCCAGGAAGAACTTGAGGCTTTTCTCCTCTACTGTCATTGCTTCTAGAGCCAAATAAAGAAGTGGCAACTGACTGCCTGTCAGGGATCTCAGCCAGAGGCTTCCATCCCTTATAGCAGCTGACTATCAAGTTTCAATCACCTGGAACCCTGTACTCCGCTTTGACTTGGCCTCACTGGATGCAAGATCACTGTATGGGACATGGCCCAGGTGCCTCTAGAGGGCAAGTCTGTGGATATGGCTATGTTTTGTCTTTCACTGATGGGAACTAACATCAGGGACTTACTAGAAGAGATAAGTAGAGTGCTGAAGCCAGGGGCTCTCCTAAAAGTGGCTGAGGTCAGTAGCCACTATGAGAATGTTTGAACTTTCCTGAGGATTTTAACCAAGCTGGCCTGCAAATTCATCTCCAAGGACCTGACTAACAACCACTTGGTTTTGAAAAGGTAGGCCCTTGTCGGGTAGGGCCTAAGGGTCAATTTATAACCCAGAAACTTCAGCCACATCTCTATAAGCAAAGGTGACCTCTAAACACAACTTGGAAAGGAAGGGAGGTCCTAGGCTCCAAGCTGAAAACTGAAGGCTGTGTCTAGCCAGGATGTGAGACTGGACCTGGTACTGCCTTCCCTCTGTCCCAAGGTGTGATGAAACTGCTGGTTTGGCCGTGCTCCCCTGAAAGATTCTTCATTCAAAAGAAGTTTAAAGTCACTTAAGGAAATGAAGGATTAAGGAAGAATAGGGAGATAACTGAGAATCGTACATCACCTTAAGTGTCACAAAAACCAGATGGTTTAGAATTGAAGTCTTTGGGCTTGGCTCCTCTTTGCATTTCTCAGAAGACACATGAGCTCTTGACCACTCTGCTCTTCTTTCTTCTCATCTACACTGACTGGCCTCTGGTCACCTATAGCTTCTGCTCCTTTAGCTTCATACTGCCCAGGTCTTTAAGACTGTAGATAGGGGTGCCGGGGAGTTAGCTCAGTGGTTCTGGTGCCTGTCTTGCAAGCGCAAGGGCCCGGGTTCAGTTCCCCAGTAACCACATAACAATACTGGGTGTGGAGACTCACACCCAGCAGCAACCAGTACCACATACCACAGTGCCGGGCGTGGTGGCTCACGCCTGTAATCCCAGCACGAGGGAGGCAGAGGCAGGAGGATTGTGATGTGAGTTTGAGGCTGAGCTCAGGGCCAGCCTGAACCACAAAGCGAGACCCTGTCTCAAAAAACATTAAAAAAAAAAAAAAAAAAAGACTGTAGATAGGCAGTGCTTGCTGCTCGGTGGTTCTAAGCCCGACCTGCCCCTCCACGGGTGAGAGACATTTAGTGTCTGAGCAGCACAGTTCTCACTGGGAAAATGATAGAGTTCCACTCTTACAGATTGTGTTGCCTATTATCTAAGGGAAGCTAGAGTAAGGGTTGGGAACATAGGAGGTGCTATGTGCATATACTAGCTGTATATATTAAAAAATATTGGAAGAAATACTTCAATGATAGAATATTTTTTCTGTAATTTTATTCTGTTTCATAAGAGTGGAATATAATCAAAATCAAAATACAAAAGAGCCAGAAAGCATATAGTTATCATAAGTGCATGGTATGTTTGTAAATTTAAGAAAAACTTTAGGATTTAGTTACCCCAATTCGATTTTAAAATATATGAGACAAGCGCGATGTTACACACCTACAATCATAGCTACTCAGGAGGCTAAAGTGAGAGGATCAGAGGTTTGAAGTCAGCCTGGGTAACTTAGACCGTACCTCATTAAAATAAGCAAAAGTCAGCCTGGGAATCTAACTCAGTGGGAGAGTACTTGCCAACTATGTACAATGCTCTCAGTAATATAGAAGAAAAAGCAAAAATTTTTTTTAAATTTTCCTTATTTTTTTTTCTAGTAGCCATGGTTTGGGTCTAATTCTCATTTTTTAACTTCAACAGAGATAGAACAATTCAGTGGGGTGTGTAATATGTGGTTACCACCCGTAGACAAGCAAGCACCAATTTTCAGCCAAATGTTTTGTATTTTTCTTCCTTTACTGGGTTTACTGACAAACTATTTTGTATTTTTAAGGGTAGATTTCTTTCAACTGAAATCAGGTATGCTATTGAGGGCTCAGGACTGTTAACTCTGGCTATAGACTGAAGTATGGTCAATCCTATCTCATGGTCTTTTTTTTTTTATTGTATCTTCTAACAGAGAATTCACTTTATCATCCTTTCCACTATTTCATTATTGAATGATTTGCAGGTGAGTGTTGGCATGTGGAAGAAATAATGATTTACTTTTCTCCAATGGAAGTCCAAATGTAACTATATGTAATTCTCATATAATTCATTATACCCTAATCATACCCAGATATAGGAGAAGCTAAGAAAAAATAGCATTTAGCATTGATTTTTGGCAATAATGTGACTAGATGAAGACTAAGTAGAAAGTAAATCTGGAAGAATGACCAGAAGTTTATACACTTTTTCTTACACAGCATCTCAGTATGTAGCTCAGGCTGGCACTGAATTTGCTACCCTCCTGTCTGTCTCCATAGTGCTGATGCTGTTGGTAGGCAAGCTAATGAGACATCTTGTAGGAAGTTAGACAGGACTGCCCTTGAAAAGCCCACCATGGAAGGAGCCAACGTGGAAGACGGTCAAGGAGACCTTCACTGAAGGTCAGAATTACCAAAGGAGAAAACTACCCTACCCATGTAGGATAAATAGCAGTGCTTGATATTCTAAGTAGGCTCAGTGTCTCCGGGGTGGAGACCAAGGTTTTAATCTACCCCTCCCAGGAAAGATCCCCATCTTTCCCATTGTATCCTCATTTAATTAATATTTCCTAGGAAACTATACACACTTTCTTGCTGTTGATCATGGTTTTGTCTATTTGGTCATTTCTCATTGGACCAATATTACCTGAAGTGACCGAACTTGCAATGTTACTGGTTGACTATAATTTTGTCCCACTTTAAATTGGCCTCACCTCACGGCTCTGTTGCAGAAAAGGCCCTGGGAAGTGAAATGAGTAGGGTTCACCCACTCTTGGGTCCCTTCTGTCCCTCTTAGGCATAAGATTTCTTTTTCAATAAAGTTTTCCTAGTCTTAACCTCCATTGTTCCTAGAATTCATTCTTTAATTTTAGACAATACAAACTCATTCTTCAGATATCTCACAGGTCAGTAGTTAGGCTTGCTACCCTGTATGACTGAGATTGTAGGCATATGCCACCATGCCCTGGCACTTTGTACATTTTAGCATTTTTTTTTTTTTAGGTTTTTTGATACAGGGTCTCGCTTTGTGGTTCAGGCTGGCCCTGAGCTCAGCCTCAAACTCACATCACAATCCTCCTGCCTCTGCCTCCCGAGTGCTGGGATTACAGGCGTGAGCCACCACGCCTGGCACTGTAATATGTGGAACTGGTTGCTGCTGGGTGTGGTCTCCACACCCAGTATTGTTATGTGGTTACTGGGGAATCGAACCCGGGCCCTTGTGCTTGCAAGACAGGTGCCGGAACCACTGAGCTAACTCCCCGGCCCCATTTTAGCATTTTTATTAGCAATCAAATCAGTTGTTCCTGGGTTAATCAGATTTTGAGTCTGACCCCTAATATCAAATACTAGTTTTTAACTATTCTATTATAATGTAAAGAAAATAAAAAGCAATCAAAGACAATATAGAGGGGAAAAGTAAAGTATCTAAGTTTAAGGTTATAATACGACATGCTCACGGCATATTTTTAAAGTTGAGAAAAGAATGCCACAATTTAAGACAGAGAAATCTCTTGTTTAAATTAATTTGTTAGTTATTTATTAAATGCTTGTCTCTGAAATTTTTTTTAGCAACTTGATACAGTTTTTCAGACTAATTTGAAATGTTAAAGAAACAGGGCTCTGTCACAAATATAGCTTTGCTTAGGAAATCTAAAGCCTGCTCAGTTTATTATCGCACCAAAACATTTCAAGGTGCTTCACAAAAGATGTCTAATTACTTTCCAATTGTAATGCAATCTGTGGTTCTGAGATAAGGACCTAAAGCAGAAGGAAGCAGGTGAGTCATTACAGCTACAGTATTGGTTTCTATTTCTGATAAGAGTATAGGGGAATTTTGCCGCCTTCAGGTCTAGCTGCTTCCTATGTGAATATGCCCAAAGAATGCAGGTGTGGTTAATAAAACAGAAGAAGCTATTTTAACACTTCTTCAGGACATTTTGCATGTACTTTAAAAATATGTTTTTTCACTACAATGTGATCTTCAAGTAATTACATAATACATTTTTTATTTAAAAAGACAACCCTTCCTCTAAGCTCCTACCTAAATGCATTACATGTAGTATAATTTAAAACTTACCTGCAATCCAGCTTTCAGTACTTAAATGTTTATTTTTTTTTTCCTTTGTAGGCAAGATTATTGGGCATATGGTTACTAACATGTCCAAGTTTCTGGGCTTAGTGTAGCACTTTCACAAAAAGTGTATAAGGATATACTTTTTTTCCTTCAAAATTCTAAGCTTTGTGACTTATTGTGTCCTACAAAAGAATCAGACTGTGATCTACACCCCTCTCATGGCTGGTAGGCCCATTTGCTACTACTGACCTAATGGTCTTCCTTGCCTTTGCATGCTTGGACTTAACTTTCTGAGTCTTTCATGAAAATACACAAAAAACCGGTAGGCATGCCTTGAATGTGATGACTACTAGTCAGAATGGCAAATGTGTGGGATTTCCAATGGCACTGTCCTGTGATGACTTAAATTTAATTCCAAAGTGCAGATCTTTATTCGTGTGTAGCAAATAAACCTGACAATAAGGGTTACTAGACAGGAGTTACAGTAATACACTGTTAACTTTTGAACTTGATAGTCAATACTTTTTCTTTGACGGTAATTCCATTTCACTAGCTAAGATTTATTGAGTATTTACTATATATAGTATATAATATCTTGTATCTAGGTGTCCCCACCAAAATTCTTCTCCAGTCATAGGAGGGGCTTTTCAGAAGTGGCTGTGTCTATGGTGCTTGGATTAAGGGTGAGATTAGGATCAGATGTTCATGATAACTAAATTAGTTCTCTGATTGGTTTAGAGCTATGGGTGAGGGCACTGCGATGGCTGTAAGAATTACTTAAATTTTGCATAACAATTCCTCCTAATGATCATGTCCTATTTTTCACAAGTCTTTGGGTTGACTGGATAGGTCTGTTCATCTAAACTAGCTTTGGAAAATCTCAGCTGGGCTTTCTCTGTTTGGTCAATTGGTGGATTAGCTGGGACTGGCCACCAGGTTGTCTTTGACTGGGGTATACAGCTCTTCCCTTATCCCTCCAGCATAACCATGAACTCAGGGAGAGAATGAAAGTGAAAAGTGTGCTAGTGTGCCATGATTTGGATCATGGATTAACCTTACGTCCTTACACTGAGTGCTTGGTCTTGGCCTGTGAGACAGTTGGGAGGCAGTGAAACCTTTAGGAGGTGGCCCACAAGAATGAAGCTAGGAGAACCACAACTTTTTTATCCAATCTCCAGTTGATGGACATTTTGGTTGTTTCCAAGATTTAGCAATCACAAACTGAGCTGCTATAAACATGGGTGCACATATGTCACTGTAATATGAATCTTTTAATTCTTTTGTGTATATACCTAGCAGAGGAATAGCAAGGTCAAATGTGGGCAGGGGCGGTAGGGTGGGTAGGGCTATGGGAAACATGAGAATTAAGTTGTGTCATATACTGGTACAAATTCTTATTGTTGAGTGCAATCATGATGTGTATATGTAATGTACCAATAAATATTTCAATTTAAAAAAAAAGAATGAAGCTAGGTCCTTGGGCTTACACCCTAATGGTGATATTAGGGACCTAGCCCTTCCCCTTATCACTCTTTTGCTTCCCAGCCAACATGACACTTCTGTAAGATATTCCCACTGGGTACTGTCTTGCCAAAGGTCCAAAAGCAGTGGACAAGTTGTAGACAGAAACCTCTAAACCTGTGAACCAAACCAAATCTCCTACTTTCTAAAATGATTACTTCATGTATTTGTTTCTGTAACAAAAAGCTGACTGCCCCTTATGCAAAGGTCTTGTGACATAAAGCTTGAAATCTGCACTGTCACCTTGGCCAAGTCCCAAAGCTAGACTAGATTCAAGAATATTCAAGGGACATGAAGCTCCATGTCTTGAGGGAAAGAGTTTCAAAGTCACCCTGTGAAGAGAGAGGGTTTTATAAAAAAGAGAGAGAAGCCTTGGGGCCAGTTACACAATCTACCAGGTATCATATCCCAGCGATGAGGCTCCATGACTCAGACTTGTTGCCTTACAGCACATTTTTCATTTGTTTTATGTTTCCTCGATTGGGTTTCTAATATTTGCAACCATCAGAATCCTGACTGTTTTTATGGGATCTGAAAATATCAGAGACATCACCTTGGCCTTACAGAGAATGCCATAAGAAGAAACCAGACCTGTGATATGGTGGTTCAAGGACACTGGATGAGGGAAACAAGTGTGTTAAGATCTAGGTAAGAAAACATAAATCAACTTAACTATGTCAACTGGAGGAAATTTAATTCAAAGCTTTGGTTTAAAAAGTGATATAAGGGAAAAAAATATCAAAGGTATTATGAGTCGATGAAAAACACGGATTAACTGATGAAAAACAAGAAGGATGATAACCCAGGCATGGAGACTTCGAGCACTCTGGGTTGAGATCCACAAGCCTATACCTACCCCTGTGCTTATGAAGCCACTATTATGATCTGCTCCAGACCACTGATGATATTCCCCCCATTGAGGGGTGGAACTTTGGCAATACTATTACTGCAGCAAACGCCACCTTTCTTGCCCAAGACAGTCAGAAACTGAAAGGCAAAGGTAAATCTCTTTCTCCAACCTTCTGTTTTCCAATACCCTACCAGTGACTTTCAGCAGCTCTAATCAGAAGCCTGCTGGCAAGAAGTCTGGGAACCATAACCTGAAGACTTCCTGCCCTGTATAATATTAACAGAACAAAGAAAGGCAGGGGTAGGACTAAAAGCTGACATAGAAGTAACTGGTACAAAGAAGTTGGCAACAAACTTTAAGTCACTTGGAGGATTGTTAAAATGTCCTATGGCCAAGATAAAGTTAAAAAAAAAAAAAAGCTGAGCAACTAGCATTAAGAAAACATGAAGGATTAGACAAGGAATTAATAGCACTTTCTGTCAAAAAGAGTCCTCGGGACCTATATCTCAAGGTATGGATCATACAATGTCCCTTGAAAGCTAACAAAAACCCTAGAGTAAAGAAACAAAATCTGAAAATGACAAATCGGCTTTTTTTCAATCCAATAAAAAAGGAACTTGGAGATTAAATTGTATTTGCAGAAACAGAAGTATACAAAATTTCATACAATCTGAGCATTCAAGTGAACATTATACACCATCCAGAACGGTGGAATTATAAGACAGCTCAGAATTTTATACAACATAAGATGGAAAAGGAAACCTAGGAATGTAATGATGTGCTCAAGAGCTGCACAGCTGTTACACAGCCATGTGCCCTGATCTCTGCATTGATCTTCCCGCCAGACCACACCAACACCACAAGTTTTGCTGCCTAATGCTTCAACACTTTTGTGGTAGGGTCTCTTATTCTATTAATAGTGAGGTTGGCAGTTTTTCATTTATTTTTGAGATAGGGTATCACTTTGTAGTTCAGGCTGTCCTTGAACTCACTATGCTGCCCATACTGGCCTCAAACTTGCAGCAATCCCCCTGCCTCAACCTAGGGACTCCTACGATTACAAGTGTAAGACACCATGCTTGGCTTGGCAGTTTATTTTTGACTGTGTCATTAATACATTTCTACATTTTTAACACAACAGCTTAAATAGTATACATAGGACTAAAACCAGAAAATAGTTGTCCTTTGCCATCTCTTTCTGTAATTAAGACACTTCTCAGAGGAACCAGTTAGGACCTGAGACTGTTAAGGAACAAGAACCTTGAACTTGTATCTTTTTTGAAACTTGGCCAACTGAAACCCCAATGGAGATAAAAGCCTACAAAACCATCAAAGGAGTGAAGTGGCTTTTATCACTTGTTTGCTTTGCAGTTACTAGATGTACTTTTAGGGCAGACTGCTCCTTTGATCTGAAAACCCTGAAAAAGCTTTACTAACATAAATATTCATGTTCCCTCATCTGTATATGAGATGGTAAGCCCTCCGAAGTTGAAAATTTTATACACAGCAGCATAGAAAGCAGCCTATATGTAAGCTAAACATTCTTTGTGACTGGTTATCATTTGCTTTGAGAAAAAACATTTATGTGTTTGACTTCAGATCGCCCTGTCCTAAAGAGTCACTTGTTCCTGTGGGTAGAAGTGTGTGTTTTCTCTTTTATTTGATGACTGGAGATTGGGAACTGAGCTCTAAGAAGAGGGAAGAGTGATTTCCACAGTATCATGGCACATGGCAATGCTGCCCAGAGGCCTATAAAATAGTTGATAGCCCTTTTAACACAAACATAATTTATACAAGTGTATACTTAAAAAACAAATCTTTAGAAAAACCTAGAGCAATTTATACTCAGAGATGCATGACTATCACTGTGACAGGATTAGGAGTGCTTGCAATTATTTTATTCTGAGTATTTTCAATTTTTTCTGTGCTATACATATTTTCTCTGTGTGTGTGTGTGTGTGTGTGTGTGTGTGCGCGCGCGTGTGTGTGTGTTTTGTAAGGCTTCCAGATTTAGTTGCATAATTTATTTAATTTTATTTATTCATTTATTTATTTATTTGAGACAAGGTCTCACTATGTAGTTCAGGCTGGTCCTGAACTCAACCTTGAACTCACAGCAATCCTCCTGCCTCTGGCTCCTGAGTACTGGGATTACAGGCATGAGCCACCACATCCAGCACTATGGTATGTGGTACTGATTGCTGATGGGTGTGAGTCACCGCACCTGGAATGGCTATATGTGGTTACCGAGGATTGAACCTGGGCCCTTGTGCTTGCACGGCAGAACCACTGAGCTAAATCTTTGGCCTGCATAATTTCTTAAATAATTGAAATTGTCCCAGGACTGAGGATATAGCTTAGTGGTACAGCACTTGCATAGCAAGCACAAGGGCCTGAGTTTCATGCCCAGCACAGTTAAAAAGAAAGAAAAAGAAAAAAATACCAAAAAAGAAATTTAAAAATGCTTATTGCATTTCACATTAGATCAATGTCTGCTTGGCTTTTATCTGACTGTTTTTGAAGAGCATATGCAAACATTATTTTAAATATCATAAATCACAATATAATTTCTATTCATTTGTAATCTGAGTACCAGTAGCTATAGCATTTGATGAGTACTGGTAATTTAGCACTTTTTTTAAATCTTCGCAACTAGGGTTTTATTTACCTGTACTCTGGAATAAAATGATGGAGCTCCAATTGGAAAAACTGTTCCACATTCTTTTGGCACATAGTCAGTAGCCCTTTAGGCTTCTAGAATTTTGTACAGGAGTCTCAGGAAGAAAAGAAAGCATGTGTGTCTTTTATTTGCTCTGGGAAGAAAGTATGTCCAGAGAACCCTACAGTTGGAGCTTCTTACTAAAGTACATAGAAGGTGGCCAAATATCTATTTTCACAAGAACAGTTCTCAAGTTTAGATATTTGTGAAAAAGAACAGAGGAAGGGGACCACCTGAGCAGGATAGTAGAAGGCAACAAAACACAGACATTGTTCACCTGGATGCAGGTTGACTTTGATGGTGACAAAGCCCTCAGTGCTAAATGAGGAAAAGCCAGAGAGCATGATAGCAGATGGGACAGGATGGGCATACCCATCATATTCAGGATTGGAGCAACTATCTGTGGCCAGGTTCCACACACTAGTCAAGCAGATGTATGGATGTTATCAGATAACTTGGCACTGGGAAGATGTGCTGTACTTTGTGATCTTATTTCTTTGCTCTAACATCTCATTCTGTTTTCTGTATTCCCAGAGATGGCACAGCCTGTATCTATGGCATGTTTTGCTGAAGGCTGTGGGGGTTTTTTTTGTTTGTTTGTTTGTTTTTTGTATGTGCTAAAACTCTAGTTTGGAATTAAACAAAATATTCATTAATCAGGTCATGGCCAGATCGAGCCTGATAATACTGCCAGGGCATTTCTCTTGAAAAAGTTTAAAGAGAGACTTTATATAATAAATAAGTTGCATGATATGTAAAACATCTGTCAATAAAACTTTTTTTAGAAAAGGGGGATAGGCTACGTAGGTGACAATGTAGAAAAATTAAGAAAATATAATGCTCTGAAATCTATATTTTTAGAGGCCTCAGTTCAGCCATCTAGCAACTGGACCTCAACTCCATGAGACCCGAAGCTAGAGTCACTCAAACAGCCACTCCTAGAATCCTCATCACTGGAAGCCATGAGCAGTGATAAATTTTTTGTTGTTGCTGTTTTTGAGACAGGGTCTTGCTTTTGTAGTTCAGGCTGGCCCTGAGTTTAGCCTTGAATTCACACCAATCCTTTGTCTCTGCCTCCCAAGTGCTGGGATTACGAGCGTGAACCACTACGCCGTCACTGTGGTATGTGATTCTGATTGCTGATGGGCATGAGTCTCCACACCCAGCATTGCTATAAATGGTTACTGGGATCAAACCCGGGACCTTGTGCTTGCAAGGCAGGCATCAGAAACACTGAGCTAAATTCCCAGCCCAGTGATAAATATTTATAATGTTAAGCTACTAACTTGTAATTTGTTCCACAGCTACAGAAAAGTAATATAGTAAAATATAGAAATTCTATAAAATGGAGAGGTTGTGGTCATCTTAACTTTACAGACACTACAAAAACATAGGGGTTCGGAAATTGTGTAAAACCTAGTTTTCTTGGGCTTTTCCTCCTATAAATTTTTTCCTCTTCAAGTTTTCAACATGCTTAGCTAGAGTTTACTATCTTGTGGGAATGTATTTATAATTGTTTAATGATAGTCCATAGAAAATAATCTACCTAAATCTAGATGACAGCACTATATCATAGACTTTTCTTATTTTTATTATGATTTTGAAATGGATAGGTTTCCAGTGGAGTAGAGCTAGAATGCTTTTGAAGGATAGTGTCTCCTGTGTAGATATGTAGTTCAAAAACATGTGAAGGCTCTGCAGTCCAAAGTAATGAAATAAATTCATTCTTAGAAAACATTATTCTCATTAAGGAAATAACTAAAAGGAATTTTCTTTACTGGTTTAACAATGCCAATTTATTGCAACAAACTGCTAACTGAAAATAGTTGTGGAGAGTGATGTGCATGAGACAGTATTTACAGGTCGCCTTCCCAACCCCTCATTTCTTTCTGAACAGCTGCTCCCTGCACTTCTGTGGCTTATGGATCAAAGAATATCAGACCGTGGCCCCCACTGATGGTCAAGGTGGAATATATACTAATCTTGAAAGTCTGGGAAGCTGAGTATATCGGGCAAACAAACAAAAAAGACAGAGTGATTTTTTTTTTCCTCAGGATGATGGGGTCTATGACACTGGTCATGTTTTACTCATGTAGGAAGAAGCAGGGGAAGTCTGTCAGGTGAGAGGTTAGCATGAGTCAAAGTGAAGAGATAAATATGCACAGGAGTCAAGAGATTGTTTCCAGTTTTGTCCTGAATGTATTCCTTTGTTCCAACAAGTTTCTTACTTTTTTTTTTTTCACTTTAAGCAGATTTATGTTGCTTAAGAGCTCTACCTAATACAAGAATAATTTGTGATAAACTCAAAAGAAACTGGGAAAGATCAACTATCCATCACAGCACCTGAAAACTAAACAAAAGATTAGCACATCCTCTATGTGCTCAGTATAAGTCCTGTGGTAGAATATTAAAGAAAGATTATAAGTGTATTATGAATTTCAGTAAAAAGTCAAGTTTGGGAAGGTTATATCCTATATGAGCCTACTATTATTTTAATTATAAACAGGCATACAAAAATTATGGCATCATATAAAGCTAAATGTCAAGTGATTTTTTTTTTCTGAATGGTGGAATTGCAAAAGTGTTTTATTTCTTTTCTTAAAAAAATCTTTTATCAGCAAGGAATATCCTTCTATGCATTTTCACACTGAAATGAAAATGAAAATAATGACTAGAATAATCGTTGGCTCATAAGTTAGTAAAACCGAATACATGCAAAAGTTTAAAAATTGAGAACTCGGGATAATAGCTTCATATTAACTGAAGCCAGATAGCATGATGCTAATGAGAATGTGAAACAAGAAGAAAAGCTTCCTACAAGTGAAATATAATTTGATAAATGACAAGCAAGTGAGAAGTAATTAGATACACAAGATAAGGTTTGCAGAATTCACTCTTTCTCTGTGGTCACCAGTTACTGTTTCAAGTTTCCCTCACAGCAACACTGCTTAATCCTAAGTATAAATTCAACAGCCAACAAACACATTTTAGAAGGAAGATGTAGGGTGAAATCTAACCACAGTATGATTACATTTAAAGCTGATGGTTAGAAAGGAGCAAATAGAGAATAATCAATGGAAAAGTAGAAATTGATGAGACTATTGAAAACAGAATTGCAAAAAGAAGAACTAATCTATGACTCACTCAAATATATTTTTTAAAAATGAAGCTGCTTCTTTAAATACCTACTTGGCATCTCACCCTTTCTAACCTATTTTATACCAAACAACTTCAATCACAAGTTGGAGCTGGCAGTATTTCAGAAATGCTTTTCAACAGTACAAAAACCTTTTTTTGGAAACTAGGATTAGCTTACCACAAATATGGGTATGTAAAAGTAGGCACTGAGTTATGCAATATTTATTCAAGCAGAATTCTTCCAATATTTTCTGGAAGAGAGATACCTTTCAGTAATGCCATTCTGTGTACCAGCGACTTAGAGAAAGAGCTTAGGAGTGTTCACCTGTTTTTTAAAAAAAGAGTGTTCTTTACTATTAAAATGCATAAATGGGTAGGAGTGAATATCAGATTTTCTATGCAGTGACTCATTTCAATGAAGTTTATTTGAAAGTAAAATAAACTCAGTATATTATACGAAATCTCTCTCCACTAGATTTTTCCTACTTTTTAAAACCCTAAGAACAATTACTATCCATAAGCCTCTGACTTGTCTCCTTCAGGCCTGGCCTCACAAGCTTGTCATTCTTCTAGAATGAACTGCCTCCCTGAATATGCATCTGTACAGGGAATCATCTGCAGCATTGTCTGCATCTCCTGCCTGCCTACCACTGTCTCTAAACTGATGGCAGCACTGAACTCCATGTTCTCTCCACCCATCGTCACACCTAGCCCTAAACCTGGCTTTGTGCTGAGCAGCTGTCCTTTCTCTCTCCTCTTGACTCTGGAATTCTGCTAATTGTAATTCAGTCTATATCTCATCTCTTCATAAAGTCTCCTTTTAGAGAAATCACTCACTCTCACGATTTCAACTTCCACTTAGTTTCTATGTCTGAGATCGGTAGGTAAGTTTTGCCAAACTTTCCTTAAAATTATAGCCGCATCTAGAACAGAGTGACTAGTATGTGTCATCTGGCCTTCCAAGTCAACTGCTGGCTTTCTTCATCATTTAATTACTGAATTGTAACAGTCACTTTCCCTCAAATCCATCTCACCCTTTCTCACTGTAACTACTGTTCTTGGGTTTTGAGTCCAATTGTATCTACAAGATGCTGCTCCAAACCTGTTTTGGCAGCTCCTAAAACACAAAGAAGTGGCACAAAGAAGTCTTGAGTGTATGGTAAAATGCTTCTGCTATACCTTGTCACTTTGCTGGATGTGTCTCTTTAATCTGTCTCAGTGTCATATGATTATTCAGCAGAATTAAAGCACTTGCTAAGTAAACCAGTGAGCCAGTCGTTCACATCCAATCTTCTCATGATGTTAAAAACTTAACCCTTACTAATTCCATTTTCCCAATAAATTGACTTTTCAGAATTTGTGCCATGTACAGTATTCACCTCTGGAACTTTTCCAACAACTACCAATATCTTTCTTCTTTTCTGTCTCTAATACTAATGTCAAAGCATTCTCCCCTGACCTTTATTACAGATTGTATTTTGAATTGTTTTCTCATAGTACTGCTTTTCTCTGATTTTCCTTAAGAGCATGGAAAACCTGTATAGAAAATCCTACTAGTTAAGCACCACATTCACTGGCTAATGTAAGTTGACTGTGTAAGGTTGAGATATCAGCCTCATTAGCCTTCCCAGTGCAGCCAACTGAGCCGTACAATATTAATTTCATTGGTCTATGAACATGAGAGATCTTCTCAAGTCTTTCTCAATTTATTTCTTCAGTGTTCTGTAATTTTCAGTGCAGAAAATCTTCACTCCCATGGTTAGATGTATTCCTAGGTTTTTGTGTTAGCCATTGTGAAAAAAACTGCTTCCTTGATTTTTTTTCCAGTGGGTTCAGTACAGGTTTATAGAAAGTTATTGATTTTTGCATGTTGGTTTTGTATCCTAACACTTTGCTGAATGTCTTCATGAAGACTAAAAGTCTTTTGGTGGACTTTTAAGGGACTTCAAAGATCTTGAAAATAGGGATAATTTGACTTCTTCCTCTCTTATTTGCATCCCTTTCATTTCTTTCTCTTACCTAGTGACTAGTGAAAATATATAAAGTATAGTATTATATTAAAAGGAATGATGAGGGTGAACATCCTTGTTTCAGTCCTGAATTTAGAGGAAAGGGTTTCAATTTTTCCTCACTTGGCATGATATTGGCTTTGGGTATGGTATAGAGACTTTATTATGTCAAGTTAAGAAACTTCTATATCTAGTTCATTTGGGACTTTTTAATGAAGAGACTTATATTTTGTTAAAGATCTTTATTTTTATTTTTTTACATTTATTGAGATGATCAATGGTTTTGTCCTTTATTCTATATGTGTGATAATGACATTTATTGAATTGTGTGTGTTGAAATATCTGCAAGAATTTTATGGAGGAATTTTGCATCTATCTTGAACTAGAAAAAGATCCTAAAATTCATGTGGAAGGACAAAAGATCTGTAATGACAAAAGAAATCCTTATTTTTTTTCTACTTTTATTTTGATACTAGGGATGAAATCCAGGGGCACTCTACCACTAAGTTATATCCTCAGCCCCTCTAATTTTCTACTTTGAGACAAGGCCTCACGAAGTTGGCCAGGTGGAACTCAGACTTTTGATCCTTCTCCTTAGCCTCCTTCAGCTGTGGGATTACATGCCTGAGCCTCTGCATCTGGCTTGTGTTGCCTTGTTTTTTGTTTTTAGAGACTTACTGTGCAGTCTGAGCTAGCCTCAAACTAGGCTAGCTGTTGTCCTACCTGGCTGCCTAACAAAGGCACCTATGATCAGGTGCCTACTTTAATATGAATTTTTCTCCTTTTATGTGGAGTATCATAAGGGACAATCTAATAAATCTGTTTGAAAGACTTCCTTTCTCCCCTCCTCATCACTGTACCCTGTGGAAGGATGTAAAACAAGCATTTCCAGTTCCCTTCTGAGTGAGAAGATAGGTCCCATCTCCACATCTGTCAAACTAAATTCCTTTAGTCCTTAAGAAAATGAAACAAGACAAAGAAAAAAGCAGATATTATGAATTGATGGGAAGAAGCAATGGGCCCAGCAGGGGGAGGTCTGGCAGGAGCAGAATGAGGTGCAGCTTATGGAATGGACAAGCCCGAAGAGCAGATGCGGAGCCTCTGGGAAGGCAGAGCTGTGTGGCTCACTGATGTGGTAGCAGCTAAGGCCCAGCCCTTGTTCGTTTAGCTGAGCATCTGCAGTGTCCTGGTTCTCATTCTTCTCTGGTATCACAGGAGTAATGAGAGTCTTTCTAGCTTTTGTTGAGCTCTGCTATTGGGCTCCACGCTGTCCTGCAGCAGCAGGACAACAGGTAGGACAACAGGAACAAGCCAGTTGGGTATTGCTTCTTCTGGTTAGTCTTCCAGGACCTGCTGTCTGCATTTCCTGGACTCCAGTGTAATCCTTTTACATCAAAGCCTATGCACTAAGACAGGGGATTGTCAGGTGTGCAGAAGTCAGGCCTCTTCATGACTTCTCTGACTTGTACACATTTGACTTTGTCCCAGCAAATTCTGAGGGGACCAGTTTTTCAAGTTGAAAACAGATTTTTGAAAATGTTCCTATGTGAGGTACAGGAAATAAAGTGCTATCAGGGAAATGGTCACTGTACAATAGTGACACTAAAAATAATTATCAGATTCCTTAAGATTCTATGAGCAAGAAAACGTGTTAATTACCTTCAGTAGTCTTAAATATTGAAAACAGGCTCTTGTTTTCAGATTAAAAAATTAGTACATGTTTACAGTATGTATTGGTCAGATTAATTGTGGGGAATTGGGATATACATAAATCACATCCTTCTATTTTTCCTCCTTTTTCACTTATGTTATTTTTTAAAGTTTCTTTTTGTCAGCATCAGATTATTTATTTTATCTTTATAAATTTAATTATCATAAACAGATTAAGATTTGTTAATAGATCAAAAAACTTCAAAACATATAAAATAATTACACTAAATCAAGGTACACTTAGACACACTGACTATACTGGATTACAATAACCTCTCTGTTTCCCTATTATCTGTCTTTCATTTTATATTTTATTTGTATATTACTTTTTTTCTTTTATTTATTTTTTTAGCAATACCAGAGATGAAACTCGGACTCTTGTGCTTCCAAGGTAGGCGTGGTACCACTTGGGCTAAACCACCAGCCCATATATTACTTTTCATATAAGAAAAACAATGTGATGTCCAAGCCCAGTGGGTATGATTTATTTCATTTAATGTAAATGGAAGGTGGAAACTTTTCTTTTTTTGGTACTAGGGATCAAACTTGGGACCTTGTGCTTGTAAGGCAGGTGTCAGAACCACTGAGCTAAATTCTTGGCCCCTATTTAACATTAATGGTCTCAAAGTGCACCCATTTTCCTACAAATGATTCAAATTTGTCTTGCCTTATGACACAGCTTTATTTACTTGTTTAGGAACATCACATTTTCTTTAAACTTTCATCTGCTGAGGGATGTACAGACTGCTTCGAAGACATAGTCATAATGAATTGTCTGACTATAAACATGGGTATGTATGTATCACTGTAATATGATGTTTTTAACTATTTAGGAAGATAAGTAGAAAAGTAGCTGGGTCAAATGGAATTTGCAGTTTTAGTTTTTTGAGGAGTTTCCTTGCTGATCTCCATAGTGGCTGTACTACTTCACACTCTCATCAACACAAAGAATGGATTATTTTTCCCACAGCCTCTCCAGCATTTGCTATTATTTGTTTTTTTTAAGACTTCCATTCTTTCTGGAGTCAGATGGATTCTCAGTATTATTTTAATTTGCATTTTGCAAACAGTCAGTGATGCTGGTCATTTTTTCCTGTATTTATTTGCTGCTTGTCTTTATCTGAGAAGTGTGTTTACTTCAGATGGCCATTTCTTGATTGGGTCTTTAAAGTTGGGGTATCTAATTTTTTTGAGTTATTTATATATTCTAACTATTAGTCCTCTTTCTCAGAAGTAGCTGGAAAGAAATTTTTCCCTTGTGTAGACTGTCTCTTCACTATCAGTGTTTTCCTCTGTGGTATGGAAGCTTTTTAATTTGATGTGATCCCATTCACTAAGTCTTGGCATTATTTCATGTGCAACAGGGCTTTTGTTCAGAAAGTCCCTGCTACCTATATACATGAAAGAATTAAAAGATTCTTATCACATCGACATATGTGCATGCATGTTTCTAGCAGCTGTTTGTGATAGCCAAATCTTGGAAACAATCCAGATATCTGTTAACTGGAGACTGGATAAAGAAGATGTGGTTTGTTAATAAAATAGAGTATTACTTTGCCATAAACAATGGTAAACTTGAGTCATTTATACTCAAATATCTGTACCTTGAGGACATACTCATAAGTGAAATAAATAGGTCACAGATGTGTAAATACCATATCTTTTCTCTTATATGAGGAACTGAAGGTGTAAATAAGTTCTAAAATGTATGACAGATACTGTGAGATTGGAAATATTCAAAGGAAATAATATTCAAAGCCATAAGAAAAGGGAAAGAAAAAATTTGATCGTAAAAAAGGAAACAAAGCTTATGCATATAAGAGACAGAGGTTTGTAGAGCAGGCAGGGAAATGGGAAAAAATGAGAATTAAAACAGGGTCCCATTTTCTAGTTCAGGCTGGCCTTGAGCTCAGCCTCAAACTCACATCACAGCAATCCTCCTGCCTCTGCCTCCCAAGTGCTGGGATTACAGGTGTGAGCCACCACACCCGGCACTGTGTTATGTGGTACTGACTGCTGCTGGGCATCGTATGTGGTTACCAGGGATCGAACCCAGGCCCTTGCACCTGCAAGACAGGTGCCGGAACCACTGAACTAAATTCCCAGCCACAAATTCTCAATGTTGATTGTGAGCATGATGTGTATATAAAATATAACAATAAGATCATTTTTTTAAAATGCTTTACATATTTTGCCTTCCAGTCAATTAAATGTTTGTTTTAATATTCAAATCTTTGATTCATTTTTATTTTAGTTTAATAATTGTGAGAAATGAGAGTCTAGGTTCAATCTTTGCCATGGAAGAGCCAGTGTTTCCAGCAGCATTTATTAAAAATGCCATCTTTCTTCCAGTAAAGGGATTTAGCTTTTGTAAGTGAATCTCCCTGGAAGTGATTCTGAATCCTCTGTTTTTTTTGTATTGACTCATAAATGTGTTATTTATTTATTTTTTTCCAATACCATGTTTTTTTTTTTTTTTTGAGACAGGATCTCAACTTTTGTTCAGCCTTGAACTCTCAACAATTCTCCTACCTCTGCCTCCCAAGTGCTGAGATTATAAGCGTGAGCCACCATGCTGTCATTGTGCTATATGATTGTGATTGCTGGTGGGTGTGAGTCTCCATGCCCAGCATTGTTGTATGTGGTTATCAGGGATTGAGCTGGGTCCTTGTACTTGCAAGGCAGGCCCCAGAACTATTGAGCTAAATCCCTGGCCCCCATGCTGCTTTTAATCACTGTAGCTTTGTAGTAATACTTTAAGTCCAGGACTGTAATGCTCCTTACATTGCTCTTGTTGACTAGAATTGCTTTTGATACTCTAGATTCTGTCTCCATACGAATTTTAAGATTGCTTCCTCTCATTCTGGAAGGAATATCATTGGTATTTTGATTGGAACTTGTTAAATCCGTATATGGAAATATGGCCATTTTATTATACTTTTGTTCTGCCTAGAGGAACAGAGGATATATTTCCATTTTTTATGTTTTCTTTAATCTCCTTTTCCAGAGAACTGTAGTTTTCATTATAGAAAGCTTTTATTAAGTATTTCATTTTTCTTGATGCTATTGTGAAAGGTGTTATTTTCTTAATTTATCTTTGTGTAAGTATATTGTTGGTGTATGAGAATGCTATTGAATTTTGAGTGTTGACTTTGTAACATGCTATGCTTCTGAATTTGGTTAGTTCCAGGTGGAGTTTTGGCAATCTTTTACTAGAGGATCATGTCATCTGCTAATGATAATTTAACTTCTTTCCTATCCATTTCCCGCTCTTCCTTCCTTCCTCTTTCTTTCTTCTTTCTTCTCTTTCTTTTTCTTTCTTTCTTTCTTTCTTTCTTTCTTTCTTTCTTTCTTTCTTTCTTTCTTTCTTTTCTTTCCTTTCTTTCTTTCTTTTTATCTTTCCTCTCTCTCGATCTCTCTCTCTTTCTGATTGTTCTGGCTAATATTTGAAATATTTTAGAAAAGTGGTGATATCAGAACTCCTTCTTCATCCTGACTTTACAAGGAAAACTTTTAGCTTCTTTCCATTTAATATGTCACACAAAGCTTTTATCAGATTGAGATAAAGACCATCTACACCTATTTTCTTCAGAATTTTAATATCATGAATGAATGTTGGGTCTTCTCAAATGCATTTTCTGTATCTACAGAAAATTTTCTGTATCTACAGAAAATCATGTGATTTTTCTTTGCTTCTTCTGTATGTTACATTGATTGTTTCTATATG
Organism: Petromus typicus; assembly: GCA_004026965.1. Lineage (NCBI taxonomy): Eukaryota > Metazoa > Chordata > Mammalia > Rodentia > Petromuridae > Petromus > Petromus typicus. The sequence continues at coordinate 175,313 of PVIR01000088.1, read as the reverse complement.
TTGAGCCATCCCTGCATCACTGAAATGATTCCTATTTGGTCACGTTGTATGATTTTTTGATGATTTGTTGTATTATGTTTATTAGTATCTTAATGAGGACTTTGCATCTAGGTCCATTAAAAAGATTGTCTTGTAGTGGTTTTTTTTGTTGTTGTTTTTTTTGGGGGGGTCATTTTCTCGTTTAAGAGTCAATGTAATGCTTGTTTCTAGGAATAACTTTGGGAGGACTCTTCCTTTTTTATTTCATTAAAGAGTTTGAGTAGCACTGGCATTAGATCTTCTCTAAAATTCTGAAGTGAAGCTGTTTGGACCCGGGATTTTCTTAGTTGATGTTATTTCAAATTTTATATCTATTTTCTTGGTCCAGATTTGACAATTCTAGGAATCTATCCATTTCTTCTGATTCTTTCATTGTGTTAGAGTAAAAGTAAAGTAGTTACCAATGATCTTCTGGATTCAAGCAGAATCTCTTGTGATTTCTAATTGCATGGATTTGGATCTTTTCTTTCCTTATTTTGGTAAGACTGGTGAAGGATTTGTCTACTTGGTTCATTGATTCTGTGTTTCAATTTCATTAATTTCTATTCTGATCTTTAGAATTTCCTTTCTCACACTAGTTTTGGATTTGGACTATATTTTTCTGGGACCTTGAGTTGTACCATTACATTACTTATTTGAACTTGCTCTGTCTTTTGTAATTATTATCTCTTCTAGTTGAATTTCTCCCTTACCCAATTTCTTGAGGTGTTCCTTGTAAAAATACTGTTTCTCTGTAAATTTTGAGGGAAAGTTTTGTGAAGTACATTAAGTTGAGTTTGGAAGTTATTGTCTTTTAGGACTTGGAACACTTCACTTCAAGCCTTCGTAGACTTTAAGGTTTATGTTGGAAAGTCTGCAGTAATTCTAATGGGTTTATCTTTGTATGTGATTCATTGTCTTTCTTTAACAATTCTTAAGATTTTGCTCCTGTGATAGAGTTCTGGGAATTTGAATGTAAAGTGGTGCAGAGAGGTTCATTTTTTTGGCTGTGGTAATTTGGAATTCTACATGTCTCACATATCTGTATGTTTGTTTCTTTCCCTCTTTTGGGGAAGTTTTCTGCTATTATTTCTGTGAACATGTCATTTGTGTTGTCTTCTGATTTTTCACTTATTCCTAGATTTATTTTTCCTGTGTCATCTAGCAACTGTTGGATAAATTTTTGCTGTTCTCCTGTTGCTTTTAAGGGGTTTTTGAGTAGTTGTACAGTTCTGAAATTCTATCCTTAGACAGGTTGTTTCTTCTCCTCATAGTTCTAATATGATTTTTTAATCTCCTAATTCCTTTCTAAACTGGTCATTCATGTTTTGTTTACCTCAGATAGCTTTTTACTAGTGTTTTCTGAAAGCTCTTGGATCACTTTGGTTATTATTTCCATTATCTGTTTAGTTATGTCTTCCATGGTCCTGCTATGTACCATTTTGGTGTGTTTTCTAACTGATATTCCTTTTTTTTTTTTTTTTTTTTTTAGGTTTTTTGAGACAGGGTCTCGCTTTGTGGTTCAGGCTGGCCCTGAGCTCAGCCTCCAACTCACATCACAGCAATCCTCCTGCCTCTGCCTCCCTCATGCTGGGATTACAGGCGTGAGCCACCACGCCCGGCACTGTGGTATGTGGTACTGGTTGCTGCTAGGGTGAGTCTTCACACCCAGTATTGTATGTGGTTATCGGGGATCGAACCCAGGCCCTTGCACTTGCAAGACAGGCGCCAGAACCACTGAGCTAAATCCCTAGCCCTCTAACTGATATTCTAAATCCTGATATTCTTTGGAGTTTCTATTGTTTTGTTTTGTGCTAAAGTTTGTGGATGCCTAAAGTATAAATGCTTTGTTGCTAGTATGGAGATTTCTTGAGTCACTTTTCAGTGATATACATTGGGCCTGACAATGTGAGTTCAATGCTGAACTCACAGCAATCCTCCTACCTCTGCCTTCCAGGTGCTGGAGTTAGAGCTACCACGACTGGCACTGTGGTATGTGGTTCTGACTGCTGATGGGTGTGAGTCTCCACGCCCAGCATTGTTGTATGTGGTTGCTGGGAATCAAACCCAGCCCTTGCTCTTGCAAAGCAGGTGTCAGAACCACTGAGCTAAATCCCCACCCACGAGCAGTTACTTTTTGAAGGTCTCACGTCAAATCACAATCTTTGCACCTGCCAGATCATTCTGCCACTGTGTTTATCCCTAAAGTTCTGTGGAGTCCTCAGCTTTCACTCTGCCTCTGTAGATTCAGTCTCCATTTCCTATGACCCTTGTACAGGCAGTGGACAGGAAGTAGACCATCCCTTCCCTTCTCCATATTGTTGTATCTCTTCATTTTCTCTGTAAGATTTTAATTTTCCTGACAGATACGTTCTGGCTTCTGATGATCTAATTCTGTTTATTTGTTTTTGTTTTTTCTTCCCCAAGAGGTTCCCCAAGGTGGATTCTGAAACTCAGAGAGGCTATGTTGTTGCTTACCATTTCACCATTTTTTCCCTGGGCTTCTTTCTTTCAAGTATCATACCTCAAACCTTGAAAAAGTCCACTCTTTCAAATCAGGCCTTAAAATTACACAAGTATGACGTTAGAGTCATTATGTATACATAATGTATACACTTGAATTGTACAGTTAACCACTGTGATAATTCAGGCTAATTGACTTCTTAACCCCTCAATTATCTTGGCAGTTGAAAAAAAATTAGTGCTTCCTCTCCTGAATTACCCAAGTAATTATGGCTGAAGACCTGAGTTCTTGTCTTTTTATTGCAAATGATGTTCTAATTTAGATTGACACTCTTTCAGATGCCATTTGAAGGTTTAGCTTCTCTCCGATTAGATAAAATTAAGAAAGTCTTATAGAATTCCTTCTATCCAAATAACTGCCAATAAATTAGGAAAAATTTTATATCCAGAGTTTAAAATTGTATCCTATTTTCATATGCACAGTCACAATTCTAATATTCTAACCTGAAAGCACTTACTCAAATGAGAATATATATGGTTTGAAAATAATTTAACTTATTTAATTGACAATACTGGAATTATTTACAATAATCACATTTTCCAATGCTGCCAAACTAGTTTTTCCTTATGTACTTTCCCAGATAAATGCATGTTGACTAATTTTTATTTAAATCTACTGAAAAAAATCAGTGAGGGGTTCTCAACTCTAAAATTCGCTCTTCCTGGTGGTTCATGAATTTTCAACTTATTCCTCTTTGGCACTTTAGTCTTTGAATTCACAATTGAATAATGCTTTTATGGCTAAAGATCAACTCAGATGTTTCTCAAATGTACTTTAGGACTTTCAGGAAGATGGTAGAGCAGCAAATCAGCTTCTCTGAGGTTCAGAATTCAAACACTGGAATATAACAACTTGAGGAAGAAAAGAGAAGGGGGATCCCCAGGACAGGGAGGATCTGAAGGGAGAACTGGAGCCCACAGGGAAGATGAAGTGATAGATCTCAGCACAGAAAAAGAAGCTACACTTTTTCCTTGACTCTTGGCATACAGCATGAGCTTGACTCTACAGAGAGAGACACAGGAAAGGCAGGTGACTTCAAGGCCTCCAAGGAAAAACATGCCAGTGGAATGGAGCAGTGGATGCCTTGAATTATAAGAGCTGGTGAGTGACTACAGTTCAAGTGCTGGAGAGAGCACTTGGTCCGAGGCCATTTTAGGGAGCAACCAACTGAACCCAGGACTCAGTGCAGCCATGGGGTGGCTTCATCTCAAGGCTCCCAGTGATTTGGGGAGGCACAACTGTGAGAGATAACCAGGGTCAGGGAGCCAAGATCAGGCCAGTAAGAGACACCCAGAGTGCTGTAGGCTGAACGGCGCAGGCCCCAACCTCACAGTCAGAGACGAGCATCAGCCTGAACTTCCATGGAGTTGAAAGCACAGAATCAGTCCCCCACCCTGTCCCTGCTGCAGGCTGGATGGGAAAATCCAGCACAGATCTGGGATCTGTCTGCCTCCTTTGTCCGCCAGTGACAGTGGAGACACAACTTGAATTCGGAAACATCATGAAACTCAACCCAGAAGACAAACACAGGCTTGAAATCACAGAGAAATCTCTTCATTTTTCTTTGATTTAAAAATTTTTTGGTTGCCTTTGTTTTTTAATGAGTGTGAATATTGTTTTTAGTTTTTTTGTTTAGTTTTTTGTTTTTCGCTTTTACTCTCCTGTCTTCTTCACTGGTTTCCCAAAGTTTTGTTAATCTTCCTTTTTCCTCCAGCCTTGTTTCTAATAACTGTATCTTTTGCTATTTATTGTTTTCTTCTTAACCCTTTTAAATTTTATCCTTTGGGGGTAAAGTCACTCTACTGAGGGGATATTTACTGTGAGACAGAGTTATAGTTCAGAGTTCATGGCCTCGGTCATTCACAGAACCGTATCAGAAGTTTACAGTTTTTCACAATTTGCAGGTACTCTAGGAACATTACCCTTGCAAATTTTGGGAGTTCACTGTATATAATTTCTGATTTGCTTTAGATTTTATTATATAACTACAAATCTTGTGCTATGTTTACAAGTGGCAAATAAACAGTTACCACCATTTATCATTTTCTAGACTGTGTTTGATGTTGTTATTACTGATTGCACTACTTTAGTCAAGTTGTTCCTTTAATGCCAATGTCAAGATTGTCTAGGAATCATAAACAATTCCATAGTCTAGTGCCAAAGAACTGGAAAAATAGACGGGAACTTAAGTTGAAGAGGCAGGCTCTTGGGATAGACTCAAAGGCTAGAAGCCAGCTACAGCTAGAGGACATCTTTAAAAAGTTGTTGTTTCCTAAGGAAGTCTTCCTACTGCTACCTACCATAAGCAACTCACAAGCCATGAAGCAGGAAACGAATTTGAAAAATTAGAAAGGTGTAACCCCAGACCTTCAACTTTCCAAAGGTAAATCCAAGGGGAATTGGGGTGGAAGAAGTCAGAAGCTATCCCAGCTGAACTTTCTGAAATGGTAACAATGGAAGGACCAAAGTAGATTAATGGTCTCTAGAAAAGAAAATCAGAAATAATTTCTCAAATAAATAAAGAGATTATGGCCTAATAAAGGCCATGGTTAGTGAATTTAACGTAGATGTGATAAAAGAAAAGTAGAGGCACTTAGGAAGTAATGGAAACTATGAATGAACAACATAGGAAAGAACTAGGTTCCATGAAATGGATTGAAACAGATATCCAAGAGATTAGAAGTTCTACTGAAAGTAATACACAGAGCAATCACTCAATGCGAGGAGAGAATATTAGATCTAGAAGATGAGTTTGTGATTAGTATCATCAAATGAAAGACTTAAAAATACCAAAGGACCATAAAAAAAATCAATCCAACAGCTGCTAGATGCTGCAAAGAATAACATAAGATTAATCAGAATTAATGAAAAATCAGAACATAGCACAAAGGACTTAAAAAAATATGTGTTCATATAAGTAATGGAGAGAAAGTTCCCACCCATGGAAAAAGAATGTGACATGCAGATAAGTGAGGCATACAAAATTCCAATTAGCCGTGATCACAAAACACAAACAAAAAGCTACCAAGGCACATAATAGTTGAGATTCTAGAAAATCAACACAAGAATAGAATATTAAAAGCTGTCAAGAGAAAAGAAAAAAATTGCTTATAAAGGAAAGCCCATCAGAATCACAGCAGCCTTTTCAGCACAAACATCTAAGTCCAGGAGAGCTTGGAGTGAAGTGTTTCAAGCCGTAAAGAATACCCCCAAACCAGAATGATGTACTCCATAAAATTATCTTTCAAGATTAAAACAGAAATAATAAGCTTACATAATAAAGGACACCCAAAGAAATCCATGACCTTCAAATCAGCACTGCAAAGACTTCTAAAGCATATCCTACAAAAAGACAATGAACAACAATTTCAAGAATATCATTAGAAATATTACAAAGAATTAACAGTTGTTATCTCATCATATTAAAAAAGCTTTTGAAAAGCAAAGGAAACTACTAAGAGACTGAAGAGATAATCCTCTGAATGGGAAAGTGTTTTTTACCAGCTATTCTTCAGACCAAGGACTAGTATTTAAAATACATAAGGAATTAAAAAAAAAAAAAAAAAAAGAACCCCAGGCTCCTTAAATTTAAAGGATCAATCCAGAAATGGGCATCATAATTAATAAATACTTCTCAGATGAAGAAATACAAATAGTGGGGCTGAGGATTTAGCTCAGTAGTTGCAGCACCTGTCTTGCAAGTGCAAGGGCCCAGGTTTGATCTCCAGTAACCACATACAATGCTGAGTGTGAAGACTCATGCCCACCAGCAATCTGTAACACATACCACAGTGCTGAGCATGATGGCTCACCCCTGTAATCCCAGCACTTAGGAGGCAGAAGCAGGTGGATTGCTGTGATTTCAAGGCTGAGCTCAGGGCCAGCCTGAAGTACAAAAGCAAGACCCTGTCTCAAAACAACAACAACAACAACAAAAACAAATAGCAAATAAATAAATGAAAAAATGTTAAATACCACTGATCATTTCAGAAATGCAAATTAAAATAATATTAACATTCCATCTCACTTCATAAAGAATGACTATCATCACAAAATTAATCAATAACAAATACTGGCCAGGATGTAGAGAAAAAAGAACACTTTTCCACTGTCAACTTTAGTGTAAATTGGTATAACAATATGGAAATCAACATGGAGATTCCTTTACAAACTACAAGTAGAGGTTCCATTATACTCAGTTATTCCTCTTCTAGGTTTCTTCCTGAAAGAGTTAAAAGCATCATACCACAGTGATATATGAACATTCATGGTTATAGCAGCCCAATTTAGAGTAGCTGAATATTGGAAATAGCTCAAAAGCCCATGAACAGATGGATGGATAAAAAAATGTGATTTTTTTTCTATATAGCAGAACACTACTCTGCCATAAAGGACAAATTCCAGACAGTTTTAGGTAAATGGCTGCATCTTAAGGCCATACTGTTAAGCAAAATAAATAAGACATACATTTAATTATGACATTGTTTATATTGGGTGAGAAACCAAAAAGGTAAATAAGAGCCAAATATATGATAGTTATTGTGAATTAGGATGAAAATGTTCAAATTTGGAAGGGGATCAAGAAAGAGGAGAGGGAGAAGGGAAGGAAGGGAAGAGAAAAAGGAATGGAAGGAAAAGTGGAAACAGCTTTTGTAAAAAAAGAAGAGAAGCAAGGTTGAAATGTGGCGAGGGGAATGGGAAAAAGAAAATAGGGATTAGAATAAATTATATACAGGTACAAATTTCTCATGATGAATATGATCATTATGTGTATCAAAAGCATAATGCTAAAATTAATTTAGAAGTAAATAAAATGCACTTTTATTGGCTGGGAGTACAGCTGAAGCTCAGTGGTAAAGCATTCACCTTGCACGCACAAGGTGCTGGGTTTAGTACCCAGCACTGTACCCAGCACTGATAAATTGAGTTGGCCAATAATAATCCAGGTCATGTGTGCAACAGAGAAAGAACTGCAAAGTCCAGATCAAATAAACAGTCCTGTTTATAAAATCATGGGACAGGTAGCAGCAGCAATAGGGAACAGGACAAAGGAGGCCAAAACCTCAGGCTTTCCGAATGGAAAGGTCAGACACACCTGACTTTGGCTGCCTCTTGCTGAATCTCCTGCAGCAGCACCCTGCAGCTGAGGGCCTGGTGAGCTCTTTGGTCTTTATCTTTTTTAATCTCTTTTAGGATTACGGAAGCAGGAATAACTACAGGGTGCTGTTCACTGATAAATGGAGGGCAAGGAGTGAATCTCCCACCACTTTTGTTTCTAACCGTACATGCACCACAATTTTCTTAAATATTCATTTTCACAAATAAAACACAGTATATAATTTTAGTAACTAGTAAATAATTAATATATTTATATCATGTTTTGTACTAAGATAGTAATTGAAAAGTTTAGTAATTATTAATTTAAAAATAGGTTTAATAAGCATATTCATAATTGACTGCATATATGAATGTCCAAAATACCTTTATCATAAGTAATTGCTTTCCCAAAAAAGAGTAAACTGGATATCTGTCTGGTAATTTCAGGCAGAAGATAATAGACAGTTTAGATGTTTCAAGAAATCACATACCTTATATTAGCAAACACTATAGTACTCAAATTATAGGAGTCCATTAAAGGAGCTTTAACAAAGTAGCATAAACTAAGTGGCTTAAAAACAGCAGAAATTTATTCCTCACAGTATGGCTGCTGCAAGTCCAAGATCGGGGCACTAGCATGGTGGAGCTCTGGTGAAAGTGCTCCCCTGGATCGCAGGCAGCCCACCCGCATGGCATCCGCAAACAGTGGAAAGAGAAGGCGAGAGCTGCTTGCGTTTTTACAAGAGCACTAACCGTTCATGAAGGCTTTACCTGCCAAAGGCCTTAACTTCAAATACTACCACATAGAGCTTTAGGTTTGTGCACCTGAGATTTAGAAGGTTAGACTATGGCACAAATCTTTTGACCCATCTGCACTTTGCTCATTTCAGCTACAGAGACTTCATCTTAAAATTCTTGACATTATCAAACACCAAAAACCATAGTATCTACTGACAAATGCATTTTTCTCCATTGACCCACAGTGGTCCCTTAAATGGTAAGCATTTATGAATGGATAACATGAGAGGATAATAAAAACAAAGATGTACCTTCTGTTTCTTTCCTGTTGGGAAAGAAGTCAAATTAGATGAAGGGTTGTTATAAGTTTAAAAACAAAGGCAGGCATGGTGGCATACGGCTACATTCTCAGCACCTGCGAAGCTACAGCAGGAGGATTGCAGCAAGTTCGAGACTGGCCTGGGCTGCACAGTGAGTTCAGGGCCAACATGAACTACAAAGTGAGACTCTTTCTCAAAAACCAAAATAAAATGAGAAAACAAAAGAACTAAAAGTCATCCTATCTGCTACTGTTGTCAATGTAGAAAAACTAATTTTGAAACATCAATGATAAAGAGTACTGTGCTAACAGCTTCCCCAGACTACATCATCATTCTCACAGCAACATGTTTGGATCTTCTTGTCAACCCAGAACTGGTATGAAGATTATTTTAAACTTAAGACACTGGAGATTGAACAGATGCAGAGAAAGTCTTTTCAGAGCTTCCCTTATCTAACTAAAGACAGAAACTGCTCAGCATGAGGCTGCCATAGATCCATCTTGGGGAACCTCACGGGCTAGAAGGTAGAAGCCCATCGGCACTGCTTAAACAAACTTTACCACAAACTGTACCTCTCTTCCGGTAACCTAAACACTGAAGTGCTTTTCCTGTAGCAGCCTCCTCCCTTCCCAAAATAAACCCCTAGTTTCAGCTACCTGGAGAGCCCCCTTGTTCTGTCTGAGTTTCTATGTGGACAAAAATTCTGGGTTTTTTTTCTTTCTTTTTTTTTTTTTGTTTGCCAGTTTATCTCTTGTTCACTTAAACCACAGACCCCTCCAAGAAATAAATCTAAGAAGGTAGGGGAAAGTTTTTTTTTCTCTCAAACAAACCATATAAGGTAAGTAATCTTATCTTTTATTACAGACGTCAGAAAACTTAGAATTGAAGAAGCTGGTAAACTTCTCCGTGTTCACCGAACCAGGGAGTGAAGATTTCAGTGCAGCCTACACTGTACCAGAGGCTATGCCAGCATCACTTCGTTATACTGTCCACAGAGCCCTAAAAGCCATGAAAAGTGTCAGATCTTGAAAGCCATTCTTCCGGGCCTAAAGTAGAATTCAGTGGAAGGGTGCTGCTTAGCATGGGCAAAGCTTGGGTTTGATTTCCACCACTGCAAAACAAAACAAAAAATAACCATATGCTCTCTTAAATCCAATCTGTTTTGATATTTACTAGGAGGAACATTATTTGGGTCACTGTAAGTTTCACCCAAATTATTTGATAAAAAATAAAGATAAATAAAGCATTTAGCTTTTTAAAAATTTCCTTCACAAACCGGTTTCTAAGGTTGGTATTTTAATTCAATGGAAAAAAAATTCTTCACATACAATTGAAAAACTGACTCAAGGTAAAAGAATCCAGCTTGGGTAAGGTTTGTAGTTTGTCACATGTCAGTAATGAGGAAGCTGAACAGACAATCCCCAAGGTGGAGGCCCGCAGAGACCCGTGCTCTGAGCAACCGCGCATGCTCCGACTCTGAGTAACAGGAGAAACAGCCCTGGTCAGTGCTGGCCGCCTGTCCCGAAGGGAGGGCGCTAGCCGAGCTCTGAGGAAGGTACGGGTTAGGGGAGAAGCTGGGCATGTGAGAGAAAGGGAAAGGTGTTGGGGAACCAGGGAAAAGCCCCTGTGACAGGTGCGGAAAGCTTGTGAAGCACCAGCAGCTGACTGCGTTAAAGAAGCCAATCTAAATATGACGACCTCCCTCCGCGGGACATGACTGGGATGGACTGAAACAGCTAGAGTTCCAGGGTTTTGAGGTGTTTTTTGTTTGTTTGTTTTGTTTTTTTGTTTGTTTTTTTTCAGAAAGAGGGTCTCACTATGTTGCTTAGGCTGACCTCAAACTTGCAACCCTTTCACCTCAGTCTTCCAAGTAGCTGACATTACAGGTCTGTACAACCATGCTCAGCAACTCCCAGATATTCCGAATCAAAACTGGTCAAGATACAGAACAATAAACAAAGTGGAATAACTGGCGTCTCCCTCTCTCTCTCTCTCTCTCTCTCTCAGGACTAAATCCAGAAACCAACATACACGAAGCAAGTGCTCCAATACTGAACCCCTTTAAATTTTTTATTTTGAGACAAAAATCTTGCTAAATTGCTAGGCTGGCCTTCAGTTTGCAGGCCTCCTGCTTCAATTTCCCAAGCAGCTAGTATTAGCAGACTTGTACCACTATATTTGGCTATTTTTGTTTTTAAAATTCTAAAGAACGGAATGTGAGGGGTATAGGTGCGTGTTACAGTGTTTGTCTAGCATGCACAAGGCCTGGGCTCTGTCCCCAGTGTTGTCCCCTAAAAAGTGACAAATCTGCAAAATGGCATGTATTTCCCAAGGGTGCATATGAGTGCACCTCTGTGTGTGTCCATTAAAACACTGGATTTATATCATGACACACACATATATACATATCTTATGTAGATATAGCTTTATTTTTATCTAGCTTTCAATTTGTAGGTACTTTCAAACAAGGGCTTTACCTTATTTAGAAAAGTTCTGTCACTTGTGTTGTTTTTGCCTCACTTTTCTTCTCTGTCTTTGGTACTCTGCAAACATTTTATACCTTCTTGTGAGATTTCCTATGTCTCCTACCCTCTCTTATTTATTTCCCATTCTTTTATCTAAAATTTATTGTTGCTTTCTTAAATTTTACCAATTCTGTCTTCAGTATATCTTAGTGTTTTCTGCTTCATTTTGTATGTTTTCTCCTGATATATATTTCACTTCAATAATTTTCCCCATAGTGTATTCACCTATTGAATTCTTATTATACTTCTAAATCTAGAAGTTCAATTTTTCCTTAAATTGTATATAAATCTTATATTTTATATATTTGAAACATAGTAAGTATAATCTGCTTTATCTGGTAACTTCTATCTATAAGGCTCCATATATGTCTCTACTACTTTTCATTGTCTTTATTATATTATAATATATGCTCAAAATATATGATGAATATTTACATTTTAAAATTTACACAGTAAAAGACATATTGTCATTCACCTCTCTTGAAATATTCCCTCTATCTTTGACTGCACTTATCTGTTTTTGCCATTCACTGAAGGAGCTCTGGAAATCTTCTGTGTCTTTGCAAGGTATGATCAAAATATGACGAATGTTACTGCCAAGTGTCATCTAACAGAAACCATTACAATGTGTTGTCATCTGCCTTATTCACCAGGTCTGGCATTATGACGTTGGCTCTACCCCAAAGTCAAAATGATCACGAAAAGTAAATGTTCTGTTCTATCTTTGTTTTGTTGATTTTTGAGACAGGGTCTCACTATGTAGCTCAGGATGGCTTCGAACTATGGAGTCCAGGGTGATCTTGAACTCATGGTATTTCCTCCTGCCTCCGCCTCCTCAGTGCTAGGATTACAGGTGTGAGCCACCATGCTCAGGAGAAATGTAAACATTTTGAATTAATCTGGAAAATGTTTGAATTATAATGTTTATAAACATGTAAACATTAATGATATATATGTTCTTATGTCTTGTCTTCTTATGTAAAATTAGTGTAGAAGTGATTTAGGTATAGGTGTTCCCCAGGAAAGGTTTAGGGTTAATTAACCCAAGTCCTTGGGACTCAGAATTCAGGCTCACTTCAAAACAGTCACAGAATAAAATGATTTAGAACTGAATAGCAGCTTCCAAAGATACCTATCTCCTTCAAGTTCTCCTTTTACTCTACACTGTGACCTATAAGGTCCCAGTAAATATGAGACAATAGTTCATCAAGATGCCTGACAGATGGTCCTGAGTGTCCGCACTTAAGTGCTTATTCCGGGATGATGATCATGTGCCTGGCTCGTATTCTTCATTCCTGGGGAGCAAGCAGCCCCGCTACCAGTATCATTTCCCCAGTTCTCCTTCCCCAGACCCTGCGCCAGTAATTTTTTTTTTTTTTTAAGACAGGGTCTCACTTTGTACATTAGACTGGCTCTGAACTTACTATGTAGCCCAGGCCAGCCTTGAACTCACAGCAATCCTCCTGCCTCTGCCTCCCAAGTGCTGGGATTACAGGTGTGAGCCACCATGCCCAGCTACCCCAGTAATTTTTTAAGTTAACTTCTAAATGTCCTCACATCTTTTGTTTGCTCTTAAACAGCTTTTAAAGTTGTTTAAAATCATCCTCAAATAGAAGATATAAAAGTCTAGTAAATCAATACAAAGTATATAAGCAAGATAGACCCAATGCTTATTCCATTTAAGATATTATGTTCACAGGGATAAAAGAATCTCGGGTAAAAATATGACTTTTGAGAAATATATTATAAATTTTTAGATAAACTCCTAAAACCACATAAGTTTTTATTGTAAGCAATATATTCTAGAAGGGATTTATTAACAAAAACTATCTGTGACCTGTTAGTGTAAAATGAATCAGAGCTATTGGCTTCAAGGATCAACTATTTCCAAGAGTGATAATGAGGATGAAATTTCTCTAGGAAACAACCTAGAAGATTTCACTTCTTTTTATTACATAATCCTGATAATCATATTCTATTTCCAAGAAGGTATACAGCAATTTAAACAACTATAATCATGAAAAAAGAAAAGCATGTTTGACCAACAAATGTGATTTTTGAGAGAAATCTTGGGGAACTTGCTGAAGAAGCCAACACTATAGCCATTTGATACCATGATGTATGGTAGAGGCCAATCCTAAATCCACAGGCCAAAACCAGCCTAAAGAGTGGTGTTCTCTGGCCTGCAAGTCAGGAATAGTCTGTATTTTTCAAGGGTTGAGAAAAAAAATATTCAAGAAGTACACATAAAACCATGTATTATCTAGACCTTTTCAGGAAAAAAACTGAAGATCTCTGCTCTCATCTATCTAGTGAAGATTTTGAGATACTTCATTTTATTTTCAAGCCAACAGGTGATCAGCTACAGTTTCATAAATGCTAACAGGGAGTGAAGACTCCAGGTCAGAAACAAAGGATTTTATCACTTCAGTGTCACTCTATTGTACCAGTTCTTATATCTCATTTTCTATAGGGCAATATGCAGAAAACCAGCTGATACTGATGTGCACAGTAGTAGTTACAAGAGAGGAATCCTGAGCTCAGAGAACCTGAGTTTTTTATAATCAGCAGTAAACACAGCTGCTCTTTGTTCCACTGAGAGATATCATGTCAGCCTTGTAAGACCATTTGCTATACAAACATTTAAGGAAATACAATGTAAGCCAGTGATGGCAGACCTTTTAGAGCTTTCAATGATACCAATAGCCTACTGGGGTATGCATGCCATAGGTTTGCCACCACAGACTACAAGAAGCATTAGTTAACACCTGCTTTTAAGACATGAAGAAATACAAAAGACTAGTGGTGAAGACCTATCTCTGGTAATCTAAATTAGTAATTATCACCTTCAATTCATTCTAATAGATATATTATTCCAAAAATGGAATTCCAAATCCCATTACTGAGCCTAGAAAGTGGTATTTTCAGCATTTTCTTATAGTGGAAATAACAATTAAAGATAACATTGAGATTTATAAAGGCTGGTTAAAACTTTAGTATTTAAAAGTCTCACATTAAGAAGGATTTATTATGGGAAGGTCCAAGCAAGTGATAACTTATTCTATTTAATATTACCAGTAACTTGAATATTTCCACATCTTCTTTAGTGGAGGCATGATATACCATATGCTATTCAATCTTAATACCACAACCCAAACAGTTGTTTTACAGTTACCTCAGAATGCAATGAGAAAATATATTATGGAAAAGAAATTTAAGTACTATGAACAATTTTTATCGTAAGTGTATTATAATTGCTATTTGATTTCTGTATCACAGACTAATTAATTTGTTTCACCACACTACTTGTATTTTGCTATTAATAAAAGTTAAGGCATTTAAAAATATAAAAAACTTTTCAAGGCTATAAACAAAATAAAATTGTTAAATTAGCTACTTTTATCAAAAGCAATAAGCTATGTTAGGAATCTTTTAGAAGACATAGGTCATCTTTTAATGTCAGATATGAGACAACAGAATTTGTTCAGTCTGATGTGAAACCTTAATTCTACAACCCACAAACATTAGATTGACTGGTGTTATTAGGCCTGAGCTGAAAAACTAGGAAAACAAGATTACTTTGGGAATGATATGGAATATTGTGTCTCAAACTAAATATAATCCAGTAACTTCAAGTTCCTAGCCTAGGAACAAAAACCATAGATGAGGTTTGATGATCACTAGCTAATTTTACTTAGTAATTTGCAAATACCATTACAACATATAGAAAGCAAGAAGATACCTTAAAAAGTCTTGATTTGTTCAGTGTTTTATCCTATTTCGGTTGACTATAAGTCACATTAGCTGAGAAACAAGTATGAGCTGGTTTCACACGGTCAAGGTATTGTTTTTTATATATTCAAGTATATATGTATGTGTGTGTGTATATATATATGTTCACTATAGATTTCTAATATAAATGTACTATGTTAAAAAATCCATATAAATCAGTTTTATTTCATTTCACTGATAGCAAACCAATATTTAGCTATGGATAATTAGTATAAAACAGTGATAGCATGGGGATTTAGCTCAGTGGTGCCAGCCTGCCTCACAAGGGCAAGGTCTTGAGTTCAATCCCTGTTACCAGATAAACAAAAAAAAAACAGTGATGGTATGTGTGCTATAGTAGGTTGTTTGTTTTCACTGAAAGCTCTAAAAGGTTTTCCAACACTCATATGTGATTTCTTCCAACCTCTGGTGTAGTGTTTCTGGTAGAATGGATCAATAATTTGAAGGGAAGGTATTAACATAATAATCACTATGTGTGATGATGCTCTTACGAAATAAATTTCTCACCCTATTAACTTTTAGCATGCTTGAAGAAAGAAATAGAAGTGACTTAAATGTTAACTATTTTGTTTTGCAACTCAAACTCAACACTTTCACCAGTCCATAATGGTTTCTTCTAAAACTGCACTTATACACTTTGAAAAAAAGGTTAAGCTATTTGTAAATTAAATATGTGTCACTGTAAACGTACAAAACAAATAGTAACTGATGAAACAGGCTTCTAAATAGGCTTCTACAACCTGAAAATAAAGAATATTAAAACTTACAAACAAAAGTTATAAGCCAAATGTAAAAATTAACCCCAACTGGGAAAAACAGAACATTTAACAGACAAAAAAGTTTCTTTTATTTACAAGTTTTATAAATCACAAAGATAAAAATTGTAACAACACAATATAAAAATAGGCACAGGATATTAATAAGCAGTTTTCTGAAAAAAGCAGATGGAATTCAACTTTACTCAAATAAATGCACAATCTATTTTTCACATACTAGAAATGTAAACTGAACTTTTTGTTGTTGTTGTTTGGTACTAGGGACAGAACTCAGAACCTTGCATTTACCAGGCAGGTGCTATGCCACTGAGCTACATCTTTGACCCTGAAATAACTTTTTGGGAGGTAATTTTGTATTATTACTCAATTTCTAATGCATGCACTGTTAACTATAGTTCTATAGGTAGGATTCTATCCAATGAATTACATACTTTTGATACAGGAGAGCAAGGCCTGGCTCTCCTCTAAAAACGAGAGCTCGTGTTCCCAAAATTTAGGAATAAATTCCAGACAACTGACAGAGGTTCGAGTAGAAGAAGTTTTATTGGATAGAAAGAGGGAAAGAGAGAGAAAGGGCTTCTGAGAGAGAGAGAAGGGGGAACCGGAAAGGTGGCTAACCTAAGGTCGTCTTTTCTAAGGGATATTTAAGGGCTAAAGACCACGAGGTGGGATGGGTTTAAAGTAGGAGCCTCCAATAAAATTCAAGGAGGTGGAAACTTGATCAAATGAGGTCCAATAAGAATTTAAATTGTACAGGGTCCCTCCCCCCATCAGGAGGCTTTTCCAGATAGGCCAAATTCTTGGCCCTTTACCCCAGGGGTTTTAAATTATTACGTTCCTGAAGAGGATGGATTTAGACCCTTAATTCACTATGTGTGATGATGCTCTTATGAAATAAATTTCATGTATGCACTGTTAACTATAGTTCTATAGGTAGGACTCTATCCAATGAATTACATACTTTTGATACAGGAGAGCAAGGCCTTAATTCTCCATTGAGTTGATTATAAGGCTTTAATTGGTCACTGATGTTCTTGACCTTTGGCAACAATCTCCCTTCTTGTCAATTTTCTCCAAGGGCCTACTCTACCTGTCTGCCTACTATTTTTACCTATAATACTTTGAAGCATTAATTCTATAATTAAGAATCTATCTCAAAAACTGCAAGCATATGATCCAACATATTTACTGCTGCAGAATAGTAATGACAAAAACCTGGAAATGATGTAAATATCCATCAGTTTTAGTCTGCCTGTTAAAATAAGTTATTATATATAAAGTCAACACAATATTTAACACTAAAAAGAACCACACATGATGTTAAAGGGAAAAACATTGTGTTGTGATCCATTTGTATATGTGAATAAATCATACATAAGTTTTTATATATAAGAACCAAACAAAAACAACAAATAAATTATTTAAGTAGCTGAAGCAGAATCTAGGGAGATTTAGTAGAGACTTAGTTTTCTATTTTATTCTTTGTGCCTAATTTAAATTTTATCATATATATTGTGCACATAAAAAAATATATGATTCCAAGGCTTCTACCGCTGACCTATACCTTTAGTCCTATAACTTCTATTAAGAAAAATTCCTTCTGTGGTACTGTCAAATAATATGAAACCACACAGATAATTTTTCATACAATCTAATCATTCCATAACACATAGTTTAGAATCACATCATCCACTGAGGTACTGTTTCAAAACAATGACTAAAAAAAATGTAAGTTTTCTAAATATTCTATTAAAAACATATTCACCATAGCACTTGTACAAATATGTTACCAGTAACAGCATTCACAAAGGCAAAATGAAATTCTAATCTGGGGCTAGGAGAGCTGAAGGTACAGGTCAGCTGCACAGTGTAAGGCTCTGGGTTTGATCTTCAGTACAGCAAACAAACAAATAAAAGCTAATCAGTAGACCATCAGAATACTCATTAACACAAAAATGGTTATATTAATTTAGGTACCTATATCCATCCATATAATAGTGATATATCATGAAAATAAATGCACTACTACAAATGCACAATATGAATTAATTGCATAAACATAGGCTGAAAAGAAGCATACACTGCAAGTCCATTTATATTGCATCTCAGCATAAATATATACTAAAATCAAGGAAATAACCATCCTTAAACCAGCCCAGAGTGGAGGAAATGTGAAGTAGTGCACATTTGGAGGCTCTGGGAGCCTGGCAGTGTTGTATTTCAAGACCTAGCTACTGACTTAAACAGGTATTTGTTCTATAATTTTCATAAAAATGTATGTGTTCTAAAGGCTTCTTCGTAAATAATTATGTATCATAATAAGGAACAAAATAGGAAAGGAGATGTATCTCAGTGTAAATCACACACACACACAAAACCCCTATGGCATTCCACATTGAATCAGTAGTTCACACAAACTAACGTTCTACAAAGGGATATACTAAGTCACAAAAAGTCATTCTTAGGTCTGCAAAATGAATTCTAAGGTTTGGGTATTTACAGTCCAAAAATATAGAGAAGCTAAATATGGAACTGTGTCTAATTCATGATAAAGATCATTACCAGTTTCAAGAACAGATTTTATATTTAGATTAGAAGATGGAATTTCTAATTATTTTTCATTATTAGAGCTTTAATATTTATTCCTAAATTAGATACAGGCTATTCTAAGGATATTGCATTTCATGACAAATTTTCATAAATGCACTTTAACATATCCTACTTTCATTACTCATGCGTGCTGTCTATACAGAAAGAACGAGAAGTTTAAAAAAAAGGACAAGTGCATTAAGAGTTTTAAAATCATGCACTTGGGAGAAAAAAAAACCCTCTAAATTCATGTTCCTCATCCAAACATATGGGGGAGAAACAGGACACACACACACACACACACACACACACGCGCGCGCGCGCGCGCGCGCACACACATACATTTTATAAGGGGAAGAGTAAATTTTCAGTTCCATGTTCAAGGTAATTACTGCTTTAACTTTAGTATACAATATTTTATAGTGGTTTCATGACCTGTACATAATTCAAAACTCCTGTTTATACATTCTACTATTTTGTCTTTAATTATAGGTGGAAAATTTGTTTTTCTGGGTACTTGGGATTAAACTCAGGACCTCACACTTGCCAGGTGGGTGTTGTGCCACTGAGCTACATCCCCGGCCCTTACGGAAAAAAATGTTTATAATCCATTAAATATTTAAATAAATGTTTATAATGTTTATATGTTTATAATAATAAATATTTTTTTAAATGTTTATAATCCATTAAAATACAAGTTTTTGTCCACTGGCAGGATCTACAATTTCAGGGTTTGGCTGGCCACATGACCGCCAGGCAAGAAGCTGTAATGCCCGTCCAAAGACCTTGGTTGTTTGCACTCCAGCACTGTATACCCTACCCCACTAAAAAACTTTTATTTTCTAACCTCCTCTATGATGCACAGGACCCATGTCTAACTTTTACCTGTAAGATAAAGTACATGTGTCACTATGCATACATGCACCTGTGTATAGATAGATAGGTGTGTATGATAAAGCTGTTTTCTGACCTCTGGTTTCTCCTTCATAGACTACAAATAGCAAATGAAGGCTTCAATTTCACAGCCAGAGATAGAGACATGGTAAAAATGGAGAGCTGCTCTTCTAACTTCAGACAGATCACTTCTGGACTGTCGTTTCTGTGAACTGTAAATGCCTACCTTATTTAATAAGCATTGAAAATTTAGGATCCCAAAGCAAAAATAATTATCATAATAGAGGATAAAAGTAAAACCTTAAAATATGTACACATTGATTTTTATTCACATGCTCTTTTTTAAAAAGTTCCTTTAAAAATTATATGAAAGTTTTTTGAGGATTCTCCAAACTGATCTCCACAGGGGTTGTACGAGTCTACAGTCCCACCAACAGTGGAGAAGGGTTCCTTCTTCTCCGCAGCCTCACCAACATTTGCTGTTGGCTGATTCTGAAATGGCAGTCATTCTATGTGGAGTGAGATGAAATCTCAATGTTGTTTTCATCTGCATCTCTCGAATGACTAATGTTGAGCATTTCTTCATATGCTTCTTAGCTGCTCTTACTTCTTCCTCTGAAAAATATCTGTTCATTTCAGATGCCCATTTTTGAACTGGGTCTTTAAATTTGGGTGGGCTGATTTTTTTTTAGCTCTTTATATATGCTAGATAGTAGCCCTTTGTCTGAGGAACAGCTGGTAAAGATTTTTTCCCACATTGTTGGTTGCCTTTTTGCACTGTTGGTGGTTTCCTTTGCTGTGTAGAAGCTTTTAAAGAATGAGGTCCCGGGCCGGGGATATAGCTCAGTGGTTCCGGCGCCTGTCTTCCAAGCGCAAGGACCCAGGTTCAATCCCCGGTAACCACATAACAATACTGGGTGTGGAGACTCACCCCAGCGGCAACCAATACCACATACCAGTACCGGGTGTGGTGGCTCACGCCTGTAATCCCAGCACTTGGGAGGCAGAGGCAGGAGGATTGCTGTGATGGGAGTCTGAGGCTGAGCTCAGGGCCAGCCTGAACCACAAAGCGAGACCCTGTCTCAAAAAACCTTAAAAAAAAAAAAAATTTAAAAAAAAAGAATGAGGTCCCATTTGTTGATTTCTTCCACCAATTCCTGTGCTATGGAAGTTTTGTTCATGAAGTCTTTCCCTAAGCCAATGTCTTTGAGAGTTTTACCTAACCTATTTTGCAGAAGGTTTAGAGTGTCTGTTTTAATATTTAGGTCTCTTATCCACTTTGATTTTAGCTTGGTACACGGTGAGAAAGTTAGATCTAGTTTTAGTCTTTGGCAAGTTAAAGCCCAGTTTTTCCAGCACCATTTGTTAAAGAGGCTATCTTTCCTCCATTGAGGATTTTTAGCTCTTTTGTCAAAGATGAGGTGGCTCAGTGTATCTGGAGTAGTTTCTGGATCTTCTAGTCTACTCCATTGATCCCCATTTGACCTGGCCATTGCCCTGCTAGGTATATACACACAAGAATTAAAAGACTCATATCACATTGACATATGTGCACCCATGTTTATAGCAGCCCAATTTGTGATTGCTACATCTTGGAAACAACCCAAGTGCCCATCAACTAGAGACTGGATCAAAAAGCTGTGGTTCTTCTACAGAATGGAGTATTACTCTGCCATAAAAATGATAAGTTTGAATCATTTATATTTAAATGGACAAACCTTGAGGATATCCTCATAAGTGAAATAAATAGGGCACAGATAGGTAAATATCACATCTTTTCTCTGGTATGAGAAAATAAAGATGTAAATGAGTCCTAGAATTGTATGTTATATATTGTGAAATAGAAAATACTCAAAGTAAAATAGGGTGAAGGAGGAAAAATAATGATATTATAACAAAAAAGAAAGGAAACAAATTTTATGTATATGGGCGGGTGGTAGGGTGAGTAGGGCTACGGGGAAAAAATGAGAATTAAGTTGTGTCTTATACTGGTACGAATCCCCATTATGGAGTGCATATATGTAATGTACCAATAAAGATTTTTTTAAAAAACTATAGCAGCTAAAAAAATTATATGAAAGTTAAGGAATCATAAAGATTTTCTAGATAGATGAATGTCAACACTATGATGAAAAAAATTATAATGCAACTGACAAACTAAAGAAAGCCAGTAAGATTTAAAGTCTCTGTGTGTAAAATACACAATCCCTTTAAATTGGGTAGTAGAAAATATTGGTAAAGTGGCAAAAAACTATTGTATTAATACCAATTCTTGGTTATAGACCACAGACATCAACTCTGTTTAAAAGAGTGAATTACTAGAAAATAATGAAAAGCTATAAAGAACTGATACAGAAAAGACAGAAACAGTTCTGAAAGGGTGGGTAACAGACAGCTGAAACAGACAGCATTCCAAGTGCTGGAAATAAGAGGGCATTTCCCTGAAAACAGACTGCAGCGGACAATGGTGTCCCATTTGTTGGGGAGTGTCTGGGCAAGGGTAGAAGCAGATCTATGATGAGGACGAAGGTGAAGCCTCAGTGGCTCCTACAAGGAGCTTTTGCTGGGATGGCCCTTTAGGGTTGTGTGACATGGAGAAAAGGACCTTTTGTATCTCTATTTAGCCAGTGTCTGGCTCTTTCAGTCACAAGCTCCAGTATGGAGGACAGGCAAAGTCCTCGAACAGTGTCCTTCTGAAACTGCACACAGGTAATTCTCCACCCCACCAAAAGGAAAAAACAACAAAATAAAAACCATTTGATATATTCTTACCAAAATAAGACAGAACAGAAACACATATCTGGGATACAGCAAATGGCTATTATAGACATCAATGGCAATTCAATGCATATTTTAAAAATGGAGTCCTGCTATGTTGCCCAAGTTGGCCTCAAACTTGTGGACTCAAGTTGTCTTTCTGCCTCAGCCTTCTAACTAGCCAGAACTACAGGCATGCCCCAGGTGTGTGCCACTGAGCCCAGCGAATAGTTTTTTTTAAAGTACAGTTTCATCTCTGTAAGTCACAGATCTGGAAATGAAACCATCATATGCTAAGGAGGTTGACAAAGACTAAGAAAATCCCACTTGGAATTTGTAAGGCAATATGGGCACTCAGATTCAATGCCAGTAGGATAAACTGATACAACTTTTCTGAAAATCCACTACACAATGTATACCAAGTTTTAAAACATACATCCTATTTTACCTCTAGGAATTTATAATATTGAACAATCAATCAGAAAGACAGTAGCTGGTTGTGATGTTGTATGACTACAGTTACAGCAGGAAGGAGGCTAAGGAGAAGGATTACCTAAGCTACACACTTGGAACCAATCTGGGGAACACAGTGTGATCCTATCACAGAAAGCAAGACAGAAGGGAGGGAGGGAAAGCAAAGATATTCAATGTACTATTTCTTGATATTATTTATGAAAAAGGAAGCCAGACATGGCGGCACATGACTATAATCCCAGCACTTCAGAGGCTGAAGCAGGAGGATTGTTGCAGTTTTGAGGCCAGCCCAGGCCACATGGTAAGACCAAGTGTTAAGAAAACATGTATGGGTTACATGAAGTAAACTAGGCTAAATCTAAATGATCCAGTATCAGGAAAACATTAGAAATCATGCAGTAGCATCTGTAGTTCAGAAGTAGGGCACTAGCCTAGCATGTTCAAGTACTGGCTTTGATCCTACGCAATTAAGCAACACACACAGACACAGACACACATACACAAGAAAAACATTGTGAAGTTGCAACACATTCAGTTTTACATTCATGTTCTTAGTTTTAAGACTCACAAAAATACAGTAAGTCATTTGTATGGGGTGAGGCGGTGTGTGTGTGTGTGTGTGTGTGTGTGTGTGTGTGTGTGTTGGGGATAGGCTCCTGAGCCTTAGAAATGCTAGTGGGCAAGTGATCTGCACTTGATCTACACCCCCAAGCCACTACTCCAGTTTCCAAAAAAAACAATTACGTGAACTCTAAAAAACCTATGTCTTTACCTTTATAATCATTAGTTTGCTTTTTTAAACTATAATGTTGAATCTATGGTTTGACCCCACATTAAAGGAAGATTAAACTACTTGGAAAACACCCAGAAGAAAGTAATAAAAATAATTACATGCTTAGAAACTGAGTTCCATAATAACATGTAAGAGGAAATCATTTAGAAAATAGAACTGAAATTTACATTTTATGGGTTACCATAATCACCGAACAGACAATAGCAGAAAATTTGTATTGTAATAACAATTTAGACTGACCAGTAGAAAGAAGTCTTGAATAAGTGCTTGATATCCACTGCTATGGCTGAAAAAAACTTGTAAATATTAAAGTGTGTCACAAAAGCAAAGCAAATCCTCCTCTGGAAAAAAAAAAATCAAAAGAGGAGTAATGATTCATTAATTATTCTTCAAACGGGAGCTTGCTACATAACCATTTAAGATGTTTTCCAGGGCCATGGGTGTAGCTCAGTGGTGCAGGCCTAGAGGCCCTGGGCTCCATCTCTACAACTGCAAGACACAGGAAGAGAGAGGGGTTGTGTTTGTGGTTTTCAGAATTTCAGGCATCTTTATAAAATTATGAAATTACAAAATCATCTCAATTATACTTAAGACCTTTTAAAGTTAAAAAATAGCTTAGTAAAGGATAAATGCTGAAAATTAGAGATTTTATTCATAGTAAAGAAATACAGATAAGCAATTTAGTTAAGTGATGCACTGTATTGTTTGTCCTAAAGTGTGGAGGAGGCAAATAAACTAAGGTGTACATGCATGTTTACAGTTTGTAAGAGTCAGTGTCTGAGCTGTAAAGTTTTTAATTTTAAGTACAGTAGAAATGATTCTATAGCTATTGGTAGCCTCCAAAACCTTATGCCATCTCAGGTGAGGCTGGATAGTGACTGGAGTCTGAAGAGTTATTCAACTTGCTGTCAGGAGACAGGGTCTGGTTGGGAGAAGCAGGTCAGTGTGGGTGTGATCCACATTTTCCTTGTGGCTCTTCCCTTGACTCTGCTTCTTTTCCGCCATGCTGTCACCAATCTCCTCTGCCCTGCTCCTGTGCCATGTTGTCTTCCCTTGGACCAAGCCTGCTATGGACTAAAACCCCACAAAACAGCCAAAATCAACCTTTAAGTTGCAGGTGTTGGATATTTTTTTCTGCAATGAGGAAAGTGACTTTGGTACCAACAGTGAGGCCACTGCTCCATGATCATTTGGCTGAGAAGCCTCTGGAATGCTTCACAAGAGGTGTTTGGGACAGTTTAGAGATGATGACTAAGAAGCAACTGAGGCTGCAGACTGAAATGCAGACAATAAAGAACAGGCTCAGAGGTGTCAGATGGGAACAAAGATCCCACTGCAGTTAAACTTCAGGCCACGTGTGTTATGCTCTGGTAGAAACTTTGTCTACATTTTTCTCATGTCTTGAGATTCTATGAGAAATTTGCGATTGAAGGTGGAAAATATTTCAAGGCAGCCTAACATTCAGGCTATAGTATGGAAACATAAGGGGCTTTTAGCCAACTTTATACTGAAAATCAAGAGCAATAAGTCCCTTTTAATAAGTTTTAATGAAACAAAGATATCTATCACAAAGATAGAGCAGAGAAGAATTTGGTTGCTAAACAGACTAGTATTAAAAAGCTGAGGACTCTGGATCTGAACCAGAGGAAAACTAGTTTAAGGGCATGTCAGAAGTTAGCAAGGCCCCACCTTTTGCAGGCTCAAAGTAGCAAAAGTGAAAGACTTTGCTTTGAGAATAGAGCCCCAGGGCACTGTGCTCAAGAACAGCAGCCTAGGGAATTTGTTTCCTGGGCATCAGTTCTTGTGCTCAGCCATGCAGGCACTTAGAGACCTCTACAGCCATGGTGCATGGCCACTAGTCAGGCTGGCAGCAGAACCTGACATCACCCACATGGTGCTCATTTTATAGATACATGGCACGGCACGCAAGAGTTACAGGGTTATGGAGGTTTCCCCCAGACTGCAGATGATCTGGGAGTCCAGGCAGTGTACCCCTGGGAGTGTAGTGTATGAAACAGACAGCAAAGCTGAAAGCATAGCGAAAATCCTAGGAAGCTGAAGAAGCCAGAAACAAGATGTCTGAGAGAAGCCATGAAAGCTACAATCAGTAACGTTGCAAGAACAAGGCCTCCCCACATCTTTGGAGTTCATGTCTGCTACAGGTTGTCCTGACAGAAGTGGACAATGAGAAAATAAAGACTATATTTATTTTTAAATGCATCTGTCATAAACCAACTTACAATGTGGATAAGAAAAAAAAATTTGTAAAAAGGGTTTTTTAAAAGTGTAATTAACAAATTTAAATACTGTAGAGAAAAACCTCAGTAAGGTTTTGATTCACATTTAATATTAAGACTTATAACCTTTGTAATATATTTAATTAAAGAAGCATGTGATTGGGACTTAGGTAAGAAAACAAAATTGTGACATTTATAGTCAAGGGTAACTTTTTTTCTTTTTTCCATGATAGGATAATCACTTAATTTCTCAAGGGAAATACCACGGACTAAATCTGTGTATTGAAAGCCAGCTAGTAAAAATATAAAACCACAACTAGGTAGAATGTCAGCATAGCATATGTACATAAAACTGTTAAAATAGCAAAAACCAATCCAAAGCAAAAACTGATTTTATTTTAGCATTTATGAAATGAGGGTTTTGCATAAGAACGTAAGTCCCGTCTAGTTCTAAAATCTGAATACAATCAGTACATAGTACATGACTACACACACACACACATACACACACATATATATATATCTGGTCTTTTGGCAAAGGGAAAAATGAGGAAAGGTAAGTAGGGCCCTACATCTTGAAACTGACAATGAATCTGTACTCCTCACAGTTGATCTCTTGATAGCCACCTGGTAAATGTGACACCCAAATGATTGTCAACAATTAACTGAGGGAGAACTCCTGACAGTGTTTCCACAAGTTTCACAGGTATATTTTGATCAATTTTCCCAGAACTGTTGTATCCCCTTCTCTCACTGCCCTACCATTTTGTCAGCTGAAAGGTATGCTAAATTCAATACACATGCAATGCTCATCTTTTTCAGCCTCTTGTCCAAATTAACACAGCTGACCCTACTTCCAATGCCTTCATCTAGTTTTCATCTTGTCACTCCTTTTAAATGACCTTTAAAAAACTTTAATTACATGTTAGAAGTACTTTCTTACTAAGTCAAGTTTTTCATCTGTAAAATGTGGTAATTCTTTGATTTTCTTCATTGTATGGGTGTGAGAATTAAGATTATGAGAGTTTAGTTTATATCTAGGATGTAAATTATCTAGAAATGTTAGCTATACAACGTGATTAAAACATAGTGTATATTATATTTTAAAAATCACAATGGGCTGGGGATTTAGCTCTGTGGTTCCAGCACCTGCCTGGCAAGTGCAAGGGCCAGGGTTCAATCCCCAGTAGCCACACACAACAATGTGGGGGTGTGTTGACTCATGCCCACCAGCAATCAGTATCTTATTAGCACAGTGCTGGGTGTGATGGCTCGCACCTGTAATCCCAGCACTTGGGAGGCAGAGGCAGGAGGATTGCTGTGAATCAGAAGCTGAGCTTAGGGCCAGCCTGACTTACAAAGTGAGACTCTGTCTCAAAAACAAACAAACCAAAAAACAAATGATGGCAATGAAAAATATATTGCCATTAATACCTCCAAACTTCCTCTACTTCTAACCCTCTTATTCTATTTTTCCTACCACTTTCTAAAGCAGTTTTGGAACTTCTCTTTTATGAGTGTTTATAAGGTATGATTAAAAATACAGTGACTGCTATTGCTATACTGCTGAGTGCCATCCAATGAAAGGCAGCCTTCTGAAAATGTTAGTATAACTAGATCTAACACCGTGTAATCTGTAGCTCTTCTCCAAAGTCAAAAAAACCACGAAAGGTAAAGGTTTTGAATCAATGCAGAACACTGAGGCAGCCATGATGGCAACTAAAAGCATTCATGAAAAAGAACTTCAGAAAATGGTAAAAAAAAATGGTATAAATATGTTTGAAACAAGGGAGAATTTTCTGAAGGAAATTAGTAATGTCTTTTAACAATTTTTCAAAAAAATGATAAACATTCATTGCAGTTTTGAATCACACTTCATACCATTATCACTATTATAAGACTATTCTTCCTTATCCTTCTAATATATCTACAGTCTAATAAATGTGAATATGATCATATGCAACTGTTTACCTAGAAATTTATTATTGGAATTATGTGGCCTTTAAAATAAAGATAGACTTATTCCTTATTACTCCTGCCCCTTAATCCTATGCTGTATGGAAACTGACCTTAAGTCCCTTAAATAGGACATGTTCACTCCATGTGGGCTTTTGTCCACAGTATTTTCTTTATTTCAAACCACTTGCAAGTTATGGTTCAGTCCTAGGTGCCTCTCAGAATTTTACTGAAAAATTACTTCATTCCTAGTCGGCACCAATTTTGTATTCGCATTGCATCATGTTTGTCTCTCTTAGAACTTTCCAGTTTTTATTATATGAGTACTTCCTTTCTATCGCTATCCGTTTGTTTCTTCAAAAGACCTTTCAGACTAAGCTACTACTGTTCTTCCCACCCAAATATACTCTTTTCACCTTCTCCATCCCATAAAACAATTACATCATTTGTCCAGTCCAAAAAGCCCAAACTATTGGATTCTTTCTTTCCCACTCCATATACATCAATAAATTCTGCCTATCCAGAGCTTAACCACTTACTTCTTCCTCCTTTGCACTGTCACTCTGCTGTGGTCAAAGCAAAACCACCAATTTCCGACTGCAATAGCATTTAGCATATTTTATTTCTTTTTTGGCCTACACAACTTACTATCTTGCCTACATACAATATGTAGTTAAATTCACCTTTTAGCTACAATCATGTTTTGTTTACTGACAGTGATACGAAAAATGCATAGGTAGGCAATTTTGTCCCTGAATTAACATACAGCATACTTACACAAACCTAGATGGTACTGCCCACTGCTCACCTAGTCTACATTGTCTGTTGCTCCCAGACCACAAACCTGTATACTATGGTACTACAGTGAATGCTGTAGACAAATCTAAAAAATTGTTTATGTGTATCTAAACAGAAAAAGTAAAAGTACAAGGAGATAGGATTCTTTCAACTTTATTATGATTTTTTTAAATTTTTTATTTTTTATTTTTATTTTTTTAGGTTTTTTGAGACAGGGTCTCACTTTGTGGTTCAGGCTGGCCCTGAGCTCAGCCTCCAACTCACATCACAGCAATCCTCCTGCCTCTGCCTCCCGAGTGCTGGGATTATAGGCGTGAGCCACCATGCCCGGCACTGTGACATGTACTGGTTGCTATTGGGCGTGAGTCTCCACACCCAGTATGGTATGTGGTTACCGGGGATCGAACCTGGGTCCTTGCGCTTGTAAGACAGGTGCCGGAACCATTGAGCTAAATCCCCAGCCCAACTTTATTATGATCTTACAGGACCACCTTCCTGAAACATCATTATGTGATACACAACCTTATACCTTAAATGTCATTCCTCTAATGAAACCCAACAACTTACCATCTCTTACAGACTAAATTGTGTCAGTCCAATATTCATATGTTGACGCTAAATTGATATTCTATTCCCTTCCATGACTACCCTGGATGTCTCATTAAGACAGTGACCTGAATATTAAATGAGGTTATATGGACAGAGCCCTGATACAAGAGGCCTGGTGACTTTATGAGAAAAGAAGGAAGAGTGACAGTTCATTCTAACATGCAAAAAATCATCGAGAAGGTGGCTGTCTGAGAGCCACAGGGAGAGTCTTCACCTGAACCAAACCATGCTAGCACTCAGATCTTGGGACTGTTCAGCCCTCACAACTGTGAGAAAATAAATTACTACTGTTTTAGCCACCTAGTCTACTTTTAATGAAAGCTTGGGCTGACACATAATTCCACTTCCAGAGAGAAAGATAAAGTACTCACGTCTGATAGTTAATGAGGTCATACACATTCTGGTACGTGTATGTACCAAATTCCCAAACTTTCTGACCTAATCACATTTGACTTTCCTACCTCTTAAGCAGCTCCAGCCAAACTGACCTATATGTAATTCCTTGAATATGTCAGGTACCTTCGGTCTTTTGCTCTTTTCCCAAATATTTGCATTACTTCCTCACTCTAATGGTACATTTGCAAGGAAGCCATTCTATGGAAAAATTTCCCATGCCAACCTCATATGTATGTTATTCTGTTTCCACTGGCACGTTTTGCTGGCATATGTATTTTGCCCACTTTACCTATTGTTTCACTGGAATGAACTTAGTTAAACGACTGGCTCTTTTACTTATGGCCATACTCTCAGTGAGTAGCTTATAGCAGGTGCGCAACATTAATCTTGAATTCCAACAGCCATAAATAAGCTTTGAATGGAAAGGTGCCACAGACCTAATAGTGGGGAGACAATTCCCTAGTAGAAAATTGCACTGCATTAAGGAATCACCTGATGCCTCTGGCTTCTTTTGATTTTCTGGTAATACAGCTAGAGAGAGGTTTTAGAAAGCTTGGCTGCAAACCAGAACAGTTCTTATCTCAACCTTTAATAAAAGAACTGAAAAGCTGTCACAGACAAATAAAATCATGGTCATGACAGTTTTTTTTTTTAAATTTTTAAACTGCCCTGGTTGCTGTTTTTATTAACAGTATGTGCAGTTTTGCAAACTCTGATCGTGTTTCATGTGTTCAGCAAAAGATAGCGTCAATCTACATGAAAATTTAAATACATATAGTTAAAGCATAAGCAAAAAGCAAGTAATCAGAGGAGGTCGCGTCTCGTGGTACACTTTTCACTTAGGGCTTGGTGAGGAAGTAAAAGTGGATCGTGGTGCTAATGAAAGTTGGAAAACAATTGCCATTGCTTACACTTTTCGCCGGAGGAAACAGGCCTGCGGGGCTGAGGAGCGCCTTGTGTTTGTGGTAAGACTGAGGAACCCTTCCTAACACAGCCACGCAGCAGACGCTTCCCGGAAGCTCCTCGCGGCGCGGCGCTCTGAGGAGACCAGGCAGGCCGTCGTCCTCCCTCCGCAGCGCGTCGGAGCGCCGCTCACCTCCGGACGCGCCGCTCACCTCCGGACGCGCCCGCCGCATCCGGACGGGGTTCACCTCGGCGTCGCGAACTCAGCCCTGCCCGGCGGCGCGGAGCAAGCCTTCCAGCCCCGGGCCCGGCGGGGACCGCGCCGAGCGCCGAGCAGGCCCGGCCGGCGCTCCGCCCGCGCCCCCGGAAGCGCCCGCGGGCCCACGGGAAGGGCCCCCGGCATCTCCCGCGCTCGCCGGCCGGCCGGGTACCACGCGCCTCAGGCGAAGCCGCGCGGGCGCCCGCAGAGTCTCGCGAGATTTCCGGCCGGACCCGGCTCCTGCGAGCTCGCGGCTCAGAGCGGGGGAGCAGCCCCGAGCGCCGCGGGGGGCGCGGTTGCGCGGTCCGTGGGCGGCGACGCCGGGGCGGCCGGGGCGGCGCGCGGCCGCGGCTCGGGGCTCCGGCTCGGGCGGCGCGGGGCCGCCACGCGAAGGCGGGTCCGCGGCGGGAGGCGGGCCGAGGGCGGGCAGCGGCCGACCCCGCCTCCCGCGCGCCGGCTCCGGCTCCGCCGCGGCCCCGAGCCTTTAAACCGCGGCCCGCCGCGCGCCGGGCACTCGCGCCGCGCTCGCAGCTGGGCTCCGGGCGGCCGGCGGACAGCGACGCCCTCGCCTGGTTCTGCGGCCGCGCCACCGGCGCCCGCGCCGCGGTCGGGATGGAGCCGGGGCCCGCGGCGCCCTCCGCCGGCGGCCCGAGGCTGGCGGAGGTCGACCTGCCCGGCGCGGCGGTGCCCTCGGCGCCGGAGGATGCTGCGGCGGCGGGCAGGGGCGGCGGCGGGGAAGGCGCGGCGGCCGGCGACGGGCTGGGCAGACCGCTGGGGCCCACGCCGAGCCAGAGCCGCTTCCAGGTGGACCTGGTCTCCGAGGGCGCGGGGCGGGCGGCGGCGGGCGCGGAGGCGGCGGCCAGGGAGACCCCCGCGGCCGGGAGAGCGGGCGGCGAGAGCGGGCCGGCCAAGGCCAGCGAGGAAGCCAAGGGCCGCTTCCGCGTGAACTTCGTGGACCCCGCCGCCTCTTCGTCGGCCGACGACAGCCTGTCGGACGCGGCGGGGGTCGGAGGCGACGGCCCCAACGTGAGCTTCCAGAACGGCGGGGACACGGTGCTGAGCGAGGGCAGCAGCCTGCACTCGGGCGGCGGCGGCAGCGGGCACCACCAGCACTACTACTATGACACCCACACCAACACCTACTACCTGCGGACCTTTGGCCACAACACCATGGACGCCGTGCCCAGGATCGACCACTACCGGCACACGGCCGCGCAGCTGGGCGAGAAGCTGCTCCGGCCCAGCCTGGCGGAGCTCCACGACGAGCTGGAGAAGGTGAGTGCGCCCCACTCATCCCGCGTGCTCGCCGGCCGCAGGACGTGCCCCGCTCCCGGCTGCGGCGGCGGGAGTGGACGCGCACCCCTGGCTGGCATCTCTGGCGTCAGCTGTCAAGGGTGGAAGAGCAGAGGAATGTAACTTAATCTCGTAAAAGTTTGCAGCGGGCTAGGCTGGTTACATGATACTGGAGAGACTGCGTTTAACAGCAGCCTTCATCTAGATAGCTGTCGTGTACGCTGTTTCTCTCGCCCAGGCTTGACAGTTTCCTCTCCGTTACTGTTTTGATGGTGGCCCCAGAGAAGGGATTGTGCTGGCGGTTTGGGTGAGGACCTGTCTCGGGAGAGGGTGAAGAGCACTTAACATCTGTGTCCTTTTCGATCGTACTGTGCAGCTTCTGTACGCCCCCGAGGGATCCCGCGGAGGCAAGTCTTAATAGGGTGTTTGTGGTTCATGAATTGTTAAAGCTCAACTTCTACAATCCTGAATATGCAAAAGGTTGTAGAAATCGTAAATCTTGGGACGCGATGTTCCTGATAATGGCAGAAGTCCGCTTTTTGTAATTTAAATCTGAGAGGGCTGTGTCATGTGGAAAGTTGGTTTCCTAAGGAGGAAGTCCCAAAAGACTTTGGGGGGGGGGGGTCTTTGTACAAGGCATTATAGCTTGCGAACAGAAAACCATCTCCATCTACTCTTACTCCAGGAATTGTTTTCTAATACCCACAGAAAATTTATTTCTTCAGGATTCAAAATTATTTTCCTCCAAAAGTAATGCGTTGATAATAGATTAATATTTAACTTTTTTTGAGCTAGGATGACCTGAAGTCTGCCTTAACCAATGGATAATGATTGCATTGATGGAATTTTATGAATGTAGAGTTGGTACCACATAGTTTGAAATGATCCTTAGTGTGAAAAGGTTTGTCTTGTAAGTATGTGATTTTTTTGGATGTGATTATTTAATCTCATATTGACATTTTATACAAGGCCATACTTGTCCCAGTAGTTGATAAAGTAATGCCCACAGTTTGAGATAATTGCATAGGTCTCAACCCATACAGCTTATTGATTGTTTAAAAGCCTGACATCATTTAGCTTTAGATAATACTACTCCTGTTGTTCCATTGTGGTATTTTGTCATATCAGAAACAAAACAATTCATAAAACAATTCTTTTATTCAGTCTTGTGTAGATTCTTTCAAGTGTGTATTTTTTTGCAGAACTACAGGTCTTTCTGGACTAAAGTAAAAATGGAGCTAATTTCTTTTTCTTTGAGCATTTTTACTGTTAAAAATATTGCAAAATGACATTGCAGTTTTATTTCACCAAATCGAAGTAATTTAGTAGGAAAGCATTTTGTATCACCTGTAAATTTTAGAAAGACTAAATTGAGGAATATTATATACCTCAGATGTACATAATGCCTAGCAGAGCACAACTAAAAGTCATTTTCAGCACCTGAAAAACCATGACTAGTGTAGTTACTATTTTGTTCTTACATTAACTTTCAGAAATTACAGAGTTAAACTGTAAAAATTAAATTTTAGAGTTTCTTAGTTCCTATAATTTTAGATGAATACAGTAAATAAAATATTAATTTTAGAGTTCTGTTTATGCAACAAGTACTGTGAATAATTTTTATCATGTGCATTAGGCAAGCTGTCCACTGCTGAGCTACAGCTTCAGCCTCTGCTCAGTGTTCTTTATGATTACTGGAAAAGTTGATTTGGTTAACTAATAACTACTTATTAAAGATAATTTTGCTTAGGTGGATTAAGGAAATACCTGTGATGTCAAGTAGTACATGTATGAAAAAAAAAAATTTAAAAAAGAATGTTAGATCCAACTCTACTATCTACTTGTTCACAATCTCCATCTCACTCATTGCCAAATGTAGGGAACAGGGGAGAAACTAGAACCTCTGCAGTTAAGTTTTAGTCTCCTGTAAGCCCACAGCAGAAGGCAAATTAATAAACAGAAATGAGACTTAGAGAAGAAAAAAAAAAATAGTACATGTATGATTATACATCTTTGTTGAAGGAGGACTAGGCAAGGGAAAGATGGTAACATGGGTTGGCTGAATCCCCCAAAGTAGTTCTTTACCCTGTCTAGATTGATTTCTGACTCCCTAAAATCTCTACTGTTTCTAGCCTCCAGTGAATTGTGATATTTATAATATCTAGAATTTGTATAAAATTTAACTTTGTCATTTACTTGATTGTCATGTACTTTATTTCGGTCACTAAGTGCTTTAGTATCCACTATAGAGCTAATTCTATGCTAGAAACTATGGAAAAACTAAAGTAAAAGATGAATGCCCTTGGAACTTGTTAGGTAAAAGGACTAACTTGTCTTTCTTTCACTGTTCAACACTGTGACCTTTTAAAAATATTTTGCATAAATGTTGAGTTGTGTGTGTGGGCTAAATATCCCTGTGTCTTGCTAAATATCCCTGTATGATACAACTGCTCTGGGACCGATTCTGAGGAGTTCTTGGGAAGAGGGTATCCTACATGTAGTTGGCCTGGTGACCATGGCACTATAGGATGATGATGATGCAATGTTTTAATTTTCTTACTGAGATAAAATACCAGGCATCCAAAGTAAAAAAGAAAAAGTTTTTTCAGCTCAATTTGTAGAGGTATCTGGTTTATAGTCACCTGGCTCCACGGCAGCACCATGTCAGAGGGGCATCCAGAAGAGAAATTGTCCATGACATGGCAGGCAAAAGGAAGCAAGTAGCAGCAAGCCTGCTTTCTTTCTGTCCCTTAGTATTTCATCCAGTCTACAAACTTATTGATTAGTTCTACCCTTATCCAGGGTGAGGCTTGGTTATACACATTCTTAATCCCAGTGTCACTCCCTTAATCCACGTTCACACACCTTAGTCCACCCACCTTCAAAGCCATGAGCATGTGAAGCTTCCAGGCAACTTGTAGATGGGCACCATCTAGATATAAGCCATAACATCCAATGATTAACAAAGCAGATACTACTACTGCCTAAATAGTCATTAACCATGTAGTTGGACAGTTACATATGTTACATAGAAAAGTTTTGTAGAGATATTGATATAGAACCTGCTTATAATTGGGTTTTTGAAAAGAAGTTACATTGATGCTGAACTGGCGGATATGTTGATAGAGTGTAAATGACATTCTAGACCCAGAAACGTATCAGGTAGTGAAGTGAAAACAGTGGCATATCCAACAGAAAGAGACCAGTTTGTTTTGTTCTAAATGTACGCAAAACTATTAAAGAATTGTGTGAGGGAACAGCATGTTCAATTTTGTAAAATCTCTGACGAATGGATTGTCAGAGACAAGACTGGAAGCACAAAGATTGAAGAAGTAGTGGTCTGAGCGAGAGACAATAGAGAGTGGTGGTAGAAGAGATTGGACATAATAGTGAGAGAAGCCCAGCATGGGAAAAATTGGAGGAGGAATAAATTTAGATGATAACAAGAAAAATTTTTGTTTGAATAGTCTGTAAAGTCATTGGAAATTTGGAAAGGGGAGGGCAAGTTATAGATAGATGGATGAATGGATGGTAGTTTAAAGTCCTGAGCAAAATTATTTAGGAAGAGTGGGTAGATAAAAGAACACCAAACAGGGTCTAGGATTGAACCAAAGAACAGCTAACTGGAGTGTTAAAGATTGAGTTGCCACTCTGGTGAGAAATAGTCCAAAGAGTAGTATTAAGGAAGCTGAGAGAAGAGAGTTTAAAGGCAGAAATTTCAAAGCTTTGCTGGGAATTTATTTTTTAAAGTAACTCATTTAGTTCCTTGCTGAGAACAAACACTTGATAAAGTTTGTTTACTAAAGTTAGCACAGTGGGAAAATCCCATCACCAAGACCTTAGGTAAAACACTAAACAGTTACGTTATCTCCTCTAACACTGAGCAGCTTTTTTGGATGGTGTTGATTCTTGAAAAAATTCCACACCTTACCAAGCAGAGTACAGTTCAAGCCCTTCAAAGTCACACCTGTGGAGGTGTCTGGTAGTAATTTCCAGGACTGAGTAAAGGTGGGATCCTGATAAGAAATATTTGCATGTGGCAAAGTTAATTTTGTCCCATTTTACAGTTTTACTAGGGGCTACATCTTGCTGAATCCTTGCTAGGATGCTACTAAAGTCTGGTTTACACAAAGTACATTCCCTGAGTATAGTACATCTAGCTAAGATAAATTTGCAGTTGTAAAATGTGGCATACAGATTTGTGAACTGTTAATCATAGGATGTCTTTTCTTTATGTTCATAGACACATCATAGTGCTGTAAGGCTAGAATTTGAAAGAACAAAATTGAGTTTTTCATTTATGTGTTGATCATCTTTGATTTCAACAATTTTTAACAGTATATTTCATGTACATGTTTCCGAAGTCTGTAGTACTAATCAAGTTGTTTCTATTGAATATGAATTAATTATTCATCACATTCTTATTGAACGTCAGCAGCAGCACTGTTTCTAATTGTGGGGCTATAGAAGCCAACAAAACAAAGTCATAGAACTTTCTAGTTGGAGACAATAAATAGGTCAGTTGTGCTGTGAAGAAAAGGCCAGGAAAAGATAACTAAACAAAGATAGTTGTGCTGTTTGAGAGTTGTTGAAGACCTCTCTAATATGGCAGCTGATGCTAGAAGGCTGTGGCGAGGGCCCACCTCTTGCAGGATCAAGATGAACTGCAGACTGGAGGCTGAGAAGCAGCAAACACCAAGATTCTGAGATGGGAATGTGCTTGGTGTGACTGACTGAGAGGAGCTGAACAACATGGAAGTATAAGGAGCAATAGGAGATCAGAGGCTGGTGAGAGACCCCAGTAGTCTAGAACCTGGTAGGTCATGATACAGAATTAGGACTTTACTCTGGGTGACCTTAGAGAGGCATTGGAGGGGTCTGAATGTAGGATTGCTGTGATCTGCCTTGGACTTAAACAGGTGATTGACACATGGAGGGTACTGTAATAGGGCAAGGGTGGAAGCCAGGCCTCCAGTTAGTTCATTTACATTAAACTAATAGTGATTTTTACTAAGTTGCCAAAAGTGTTTCAAAGTCAGAATTCTGAAGACTGATGTTTTGGACAAGGGGTCTGTGTGCAAGGAGTATGGCCGTGGTTTTTCTCTTGTTTGGAATGGAGTTGACATTTATGGAGAGCAGGAGAACTTGAAGAACTAGTTTGGGGTATGGGCTCATTTGGTTTGTAGTCCACAAAATAGTCCTCCAGTGGGATAAATATTTAAAAGATTGCAGCTACCAGAATTTTCTCAAATTCTACTGACAAAGGTTTTTGTGGAATAAAAGTGTACTTTTGTTCTTCACCATGTAAAGCAGTGAATACCAGTAGTTTTGCAAAGATTACATAAGCGTGGGTTGTTTTCACAAAGTGAGAGTGGGGGTGGACAACAAGAATATAACAAACCACAAATATAGCTTAACACTTTGCAGTAGCCACATTTTAAAAGGTGCTGGTGTGTGTGTGCCATAGTTCCTGGGTGCTTGGCTAGCACATGGGAACACCTGAGTTTCACTCCCAGGTAGAATTGATTTCGTTAATGCATTTTGTTTGACGTTTTGAGACATATGTTTCAGGTGGATATTCTAATCCTATATTTATCAAATGTGGATATTAAGTTTAAAATTCCATTTGAGAAAGGGTCTGACTTGCTAAATTGCTAAACTGGGCTTAAATTTGAAATTCTTCCTTAGCCTCTCAGAAAGTAACATCACATGCACATGGAATCACTTTGTTAAGTGCTTAGTATTCATGGGTGTCTAGTGACTGCCACACTGGACAATGGAAACATTTCCATCACCAGAATCTGTTATTAGATAAGTGGTGTCAACAGAAGTGTTAGCTAAATTACATTTGTCCTTCACTAATTCCTTTATTCTTTTCTTTCTCTTTAGTCACTACTAGTTTAAAACATTAAGTGGTCAAATTTTCTTTTAATTTTGCTTTTTGACTCTATCCTCAAAGGTGCATAGAATGTACTATGTTCTCAATGAAGTGTTTGAATCAGTGGAATTCATCTCTTTGCAAGAATCATACCAATTTGTGTCTTACAAACTATTTCAGCTTCTAAAACACTCCTAGAAATCTGCATTTTGACTTTGTATCTTAGGAGTGTGTGGTTTCAAGAAAGTCTTGGAGTAGCAACCTTCTTTAAACAAGGCTGTGGCTTGCTTTAAGGGACATACAGTAGCTTATGTATGGTAGTGGGATCTTTTGAATCCAGGTCTCTGTCTTCATATCCTTTTCATCTGGACAAATGATTTCAACATTTCTAAACAAACTCTGGGCTATTGAGAAGCTTTCTCAGTGACTCTTAGCCAGGTTTGAGAACAGGTGACGTGGACCATATTGAGAATCTTAAACTTTGTCCCTATGACGACAGTACGTAGTTGTCAACTTTGAGGTACTATAGCATAGACAGGCAGTAACTAGTAAATCTGACTGCAACTCTGAGATAGCTGTGTACTGAGTTAAATTACTAAATATTAAGCCTTTTTGCCATGGTTACAAGCTCCTTGTAGTCTAGACACAATGGTCTTGCAAACCATGTAGGGTAAAGATAGGCAGACACAAAGATAGCAACTTGCTCAAATCTTGCAGGAAGTAAATGGTTGGTAATGGGTAGTATTATTAGGAGGGGTGAGATATTAAGAAAAAACATGTTTGTTGCTCATTAACTGGCCTTTTAATGTCCTATATAAAGTCACACATGTAATAGCTAATTTGAATGCCAATGAATTCACATGGAATAATTGGGGCTAATATACCTTGCTTTTGTAGAAATGA
The DNA here is from genome assembly GCA_004026965.1 of Petromus typicus. Lineage (NCBI taxonomy): Eukaryota > Metazoa > Chordata > Mammalia > Rodentia > Petromuridae > Petromus > Petromus typicus. Next base: position 136,784 of record PVIR01000088.1, on the reverse strand, counting down.
ATGTTTCAGACATGAGAAGACTTCATTTTAGAAATTCAACTTTATGATGAATTTTCTAGGGAAAATTTTTTTCTTTGGAAATTAAAATGTGAATTTGCTCTTCATTTTCTTAATCACTTTGAATCTGTTTTATTTTTTTAAAGATAAATCTTTTTTTAAAAATTCAAATTTTTATTGGTACATTATGAATACACACCATCACTGCTTTCAATATTGAGAGTTTGTACCAGAATATGACATGACTTGATTCTCATTCCCCCCCACCTCCAATATACATAAGCTTTGTTTCCTTTTATCTTTTTTATTCTCACATTCTCTTCCCCCTCATTATTTACCCCTCCACCCTCTTTCCTTTTAAATATTTTCTCTTTCACAAAATCAACTATATATACTAGAATTCATTTACATCTTCATATTCTCATACCAGAGAAAAGACAATATTTACACATCTATGACCTATTTATTTCACTTATGAGAATGTCCTCAAGGTATATCCCTTTGAGTATGAATGACTCAGTCTTACCATTTTTAATGGCAGAATAATATAAAAGAATCACATCTTTATCCATTCTCTAGTTGATGGACATTTTGGTTGTTTCCAAGATTTAGCAATCACAAGCTGAGCTACTATAAACATGGGTGCCATATATTGCTGTGATATGAATCTTTTAATTCTTTTGTGTATATACCTAGCAAAGGAATAGCAGGGTCAAATGGCACCTCTGATTGTAGTTTTTTGAGAAATTTCCCCAGGGGTTGTATGAGTCTACACTCCCACCAACAGTGAAGAAGGGTTCCTTTTTCTCTGCAGCCTCACCAACTTTTGTTGCTGGCTAATTCTGAAATAGCAGCCATTCTTTGTGGAGTGAGAGAAAATCTGTGTTGTTTCCATCTGCATCTCTCAAATAACCAATGATGTTGAGTATTTCTTCGTATACTTCTTAGCTGCTCTTACTTCTTCCTCTGAAAAGTATCTGTTCATTTCAGATGCCCATTTTTGAATTGGGTCTTTAAATTTGGGTGGGCTGAGTTTTTAAAGCTCTTTATATATTCTAAATAGTAGCCCCTTGAGGAACAGCTGATAAAGATTCTTACACAAATTGTTGGTTCCCTTTTTGCTCTCTTAGTGGTTTCCTTTGCTGTGCAGAAGCTTTCAGTTTTATTTTAAAACAAAAATATCAAAAAAATTGTGTATCTACAGCATTTGAAAAGATGTACAAGGATTGCAAGATGTAAATGGGAAATGTTTTCTGTGAAAAATAGTAAGAAATAGCCTTAGTAATAACTTACACATTTTAATAAATAAAATTTGGTTTTAGGCTTGGAGAAAATATCCTCACCTATTCCCAGTTATTTTATTGATGAGAAAAAATGCTGAGATCTTAAAAAAAAATTTTTCTGGTAGTACCAGGGATCGAACATAGGACTTGTGCTTCCAAAGTAGGCACAGTACCACTTGACCTAAATCTCTGGCCTGAGATCTAACAGTTAAGCAAAACAACTTGTTTTTCAGATCAGACAGCTTCAGTACTGTACATGGAGACTGTGTAATTATTTTGAGCTTACTTCTAATTAGAATTGGGAATGTTTGATTTCCAGAATCATGGTAGGCTAGCAGGGAATGCTGGCATAGGTGGATCCAAAAGATAATACTTTACCTTTCTTTCATGCCTTTGTTACTGGTTGTATAAATGGTAAACCCTGTAATACACTGTTGTATTTTTTTGCCTTTGGTAGTCTTCTGCTTTAAAAAAAGGTGTGTGTGTGTGTGTATGCGCACATGCATGCGCATGAGAGAGAGAGAGAGAGAGAGAGAGAAAGTACATATGGTATTTCCATGATTTTCATTCTTAGACATCTGTGTTTTCATCCAGTCCTGTTGCCCTTCCTTGAGTACTTCTTGTAGTGCATGGAAGTCAGCTGCCAACCAAGTCTCACTATTTTTATCTCTTTATTTCACCTTAGGTTTGAAAGGATAGTTTTGCTACTTAGGTGATAGGGTTTTCTTTTCACTCCTTTGCATTCTGGTTCTTCTGACATCCACTGCTGTTGTTTTAAAAAGCTGGTCAACTATAGATGACATAGCACTTTTTCTTACTGTTTGAAGGTGTTTCCATTCCCTGGGCTCTCAGCATTGTGTCCTTTTTGTCAATCTGTCCATTTTGCTATGTACCCTTTTTGGGTTTAGGTTTCTTGAATCTGTATGTTAATGTTTTTCACTATTTCCATCTTTGGTGTTGATTTTACAGTTAAATCCATGTAGTGAATTTTTCATTTCAGATACTGTGATTTTTCATCAGAGACATATTCTAGTCTGGAATTTCAAATTTTTAAAATACAGCTTCATTTCTCTGTTGACATACCTTGTATTATTCATTTGTAATCATATTTGACTTTGTACAGACAGGTTGTAGCTATTTTGAAATCTCGTCTCCTAAAACCAGCATCTGGGCCCACTTGGAGTTAATTTTTTAATGACTGCCTTTTCTTTCCTCTGTATGTTACATTTTGTAGTTTATTTGTATGTCTTACAGTTTTGCTGGGTGGAAACTGGTTGTGTAACTAATACATTGAAGTGATCTTTAGTTGTTTCTTTAAAACATAAACTCTTCTGAGGCTTACCTATCTTTTCAGAGGCTATCTTACCTAGGCTGAAATTATAAACTTGGTCCCGCTCTTTACAAGCCGATATCTCTGTTCTGTTTTTAGGGCTTTCCGTTACTGTTTTTAGTCTGGCTGTGGGGATGGGGATGTCTTCCCTACATTATGCCATGTCAGCCACACCAGGTGGAGAAGGTACTTAGTAGCAAACTCACAGTCTCACCATGTGTCGGTACATCCTCTTTTGAATTCACTTTTTTCCGTTTTTCTTAATTCTTTTTATGTGTATATAATTGAGCTGTCATCCTCTATCTAAAACTTGGTCGTTCATTTGATAATTGTGTGGCCTTCAGAAAAAAGACTTGCCACCTCTCACTCTTGGTTCCTTTATTAAAAGTAGGGAAGATAACACTGTTAGTAAAAACTACCATTTATTCCTGTGAGAAGTGCATGTAATAAAGAGTGCATGCCATTTATCAGTTACATACCAAATGTAGTTTTTCTGTTGAATGCTTTTTGTTATCGTATGGTTTTCCATGCATATGGTTTGCCCATTTCTGAGGCTGCTGGTCTTGTACTTTTCTGCAGCCTTCTCAAAATTTTGATTTTGATTTTTGAAATAAAACAAGTTAAAATGGAGATGGCATGATTATTAATAACAATACTGCAAGATAAAAGCTTTATGGTAATTTGAATTAAAATGTTTTAAGCTTCTAATTTGACATTAATTAAGTATATATGATTTGAGGCCAAGTATAAATTGTTCTTAATGTATTCTGTTGTTAGTCTTGAATGGTACGTGAAGAATATGATGGGCTAGAGATAGAAGACTGAATTCTTTGACTGCAGTCAGCAGTTCTGACTTGGTTCATTGTAAAGTCACATGGTCACAACATCCACTTTTATCTGTGGTACTTGAGTTTTGAGCTTTGCATTAATGCCACTGGATATTAATAGAGCATTGTTAACCAGACCAGATTGGATTCCTGTAAAACAATACTTTGTTTTGAAAGAGTGGTCTGTAAGGGGGAGCATGACACTGAATACACCAATCACCGACAGCACGGATAGGAAATGTTGGTAGCTTTGGGATGATATAATTGGCTAGTACTTGACAAAAAAGAAATGTTTAAACAATTGTTAGACTACTCACTACTGAGGCATTTAAATTTGCAAATGTGTGCACCTATTTTTAGTTGCTAAATCAGCTGTGTTTTAGGATATTAGCACTTTGGCTTACAAATGAGAAATTTTGATACTCAGATATCGTTAATATTTAGTTCAGAAGGTTTTTTAAAAAATGTAAATAACCTTTTTGGTGAACTTCAACATTTTGATGTATACTTAGCTGCTTCCAAAGTAACAGGTTTTTATATATTAAAAGTACCCTGAAAGAAAGCTTCCTACTTTTTGATCATTAACTGAAGTTTAATTTGTTTACCTGATACTGGTCCCAGAAGTTTTGTTTTTCAGACCTATCATGAGTAGTTCTGCTATAAAGTGTATGTCATTTGCCATGAGGGAAATAGGGAAGGGAGGAATTTATCACTTATAAAGTAAACTTTTGATGCCAAAAAAGTTGCAAAGTATTTTTAGTAGTGTGATTATGGTCTTTTAAAACCACAGTTCTTTGCACTGAACTCTATGACAATGATGATGAACATTCAGTTAATACAAAGGACCAAAATCCTGCCATGGCATGCATACCATACCTTCCCCACCACTGTCCCATGACTTTATGATGATATGATTCTTCATTGGTGCTATGCAAGGGGTGTCATATCTGTATGTGAGAAGTTAGTACTTTTATCTTACTCTTATTGGTAATCTAAAACTCTGTCAATACTGAATTATAGGGAGCTATGTACTAGATTCTAGATTGATGTTAATTTATAGTGTTTATTTTTAAATATTCACTTAATATCCCTTTTTTAATTCAGAACATAATAGTTGTTTATAGTAATAGCTAAAGTTTATTGAATTCTCAATCTGTTAATGTGTTAATGTCAGGCAGTGTGCTAAGTCCTTAACATACTTCCTGTCTTTTGCAACTCTTTATTGCACAATATAAAAGAATAGCATAAATGTATATAGCCCAGGGTATCAAGTGGAAACTTTTGTAATCACCACACAAGCCGAGAAATACAACATTACTGTCACGCCTTTTCTAATTTTCTCATGAAATAGTCGCTGCCCTTATGATGATCACTTTTTAGGATCTTAGTCTTTATTATTTAAAAAAAATTACTGAAGACTAGCAGTATAGTTTTTCCTGTCTTGTACCAATGGGAGCATGTAGTATATTTTAGATTTGTCTTTTTCTTCCTCTTCATATGGGGGTCTTTCTATGTTGTCAAGGCTGTTCTTACACTCATGGGATTCCCTTCCTCAGCTTCCTGAGTAACTGGCACTATAGATGCATACCAATAAGTCTGTCATCTTACTCACTGATAGTTTATGTCAGGCACTTTTGCTGTACTTGTAATCTTCATTTATAATTTTGTTTTCTATTGTATGAATATACTCTAGCTTCTCTGTAGTTATGGTTTTTTTGTAGTGTTTCTGAGTTGGAGTTAAGCAATGTTAGTATGAGCATTTTTTATACAAGTATTGTATATCTTTAGGATTAATTCTACCTAGGAATTACTAGATGAAAGGGTCATCAATTTGATAACCCCTGCTATTTTTCCTAAAACAGTTTACCATTTGATACTCCCATCAGCACTATATGAGTTTTTTGTGTTCTATACAGTCATCATACTTTCTCACTTTGTCTTCTCAAAGAATCTGGGGTAGATAATATTAGCCTTATTTTAGAGATACAGAAGCGTTAAATCCCATATCTAGAGAGTAATAGAAGTGGGACTTGAACCTAGATCTTGGGAACTAACATATTTCATTTCATTCTACTATTTCAGGACATTATTTAGAAAATATAATCTATATAAGCTCAATATATTTATTACATCTTCGATAATAATGGCAGAAAAGGTCTGTACTACTTCAAACTTCATTTTAATGCATATTGGAAGAGTGTAGGTGAGTGCATAGATTGCAGAAAGCCAGGTATGATCACTCTGACTACAAAGTGTAGTAAGTGCCGTAAAGGAGAGAAAGGGGACACTAATAAGAAGTTGTGTGCTGAGTGCCATGGGAAGGAGACTGCAGGAGCCACGACCTGAAATGGGTGGAAAGCTGTGGCACACGCGCGCTGCAACAGCCTGTTGTTACCATCGAAAGCTCTAAAAGGTTCACAATCGCTGCATGAAGGGTGAGGAAGAGCCAAGCATTTTCAAAGCACATTACAAGTGAGAAAATGAAGTCAAAAGTCCCTCAGGAGAAATTAGTTGGAAGCTAGTATTTCAGGGAAAAAAGAGCAAAATTATCTCAATTAAATATGTTAGAACTCTCAGTGATTTTCTCACGTAAAGGGCAGGAATTTGAGGAATTATAAAAATTTTAAAAATTTATAAAAATAAGAAAGTGGTCTGTGTTTGGAAAAATACAAGAACTTCACTTCAGTAGCAATTAAGCTAATGTTTATCTTTCTTTTCATTATGTTTAGTCTTCCTACTTTGAGTAATAAAACAGTGATGACAAATCCAAAAATTCTGTGTGGATAATTTTACTTTTCAAGCCTTCTTGGGAAAGCATGGGTGTATAATTGGGCCAGGGGTCCAGAAGTTGCTGTGGAAGAATATGTAAAAAGAAAAAGAAAAAACCTAATATGACCTGGAACATTGATTAAACATAAGGTGATAGTAGCTTGAGCAGCTGATGAAGATTTTGAAAAAAAAAAAAAAAATTCCTACATACTGTAAAAATGGATTTATTGGCCTTTTTTTTTTTTAAAGCTACTTGCTCTATTGCAGTAGCCTTTAAGGAAACTTGCAAAGTGAAATAATAGCACATAACTACTTAATACTTAAACATGTTATATATTTTCCTAGAGGGATAGATTTGGACATTGTAGCTGTTGTTTTTCTTCCCAGGTGGCACAGTGTACCTGCTGGTTTAATAGGGAAAAGGCTTTTAGAGACCCTGTGAGGTGGTGGTGAAGTATCCAAAAACACTTGAGTGAAGAATCTCCTGGGTATCTGGCAGAGAGCTGTTTCTGCCCTTTTTATGAGGACTGCCTACCTTTTATAGATTTGGAAACAAAGGAATGAGGGGAAACACAAAGCAAAGGGAAGAGTAGAAATAACAGGGGAATGGAGAAGGTTGAGCCGACTATTCCCAAATTGGGTAAATAGCCTAACTTTTGTCCCTTTGTGCAAAAGAGATACTGAAAGTAATTTACTTTTATTCACTGTAATATGTGGAATTCTACCACTTACAAGATGATCTTTTCTTCTACATTCGTAGCTTCATGGTTTTCAGCATATCAGTTTCTTGGAACAACAGCACCTTCCTCTCATATGTATCAGTTGAGGGAAATAGGATGTGGAAGCACTTAGAAATGTTTCTGACACATAGTAGGCTTTCAGTAAGTGGTGGCTGTCATTAAACTAACCAGATGATGAGGCTCTCACAATGCCAAGAATTTTTAGTTCATCCTGTAGGTCATGGATAACCACCTGAATTACATACACCAATATTTGATAAGAAATTTCTTATTTCTTGCAAGCAGCAATAAACTACTGTTCTTCGGGAGAGCATTAAAATACGGTGTATATTAGGAGAAATATGAATTGATTTGGTTAGATTCTCTACCAAGATTTATTTCACCCTAAATTTGAAAAAAACAAATTATTCTCCAATCTACAAGCTGATTCTTGGCCAGAATTTTCCTTTGTGGGGGAAAAGTTACCCCAGCCCTATTAAGTTTTCCAAGCATTTCTGCACTTACAAGAAGTAGTAAAGAATAGACTCAAAATAGATCAGAATAAAGTAGATTATACTAGGAAAGCAGCTTGTTGAATTGGCTTTTTCATCTGTCTTCCTTTATAATTTGGGCTAGAATTTAAAACTTAACTCCGAAAATAATTATCATTTTGATTTTGTGTGTGATTGCTTAACATTAGACTTGTAACTAGTTTGGTGGCTGTAGTTACCAAAAGTTGGTAGAATTTAGTTAACGTAGACTGACAAAATGGTTTAAAACTGGGTAACGTGACTAGGGTAAGCAATTTTATATCTCTGAGAATTTCGAGTAAGTACTGTTAAGTGAATAAGAACTGCCTCGTACTTTATCTTCTGTCCTTCTGTTCTTTGTGTGCTCATGTTTCCTTTCTGTACTTTAGGTTATTTGGGAAGACTCAACATGCCATGTAGAAAATTGCATTTGCTGTGATTGGTATTCAAATTTAATTTCATAGATCAAACTGCAAAAGTTCTTTTCAGTATAACTCCTTAGTCTGCACTTTGCCGGGTGAATGAATGTTTGGCTGACTTTGGACAGCAGGAGAACAGCAACCAGATGCTGGCCAGTACTGGCACAGCTTTCTCTTACTGAAGCGCATCATCTGACATGCCCGGCTTTTTCCCTTCCAACTTTCTTCAGCGTTAATAAATAATAATCCCTGGTGTGTGGGGTTTTTTTTTTTTTTTTAAATTAATGCCTTGCATGGTCTTCCTACTAGGTGTGCAAATACATTAGTTTAAGGATCACTTTTCAGAGTCAGTTTCATTCCGCTTAAATGAGCGGGCCTGGACATGAAAGCAGACTTACATCTGGTCCATATAACTCAACTGAGAGTTAGCACTATGTGTACATCAGAGACTCATCTGGAGGAGCCAGAAGTGGAAGGGACAGGAGGGGTCCAGGGCCTCAGCAGTCCTGCATTTAGTCCTCAGCAGGTGCTGCAGGAAGCATGTGGCCTAGGAACCAAGTTTGTGTGAAGGCCCAGAGATCTCATAAAGTCTGCTGGTGCTGTAACCATGCTCTTAATGAAGGAATAGAACATCCAGGCTACCTACGAATGAGGTTCTCAGTAACTTTTGAAATAAGTGAGTCACTCTCACCTTCCACATGAAGTATTGGCACTTGAATTTAGGTTGTGATCTTATAATCCAGTTGTATCAGTTTACTAAGAGATAGAAGATTCAACTGCTTTACATGACTATCTTACCACAGAGTGACCTTTATTTAAGAGAACTTCAAGACCTCCAAAGGAATGATGATCGTTAGCTGGGATTAACTCTGATAGATGAGGCAAATGAATCTCAGAGAGGAGCTGAAACTTGTGAAGTGGTATATTGTTGAAAAGCCACGCAGGTTTCCATTCACTGGATTAAGCATTTAATTTTAATAGAAATTGCTTTGTACAATGGAAAATTTCTTGATCTATGAAATAAAATTTAAATCTCAATTTGCCTTTTATCTCTAACCTGTACTAAGAAAATAGATACTCTAGTAGGTGCCTACCATGGTTCTTGATGAGTTAATTAATATTCATTTAATGAATTGAGTGAGAAGATGTGATTTTAGTTTATGTACTGAAACTGCTTTTAGAAATGCAAAATCTTTAAATAATAGAAGAGCACCAACAATAATTTGGATGTATTAAATACGGTTAAAGAATTGGAACCCCCTGTTGAAGGGTATTGATGTTTGGGCATCTTTAAGTCTCCCTGGAGACAGTACTGGGGCAGCCTGGAGAGACCTAGAGAGATGCTTGGTACAGCTTTGCTCAGTTCTTTAAAATATTAATAAGACAAAAATTCAGATACCCTCTTCTCAAGTAGCACTAGTAATAAAAAATACCCCAAAAGATACGTAGGTTATTGTTTTTCTAAATTATGTCTACAGTTACCATGCAAAGGTACTTTTATCAAGCCTTTAGCAGTTTAAAAGCAAAATACATTTGTACAAAGCTTATGTAGATTAGTAATAAATATTGCCAGAAATGTGTTAATACTTTTTTCATTATACTGAGAAGTCCATTTTTTCCCTTTCCTCAGATTTTTACTTAAGCAAGATTCACAAAGGGAATTTTTAAAAAAATTAATATATACATTATTGTCACATTTTAATCTGGAAATGTGTTTGGAGCTGTTTAACAGATTTCATTGCTTTTGTGAATTTAAGATTCGATCACATTCCTGATCACATTCTCTTCTTCAGTATTATTAATCATGTCTTTCACTATAGATGCTTTCTCTGCTATATGAAAAATTATTTTTTATTTCATTTTTACTAGATCCTCTTTTGTTACCAGCTCAGAGTCCTGGCGATTGAGTTTTGGTTTATTCTATTTCCTATTTTCCTGGATTCCCCTGTGGTGATAAAATTTCTCTTCTTTCTAGTTTTTTTTGTTGTTGCTGCTTATATTTTTGGTTTAATTCCTGGGCTGTTGTCTGGGCAATGTTTATTGCAAGTCTCTTTCTTCCTAATATTTAGAACCCTTAGGAGATGGCTTCTTCCTGGGTTATCCTTCTTGGATATTGAATGGACCTTAAGTGATCTCAGTTCTGGCATACCATGTAAGGTACTTAAACAGAACAATCACATCACCTTGGGTGAAATAAAATAATATCATCAGAAGTATCTAAGACAGCCTAGGAAATGACACACTGTGGGAATTACTATTCTGATACCTTTAAGCTCATGATTTAGATCCATGACCATATGCCAAAATTCAGACCTAACCAGAAATATGTTTACAACATACAGGCTCCACAATATGGTGGCGTCACGCTTTGGGAATAAAGAGTTACCAGTGAGTTGATGGGGCAGAGAGAGTAGGAGTGGAAGAGATTAGAAATATGATTAGAGGACATATAAAGATCACAGAAATCCTGGGAGAATAATAGAAGATAGAGGACAGAAGAGACAGAAGAGGGCCAGGGAGATAGCTCAATGCTTCCGGCGCCTGTCTTGCAAGCGCAAGGGCCTGGGTCCGATCCCCCGTAACCACATAACAATACTGGGCCTGGAGACTCACCCCAGCAGCAATCAGTACCACATACCACAGTGCCCAGCGTGGTGGCACACACCTGTCATCCCAGCACTCGGGAGGCAGAGGCAGGAGGATTGCTTTGATGTGAGTTTGAGGCTGAGCTCAGGGCCAGCCTGAACTACAAAGCGAGACCCTGTCTCAAAAAAAAAAAAAAAAAAAGAGAGAAGAAACAAATACAAAACAAAAACAGACTAACAACAACAGGACAACTAGAAACTGAATTCACTCATCCATAATAATACAGAAGACAGAGAGTGGGGAAAACTGAAATGCATTAACTTGAAGGAGCTGGTACTGACAAAGGAAGAGAGGATGCAGGAACCAAAGAATAGGGGTGTCCAGCAGCAGCAGGCAAACAGGACACTATTTTTACTCTCCTGTAACAATAAGAGCAGTTGAGTGAAGAAAAAACCCAAAATCAGAGAGACTCGGCAGTAAGAAAGTAGAGAAATGAAGAATAAAAGAGAAGTGAGAGAAAAGAAAAAGAACAGCAACAAAAAAACAAAGCCAAAAATAATACCAGAAGGACCTTTCAAGGCGTGGATCTTCTGCTTCCTGTAGACAGTATGGGCAGTAGATCCAAGATCCACTGGGATTCAGTCTGGGTTCTGGTCATGATCCCTGAGTTGAATTCAATGAATTCTTACAGGCTTGAACTCGGCAGGAGTTCAGGGTGGGACTGACTGCACAAACTCACCAGTGACTATAGTCCACAGGTTTTCTTCACTGTCCCACTGAGTGTGTTTTCAGTGTGGCAGACAGGGCAGTCACACTTACTCATATGGACACCTAAATGGAGTCTGTGGAGTTCCTTCTCACATGCTGGACCTGGGAGAGGTCAGAGCCCAAGTTGTGTCGAGGTGGGCCGTATTAGCACAACACAGGCCTGCCAGCACAGCTACTGCACTTAGTAGCAGTTCACTTTAAATAGTCTTAGTAAGCAGCAAGGCAGATGCTGGAACCACTGAGCTGAATCCCCAGCCCCATCACCAACTCTTTTTTTTCCTTTATTGAAATCTTTATTGATACATTACATATACACATCATGATTGCACTCAACAATGAGAATTTGTACCAGTATATGACACAACTTAATCCCATCACTGACTCTTAACTGTCGAAATAAACCCAAAGTGGATTGCTTTTGTGATTAAGCTACCCACACTCCTAGTTACTTTTTGTATATTTTTAACAAGTTTACTGGTTCTTCAATACCATATTCATACTAGATTCTAAGCGAAGAGAGAAATAACAGTGGGCAACCTAATGGCAAAGGTAAGTTTGGACTGTTACCTGTATTTTCCTTTCTGGTAAAAAAAATATTTACAGTTCATTTATATGCAGAATTCATAGAAGGTGAGGCATTGAAATTCCATTGAAAGAAATTTTATTAACTCTTACATTAAAGAATGTTCAGACTATAGTTGTACCATGAATATTAGGTTATTATGGATGAGAAACATCTTTTGTTTTCTAAATTGTCTGTTTGTTGTTCTGTTTTGGCTGTTATTGGTTTGAGAATATCATATGCCCTGGAACAGAACAAGAATTGAGAGTAATCAACAAAGAGAGGGTAGTGAACAAAAAGCTAAGAATAACAGAATTAGACATGCAGCTTTTCCTAGGAAGGAAATATTAGTTGTAAAAATGCATTGTATCAATTGATTTCATCTAAGGAAAAATTAGAAAAGGAAGAGCTCTAAGAGCTGAGTGCAAGTTAATTGAGTGAAGGAATGGTATTTGAATGAGCTTTCAGATCCATTGGGACCCTGTTCTTGTGGACCCGAGAAAATTGCATTGACTAGTGATAAAGAGTTTCAAATTGTTAATGTTGAAGTGTGAGGTTTGTGAAGGGTGGCAAGCAGGCGATGGAAGAGAGGTTTGAATTGATTAGCATAGTTTGTCTAAACTTGATAGGTGATATTCACTGTGCACTTCACACAGCACCAAGATGTAAAATGTGAATTTATTAAGATGTGTTTAGTATCCTGATGAAATTTAAAGAAATGTTAGTGATTAAGTTTTCTTTCTACTTTATTCCTTTACATTTTTCTCAATGAAAATACTAAAAAATATTTATATATTATAGTTCTTGTTACTAAAATGTAATACCCAAAGGAAGAAAAGAGAAAAAACATTTACCTAGCTCCCAGTTCGGAAAAGTCCAGGCTCTGGCTAGGGCTTCCCCTTGGCTGTATTACCCCATGGAAGATTCTTGGGAGCCTAGTAGGGAGTAGGCAGGAACCCACCAGGCTCTGGAGAGGTTTCCCCAGGTGACTGATACTCTCTTTCTGCCATAGCTCTTCCACTGACTTAGGGGACCACTTTCTTGACTTTATCTTAAAGATTCCATGCTTCCTAGTATGACAACGCTGGGGGTACATTTTCTACTCTTGGACTTTGGTGGGGGACAAACTATATCTAAACTGTATCCATTGATTCTTGGAATTTGGAGTGTGCCCTCTTGAATATGGTTAAGTATCTTCAGTTATGTTTGGTTTTGTTGAAGAATTTCAAATAATTATGAAAAATAATTCACGTATTTTTTTCTAACCAGGAACCTTTTGAGGATGGCTTTGCAAATGGGGAAGAAAGTACTCCAACAAGAGATGCTGTGGTCACATACACTGCGGAAAGTAAAGGCGTTGTAAAGTTCGGGTGGATCAAGGGTGTACTAGTAGGTATACAAGACTGATTTTGAGGGTTACAGCATTTCTATCGATTTAAAACCTACCTGATGTACTCAACAGTTCTGAAAAGAAATCCCTTCCCCATTTTAGTTGTATTATCTGAGTACTAGGAAAGACTCAATTATTAACTTCTGCTTTTTTGGTTTTTGATGTTAAATTCAATAGAGGAGATAGGAGATTTATTAACTAACCCGAAGTATCCATGATATATATACTGGGGATATTTTCAAAAATAGTTTAAAATTATTTTTTAAACAGGAAAAAGAATACAAGAAATGTATTACATGTCTAAGGCATAAAAGTATTAGATATAATTTAAAGGAGCTAAAGTTTTAGAATATTTTTTGTACTTGTTTTTTGTGCTACTTCTGATAGGGTAAGCATACACATGCACACACACACACACACACACACACACACACACATTTGTTACATTATACTTAACAATAAAGTCTACCTAAGCTTTTTCTACAAATTGTTCAGAAAAGGAGTTAGATTTTAACATGTTCCCATCAAGTTGAATCACAGGTGGTAGATGCATTACTGTCTCTTTGATCAACTTGTACCATTAGTGGGACAAATGGATTTAATCACTTTTATCAGTCTTTTTAGTAATAAAATTAATTAAAAGCCACCTGATGGGACAGGTGTACATGTACTGCCAATGGTTCAAGCCAACTGACAAACATGTGAATTACAGCACTGTTATGAACATGTTAAAATTATAACTTCTCTAGACTTACATCCATATTTTTGGCTTTTTTAGTATTTATTATTGTATTATGTTTGATTTCATTATCTGTGTCTTGGCCTTTTTCTCCTTTTTAGGTACGTTGTATGTTGAACATCTGGGGTGTGATGCTCTTTATACGATTGTCATGGATTGTGGGTCAAGCTGGAATAGGTAAGTAAAGTTACATATTGCTTGATTAGAGTATGATTACTAAGTGCAATAACTGCCTTTCTGAGATCTCACCCTCAGAAAACTTGAACATTTGGAGTCATTCTTAACAGTGTTTTTCTTTAGATTATCACTTTAATGTTACCTTTTTCATAATTCTGACTTTTCAAAAATGATGTCAAGGGTATCTTCGGTATGCTTCAACCAACCTGTTCTCTGTGATGTCGGGTTTAAGTAGCATTATGAGGGTCCTCACTTTCTTTTCTTCTTCCTAAAGGTCTGTCAGTTGTTGTAATAGCGATGGCCACAGTTGTGACAACTATCACAGGATTGTCTACTTCAGCAATCGCTACTAATGGGTTTGTAAGAGGAGGTAAATTTTTTTCCCTTCATGTTATTAAAAAATTAAGATTTCAGTCTAATTCCTAATTTTTTTCTTTAATAGAAGAAACATCTGTGTAGACAGGGAAATTTATATTAAGCACTTCCAGTCCTTTATACTTGAATGTAAAATTTCAATTTTGGGGTTTTTTTTGTTTGTTTGTTGTATTTTTTGAGACAGGGTCTCACTTTGTAGTTCAGACTGGTGTCGAACTTACTATGTAGTCCAGTCTAGCCTTAAACTCAAGGCAATCCTCCTGATTCTGTCTCCGAGTTACTGGGATTACAAGTACTGGGCCACCATGCCCAGAATAGTGGTATGTGGTACCAGGGATCGAGATTGAACTCAGGACCTTGCACTTTCCAGACAAATGCCAGAACCACTGAGCTAAATCCCTGGCCCCTAAAATTTTAAGATTTAAAATACTTAAGATGGTTAGTGTGTCTAGTAAAAATGAAACTTCTTCCTAATCTCTTTACCGGGCTGTATTCTATTGCTTTCTCCTTCAGTATTTGGGTTGTTAGCATACATCCCAGCATTTGGCCCACATTGTATAAGTATAACCTTATTTTTCTCTATCACCCCTCTGCTCTCATTTCCCCATGAGGGAAACTAAGTTAAAACCTTTCTCATTATCAAATGG
Source organism: Petromus typicus (assembly GCA_004026965.1). NCBI lineage: Eukaryota > Metazoa > Chordata > Mammalia > Rodentia > Petromuridae > Petromus > Petromus typicus. The sequence goes on along the minus strand of PVIR01000088.1, from coordinate 121,666 downwards.
CTCATGTGAGTTACATCTGGAACTATGAGTCCATGCTCCAAGTCAAGTTATCATCTGTGAGGCTTTTATTGAATTTAAAAGCGCTGCCTTGTGTGGTTTTACACTCTCTGGAAAGAGCACCCAAGAGAACAGGGGAATTGCCTTGGAATGCTGAGGACAAAAAGAATTCCATTTTCCAAACAAATCTCGTTCATTTGGAATGATAAGATCCCTGCAAATAAGATACCACAGCAAATTAGCTGAAAAAGTAATTCACTTGTTCCTTCTGCCAATTATTTGATTATGCTTAGTTGACATTATATGAAAACAATTTCTCCTTTTATCTGTATCAAGTATTTGAAAAGGGAAGCAGAGAACCAAATTGGCTTTTAATTTTTTATCATGGTCTTCATCTTTCTTACACACTATAGAATCCAGATCCCTGTGATCCTTGGAAACTGTTAGTGCATATCAGTATGATTATAACTATGCTAAGCACACATCACTATTTAAATTTTATGTCTATTTTAGTCTGAATTGAACTCTTTTGGAATATGAAATATCAGTATGTGCAGCAGAGTCAGACAATACTGAGGTGATTAATTTTGGCTCCTCAGTGTTACATGTTTTGAGTATCCATTGTTCTATGTATGTCTGACACTACTGAGAAATAAATACAGGTGCAGAGACATGCGTGCAGTTGCAAATGCTGGCAAGGGTTTCCCAGATCATCAGGGAATTTCTCTGTACCCTCAGTCCTTAGAATTAAGTTGTAAAACTCTGTGGGAATAGAGCATGAAGCTATGGGCAGCATGAATTTGGACTGATTTCCATTTTAATCTAAGTATCAGGAAGAACAGTGTAGATTTTCCTGAATTGTAGCCCCTCCAACTCCTCAAAACATTTTATATATATATATATATATATATATGAGGGAAAATATGAGAATGTAGAATTTATAAGAACCTTCCAAGAAATTCATATGTATGGTACTGCAGTTTTGCTTGAGTTTGCTCTGAATGGTACTTTACAAAATCTATGAGGAAAGAAGACCATTAGGTCATAAAATTTGGAATTCTTCTATTATCAAGAGTTATACAAGTAAGGAAATACAAACATTTGCTAAAATAAACCTACAGAAGATAAAAAAAAGAGTTTTGTGTGTGTATGGATGCGTGTATGTTTTTGAGACAGAATCTCACTATGTAGTAGTTCAGTCTGGCCTTAAGCTCACTGTGTAGCCCAGGTTGGCTTCAAACTTCCAGTGATTCTTTATCAGCACCCAGAGTGGCTCTACCCAAGTTAGTCATTAAAAAACCAGATATTATACGACTTTGTTAGATGACTCTTTTTTCACTTGTTAGTTGGTGAGTTTGGACACTTGGCATTACAAAACAGAAAGAGCTACATCTTCTGTAGTGAATACTTCCTGGAGATTATTTCAGTGACTTTAATCCCCTTCTGTATTCCTCTGGTCTGACTCATGGATATGTGGGCCTCTAAAAAAGCTTATTTTGGTAGTAGGCAAAACCCAGTATTTTATACATAGGAGAAAATAGAAATAAGTATAAAAGTAAAACATATTTTACCCTGAATTCAGGATTGAAAATAACAAGTATGTAACCCCATGCATTTTACTCTGAAAGTACATTTTTCTTAGCTTTATCAGAATAACTTGTAATAGTGACCAATCCAGTAGCAACAAACATCCCTTGTGCCTACATGTGTTTTTCCATTCAAAAGAACTTGGAAACATGATTGATTCCAGATCTAAGCAGGAAATATGCTCAGTCATTATTCTATATCTTATAGTAAGAAAGATAACAAAGGCTACCTGGTATGTCAAAAGAACCCAGGAAGAAACTTAAGGAATCCACTGAGAGAAACTGTATGAAGTTTATATAATTTGAACAGTGGTAATAATAATGATAATAACCAATTTGGGTAAAAATATATGCTATGCTCTAAATTCACAATGAAACATCTACAGTCAATCTCATTTGTCGTCTGAACAATGTTAGGGAACCATTTTATTATGAAAATTGATAAAGAATCTAGTGTTAGTTTAAACTTTCCTTAATGAAAAGTTTTCTTAAGGTAACCAAGGAATCATGAGAGATTTTTTTTTTCAGATAATTGTTGTACAACAATTAGTGAAGGAAAAGAGAGTTAGAATATGCCAGCGTTGTAAATTCTTAACATGATAAATGTATCTGTAAGGTAGTGTTTCCCTACAAATTGAATTTGAGTCACATGTTTGTAGCTCCAGGGAGCATTTTTTAGAATGTGTAGAGAGGAATTAACTATCACAACAAGGTGATAACTGCAAGTTCTAGATTAGGGCACAGCAAGTTCCAGACTGAGAATCTATGGAACAAGAAACTCTTGTTCAATAAAATTTCAAGGAGTTAAACAGATGGGAGATGGAGTTAAGATTTAAAATGAACTGAAATAATTCTTTGTATGAAGTGCAAATTTCATTTGCCATTCTTAACCATAAACAGTGCTTTATGGTAGTGTCAAGAATTCCTGGAATGGATCACCAACAGCCTGACCCCTGAGGGCTTTTGTGCCTTCTCATGCCATTCTCTGGCAGTTCACCAATCCAGAAGCCCTCTTAACCCCTCGCTTAGGGGATTTATGGAGGTTCTCATATAGGGGTGTGATGATCATCAGCTGTTAGTGAATAACTGCAGTTCCAGCCCTGCTGTCCCGTTCCCTCCTCTGAGGTTCCATCTACATGAGCACTTGGAGTTTGGAACCCTCTATGCAAGAATATACACATTTTTAAAGAAATTGGAGTATCTATAATGAAAGCATGATTACTAGAATGGAAAAGCAGGTTGGGGAAAGAGCCAGGTTTAGAAACTCAATAGCAATTATAACCCAGTAGCTCTTAAACTCCTTTATTGAGGGAGGCTATCTGTAAGTCTGACATTTTGTTATAAGTCTCTGTAGTTTCAGCTGTGAGAAGATAGTTAGGTGTTTTTGATGGACAATTTTAGCTAAGAGATTTAAAAACTTGTTGAGCTCTTAACAGATTCTACCATAGTTTTTCTTATGGTCCCTAACAGTGGTCAGCTACCAGTTTTTGCTGGAAACTGCCACAAAGATTCAACAGTTGAAGCCGTTTTATTACTATTATATCTACACTATGATCTTTACTTAATATCTTTACTTACTATCTTCAGTTATACTTTTCTACTGGGTGTCCAAGCCAAGTTAAAGTACTTGATGTCAGTCAGAATTAATGTCTTGCTACCTATCAGTGTTAGTTAAATCTTCTCAGGTATTACATTAGAATCATGCATAGAGCCTTTCAGCTCTTCTGTCAGTGTCAGCTATCAGGATAGATAAAAGCCTTGCTCAACCGTGTTGCTTTTTATGAAAGCGCTGGAGACTTTTTCCGTCTTGGTGAACTTGCTTTGGCACAGTACTGTGTTTTGTCTTTTGGGGTCCAGCAGTCTCCCTGTTTGAGAGGTTGGATGACTCAGCAAGGTTGTAGAACCCTGTAAAAAGATTTTCTGATGTTCTGGGTCATAGTTAACCTTGAAAGGCCATGACCAAAATACTGGCTGTCCTCATTGCCCAGTTACCTTTCTAGTTCTGCTTTTAGACTTTGGTTGTCAGAAGAGAAGAATGGTGATATAAGCATTGTAGTTGCAGCATTGAATTTAATTATTATAATTTTACCTGGATAGCAAGCATTTTGAAATACAAAATATAGTAAGAAGATTTTTTTTCTCAAACATGATTGTTTTAGTAATTGAACCCTTACAGAATGTTAACAGCCTGAGATCAGAAGCCACATGCAGTATTTTAGCATGACAATCACAATGACATTATCTTTATAGCACATTTGCCTTAGTATAGAATAGCTTTTTAGTCAGATATTTCCACCTGATCATAAGACATTAAATTACACAAAAAACTCTGACCTAATTTGTTAATTGTTTTTAGTAGACTGCCATCTAAGGAGAATGTACTGCTCTATAAGTGTACCTTAGAAATTTATAATGTTTGGCCTCTAATTTTTAGCATATGACTTTGTTTTGATTGTTTGAAGCCTGAATATTTCTTAAGGATAGTGACACATGTATGCATCATATTAAAAAAAGAACTTTTAACAAGTAATCTTGTGCTGGCTCAACATCTTTTTATCCCACATAGCTAGAGTGCAAGAGAAAAGCAGATATCTGAATCTAAAAAAGGTTATCACCATAAATAATCCTGTTTTATATCTTGGAAGACTTGTATAGTCAGAAAGCACTCATTTAGTACATCGTGAAATTCGCAATAATGAATATTATGGTTATATAAAACTCTTTGTCTTTTACTTTAGTCTTATAGTAGGAGCATCTTTTAATAAAACCTTTTTTTCCCCATAGAAAACTTAACCTTTTGATAATGAACAATTAGACATATTACAATAATATGTAGCAGTGTTTATAGAAATGTGTCTCCCATAAGGCTATGAAAACTATTGGGGTTCCCTTTGTGAAGAAAGGCTGGAGAAATATTTCCAGGCAGCTGCTCTTATTCACCAGAGAGGGTCCTGTCCAGCAGTTTTACTAACAGTCCTCATTTAATTATTTTAGATAACCTGTGAGAACCAGGTGTAAGTAACTGCCATTTTTAACCAATGAAAAGTTTCTACATTATATGCAGACAAATATGCATTGCATTTGTAATACCAGTCTTGACATCATTTTGGTCAGCTGGCAACCTGAGTGGAGGCACTTCTTTAATGGCATTTATTTGAAGTGCCAAGTTATGTTACAGGAAGATATTTTAAAAATAAAAAAAAAAAAAACAAAAAAAGATACGATTCTTGGGCTCAAACAGAACAGCTGAAAGAACAGATTGGACAGACAGATGGACAAACACTTAAGATAATTTGTTTATAAAAATAAGAGTGCATTCAGATGTATTTGGCCAAGTTGAATTATGATAATCCTTTTATATTTCTTAGGTTTTTTTTTTTTTTAGGTTTTTTGAGGCAAGGTCTCGCTTTATGGTTCAGGCTGGCCCTGAGCTCAGCCTCAAACTCACATCACAGCAATCCTCCTGCCTCTGCCTCCCGAGTGCTGGGATTACAGGCGTGAGCCACCACACCCGACACTGTGGTGTGTGGTACTGGTTGCTGCTGGGCATGAGTCTCCACACCCAGTGTGGTATGTGGTTACCAGGGATTGAACCCGGGTCTTTGCACTTGCAAGACAGGCGCCGGAACCACTGAGCTAACTCCCTGGCCCTTTCTTAGGTTTTTAAGTATAATAGGACTCATCAGAATTTTTTTTGTGAGTCAACTAACAAATCTCTTTTAATAAGAATCAGAAGGAATAAAAATCTTTTATACTTATGAATTCAAAAATAGTTTTTATTTATTTATTTATTTTTACAGTATCAGGGATCAAACTCAGGACCTCGTGTTTTCCAGTAGGCGTGGTGCCACTGAACTACCTCCCCAGCAGGAAATAGTTTTTAATATGGGAGCTAGGTTGGTGGTTTATCTGAATGGAGTATCTAGCTATATGGGCTTCTCGTTGTTGGAATAGCCATAGTGGTTGGATAGGCACCTGTGATAGCCGGAGCTGCTGCTTTCGTTGTCACTTACGGTTGTTTATTGAGGTGGGATAGACTGTTGAGAAGGAGTGGAGAAGGGACAGAGGAGCAACCCCAGGTAAGGCACAAGAACTAAATCTGAACCGTCTCAGTACAGAGAGACAATTAAAGCAGCTTCTTCCAGAGTGAATTCTAACCTTTAACAAAATATGTCTCCAGAGACAAGAACTCTGGTTGACTGTAACTTAATTGCCAAGCAGAAAATTAAACTAACAATCAAAAAACCTGAAGGGCCGATGTTTAGCCTCTTGACAGAGAGTGAGAGAGAAAATAAAAGTGATAGTCAAGTTCCCAGGAAAAAACACTAGTATCTGTCTTGAGTTTCTTTATATACACAACAGTCTCACTAAATCCTGCCATCTAACAGTGACAGAATTCCGTAAATCCCAGGAATCTCTTTAGCTAGAATCTTGAGCTATGGAAGGAAATGGATTGTTTTCTTTCTTCCTCCCGTTCTTGGGTTCCCTGAGATGTGCTAAGACCCAAGTCTGCAAAGCTCTTCCATAGATCTGGCACCCTTACATCCCATCTGCTAAGAAATTCAGCAGAGCATAGTTGTCTTGGCTGGAGAGCCCTTGTGCAGGGGTACGTGACAGTACACCACCCACACATTGCAAGACTCTGAATTGGGGAAACTGTAGTATTTCCTTCGATCAAATCAGGAGCTAAGGATGACCTCATCTTTCTCCTCCTAACTGACAATTTAAAATAACTGAAAGGCTTATTTCCCATTTTCTTAGACCTTCAAGAATCCATGCCTCAAAGTGTCATCTTTTTAAAAATTGATTTTATGATCACAGTCAACATTGAGAATTAGTACCAGTACATGACACAGCATCTCATTTTTTCCTCATTCCCCTGACCCCCCAAGTCCCCTACTCTCTATATATAGAAGCTTTGTTTCCTTGTTTTTTAATCATCTCAAAGTGTCTTCTACTCTCCCTTTTGGTTGGCAGGCCACTGGGCATCTTGTATCGCACTAGCTGGTCTCTGGTCGAAACTGAAAGCGGCTATTCCCTTGGCTGCTCTCTTCTGACTTTCTAAAATTAAGATAATGTTTATCTTTAGGTGACTTAGAGGAAAGAACGTATAAAAGCAAGTAGTCCTATATTTGTGAGTAAAGGATATTGTCTTTGAAGGTTATGAACAAATTAGCTAAGGATGGATGTAGCCCCAAGGAGGTTTTAATTGTGACTGGGGAGAAGCTGCACCTTCCACACGTGAAAGGCAGAGGGGAAACCTGAGGCTCAGTCACTGTGCCAAGACTCTGAGTAAAGTTACAAGAAACCTCCTTCTCAGGGTCCAAGGGCAAGGAGGTGCCTTGGCGTAGTGCTAGTGAATGCCTTTAGGGCTGAATGTCCAGTTTTCTCTTACTTTACATGTACATTTTGACCATGTTCTCTTTTTTACAGTATAATTCTAATTGTGAAATAGGTACCTCCTTCTGTATTCTGTTTTGCACCACGTGGGTAGGCATACCATGCAGCTCTTACTTTGAGTTTCCCAGATGGAATCCAGGAGAAAGGATGGTGTCTGTCAGTTTCTGCTTGGTTCCTACGCCCTTGAGGTGTCCCCCAAGTCCATTCCACTTCAGGGCTGGAGGCTGCTGACTGACGGGAGGTACAAAAGATGGAATTGGTAACAGCATCCAAAGGTACAGAGATTGAGGTGAATGTGAGCGAATTGGGCCCTATGATACGAGGGTGCAAGGTTACTTGTGGTGAATGTGCCCAGGTAACTGGCAGACGCAGGGAGGATGGAGATGATGCATCAGCGCAGTCCTATTGGTGTGACAGACATTCTATATAGTAACCTCCGACACTTACTGAAGACCTCACACCAGCCAGGGAACCACCGTGATTGTGCATATTGCCGAGCAACTTACACAGCTGCTGTCAATCAAGAGAACTATTAAATTGTACAAACATTAAAATGTCCCAGTTGTACCAAAAAAAAAAAAAAAAAAAGAGGTGAAATTGGACTGGACTATCCATCCCTTTCCTGGTGCACAGTCTTATCTCCCAGGGCGCTCATGACCCTACCCCATAGGTACTCCTAGAGCACAACTTGCAGTTGGCTTTATCCCTAACTGGTCATATTTTCAAGAAGGAAGCATTGCTAGCAGAACCAGTAGTCAAGATCGGAATCACTACTTTCTGTCCTCTGGAGTTTTTGTTTTGAGATTGAGGCAAATAGATGAAAAGGCAGCAGAGAGAAGCAGAAAGTGACCCAGAGGAATTCCACTCACAGGAAGCCTGTATTAGGACCTATATTACTTACTAGTCACCGAGGCAAACCTTCTTAGCAGTAAGACAAGGCTCCGCACATTCCAGGTCCATCTTAAACTCACTGTGTGTCTGAAATCCACAGGTCAAATTTATGTTCATTGCTTATCACCCACAATTCACATAGTAAGAAAGGTACATCCACCAGTTTTCTACATGCACACAAAAAGAAAAAGCCTGACTAAAATCTCTTTTTATAGTGGACCCTTGACTTATGAACTTAATCATTTATGAGGATTGCTTGTAGCAAAGTCAATACAGCTGAGCTCCAGATTTTTACACTGTATATAAAAAGAGACAAATGGATCTTCATTAACCAAATTAACCCCCGTTATTCACATATCAGGCCAGTCATAATTTGAAGGTCCACTATCTTCTACATAACAGAAAATTCAAGTGTAAGTTACCCCAATTTCAGGAAGAAGGGCAGTGTGACACAAGGGGTTCTAAAGTTAAGGCAGACAGCTGTGAGTGTAGTACTTCCTCTTTTCTGAATGCTGGTTCTCAGTAAGTGGCCTCAGTTATCTTCTGTGTTGGCTGCCTGGAGGGCCTGGCTCTGCCTGAGTGTCATACAGGATTTTCCAAATAGCTAAGCTGTCTGCCTTACTTCTCCCAATGAGTTGGAGAAACGTTTTAGAGAGTTTCTAACTAGCAGAGAGAAAACATCCAAATAAAAGCCCAGATACCCAAAGTATCATAGCATTTTACAAGTATACAGTAGAAATTTTAAGGTCTGCAACTTAGGAGCAAGAGTATTTTCCTCCCATACGCACATAAGTTACAGAAACTAGACCTAGATGGGGAGTGAGAGAAGGCTGGGGCAAGTGTAGAGATCCTCCATTCTCTGACTTCACATGCCTAAAAATACCGTCAAGTGACAGGGAAAGGTCAGAAGTGAGACCAGGAAAAGAGGACTCTTCCTCTCATGCTCATGGTGAGTCACTGAAGACAGCTGACTCCCCTGTATGAGTCTCAGCCTGGTAAGGTAGAACAGGACATCTCGAGAGCTACAATCAACCTCCCGGGATCACCCCTCCTCATAGTGGGAGATCAGACCAGAAAAGAAATCAGGGCCGAACAGACTCAGCATTTTCTCTAGCTTGTTATAGAGGGGTTAGGTAGGAAAGTCTCAGTGAAAACTGTCACCAGTGTCTTAACAGTGGCTGCGGCTGCTGGCAGATGGGGTCCTCTGTTTTATTAATCGGCCTTTTTGGGTTTTTTTTAATAAACTAGATTATATAAAAGGACCCATTCTACAGGATTTTCTAAATTTACTTGTAGTTACTATTAAACTCCACTAGGTGTCACCCTAACTAGCTTGGTCTCCCAGCACTGTCATTTAACAAAACAATGAAACTTCAACAACTTACTCCAAATGCAACATACACAAAATGGTAACAAAGTGAAATTTTAACAAAGATTTAAAACAACCTAAAATTTAAGACATATTTGAAACAAAATGCAAAATTTATGAAACAAACGCCAGAATTTATGAAGAAGAAAGTTAGAATTTATGAAACAAAGGCAAACTCTTACTTCTGTCCAGGCATAACTGTGGGAGATCTTCAAATGACGTAGAGTGTACGATATGGGGCCTCCAAATAATGTGAGAGAAATAAACCTGAACCTGCTAGGTAGCTAAAATGCTGAGTTCATATTCTCTAAAATCAAAGAATGAATTCTAGGGACAGTGGAGTAGCAATGATTTATTGAGAGATGAGAGACCAGGAATTCAGTTGCCTGCTTCCCTGCTTCTCAAAGGAGTTTTATTGCGCAAAGCCACAAGATGCGGTGGGACCATGTGGGACAACACAGTAGTTAACTTGTAAAATTGCAATGTGGTTGTTTAGGAAAAATAGATCTAATGAGAAATCATGAAGTGGCACAAAACTATGATAAACCCATAAAATTCCAATAAGTCTATTTGCTTAGGTAATATTGATTAAATGAGCATCAGATGGGTAAGCATGGCACAGAGCAAGCATCCCTTGACTAGCAAAGGATTCTGGGAAGAACTGGGCTGGGGAGATTGTGGTCCCCACCCCAGGCGATTGATACCTATTCAGAGTGTCTGAATATCCATCCGAGTGTAGTACTTCCTCTTTTCTGAATGCTGGTTCTCAGTAAGTGGCCTCAGTTATCTTCTGTGTTGGCTGCCTGGAGGCCCTGGCTCTGCCTGAGTGTCATACAGGATTTTCCAAATAGCTAAGCTGTCTGCCTTACTTTTGCCTGAGTCTCCCAGATGCTGGGATTACAGATGTGCATCATTGTGCCTCCAACAGAGGTTTGTTTGTTGTGTTACTGGGAATTGAACCCAGGGCTTTGCACTAAGCTGATCTCCAGCACCCTGTTTTATTTTTGACACAGTCATTAAATTTCCCAGGCTAGACTGGAAGTTGAGATCCTTCTGTTGCAGCCTCTGGAGTTCTATTTTAAGTTCCTGAGGATATTTGAATTTTGTCCTGCTTTTTTTTGTTGTTTAACTTGTGTTTAATTGCATGACTTTTCTTCCTTTGTTCTATATTCACAAGGTATGTTTTTTAAAAATCTAAAATCTCCTAATATTTGTGTGATAAACCCCACATCATCAGAGGTGAATTTTTTGCTGTATTTTGGTTGCTCACAGTTGAGGAGTGTTAAGTCTTAAAATACCTGGAGTTTTTCTCTTTTTAATTAATTAATTTTATTGGTTCATTTTATATACACATCATGATTACAGTCAACACTGAAAATTTGTACTAATATATGACACATCTTAATTCTCATTTTTCCCATTCCTCTGCCCACCCTATAACCCCTACCCCATATATACATAAACTTTGTTTCCTTTTTTACCATCAAATTTTTCCCTACCTTATATACCCTTTATCTCCTTTACCATTTGAATATTTTCTATTTTGCAATATCTATTATACACTCTAAAATTCATTTATATCTTCAGTTTCTTATACCAGAGAAAGGATATAGTATTTACACATTTGTGACCTATTTATTTCACTTAGGAGTATATCCTTAAGGTACATCCATTTGAGTGTAAATGACTCAAACTTATCATTCTTTATGGCAGAGTAATACTCCATTTTATTTTCATAAAACACATCTTCTTTATCTAGTCTAGGGTTGATGGGCATTTGGGTTGTTTCCAAGATTTAGCTATCACAAACTGAGCTGCTGTGAACATGGGTGCACAGATGTTCCTGTGATATGAATCATTTAATTCTTTCATGTGTATACATAGCAGGGAAATAGTAGGGTCAAATGGGAACTCTAATCCTAGTTTTTAAGAGGAATCTCCACACTGCTTTCCATAGTGGTTGCACCAGTCTACATTTCCACCAACAGTGCAGGAGGGTTCCTTTCTCCACGCATTTGTTACTGGTTAATTTTGAGATAGCAGCCATTCTTTGTGGAGTGAGACGAAATCTCATTATTTTCATCTGCATCTCTCAAATGACTAGTGATATTGAATCTTCATATGCTTCTTTGCTGCTTTTACTTCTTCCTCTGAAAAGTATCTTTTCATTTCAGATGCCCATTTTTTAATTGGGTACTTAAATTTTGGAGGTGCTGATTTTTTACAGCTCTCTGTAAATTCTAGATAGTGAGTGTTGGTCTTTTTGTTGCGCTTTGTTTTTAGTGTCAGGTTACACTTCTCACCGTGGGAGAATTGGCAGGTGTTCTTCCTTATGTAAAATTGTTCTTCCTCATTCACCACTGTCCCTATTTGCACCTGCAAGGTTTTGTATTTTTTTAATTCTTAGTTTTAATGTTAAGTTACTTAAACAGTTAAAATGAGACTATCAAGTAATTGTAAAGCATAGCCATATTTGGATCCTGATTTTTAAAAATGGTTTTAAAAATAAGCAAATTCTTTTTCTTCTTAAAGATGCCAGTTATATGAGTTTGTATTATAAAACTTTAGCAAGCTTACGCTTATAATTGTAATACTACTTGCCTATTGATTTGACTGCTGTACTTACAAGGGACATCTGCTTTGTTGATTTTTGCGGAGGTAATAGGATTGCTTGGCATTTAAGTCTTAACTTTTATGTTTTTATCCTTTTTGTCTTTATAGGAGGAGCATATTATTTAATATCTAGAAGTCTAGGGCCAGAGTTTGGTGGTGCAATTGGCCTGATCTTCGCTTTTGCCAACGCTGTGGCGGTCGCTATGTATGTGGTTGGATTTGCAGAAACTGTGGTGGAGCTGCTCAAGGTAACACCCTGACCCTGCAGTATTGTCTGTTATCTAACATGACTTTCTTGGCTACTTGTATGCTGCTCACAGTGTTAGGGTTGGGGAATAAGTCATGTGCTGATCTAGAAAATCATCCTTCAAAAAGTGCAATGAGAAATAGACAAAGAAGAAAATGATCAGAAAATGCCAGCAACATGGGAGGCCTGGGTTAGAAAGAGGGGAGGGAAGGGTAGTTAATTACTCTTCATGAACGCTGTATCGCTGTATGGGGAGAGCAGTGAGGAAATGTTTGCTTGGGAAGGCAGTCAGTGCTGCAGGTATAGGAGAGAGAGTGTGAAGGAGACTGGGAAGAAAAGGCAAAGGTCTAGGAAGAGTCAGTGTGGTATATTGAGAACAGCACAAATGTCCCAGTGCAGTTGGGACATGTAAATCTAGCAAGAGGGAAAAAGGATCAAATCAAGAAGAGTCTTGTTTGCTGTAAAGTTTCAACTTTTGCTGTAATTGGAATTGGGGCTGTGACAAAGTCAGACTTGGGACCTAGAGAAACATCTGACCATGGAATAAGGAGTGCACTGAAGTACCACAGCTAGAGATGAGGATGCTTGAAAGGCTACATCTCTGCCAGGAGCAGAGATGGCAGTGTGCATTAAAACAGTCATCAGGGAGGTTGGAGTGATGCACTGGATGTGACTGATAGGACATGAGAAACTAGAGAAAGTGGAAGAGGGTTTCATATTGTACGCAGGTTTCGCACTTGGGGATTAAGAGGGAAGTTGAGATGATGTATATAGTGCTTACTTTTGACTGTGCTCATTTAAGGAGGCAGAAGTACATCAAAATAGATCTGGGCAGAATGCAGGCGAGAGCGCGCTGCTTTGCATCGAAGACCACTTGTTTGAGAAGTCACTGGCATATATGCACTTAAATAAGAATGAAATAGCTTCCTGCATATTCACTAAGAACCTCAGGTGCCACCTCTAGTTGTTCATGTTGGGTTGTAACTACTCAGAGTTTTATAGAGTAAGGTTTAGAAATGTTTCATGGAAATTTAAATTTAGGCATATCTAGTCTAAAATTAGACATCTAAATTTGATTTCCTATGTAAAATATTGAGCTACAATTGTAATATTCTACTATAATCATGATCCATAAATATAAAAACCAACCAATAGATAATATATTTATGCTATGATTTTATGTTTTTCTTTTTGCCTAGTAATTTTCAGGTATGATTATCCAAATGCTATAAAAAATGTCAGATTGCTACATAAATTTCAGAACATACTTAATGAAAAAATTTTGCAAGGTAAAATGTATATATACTTTTTTTTTTACTAATTGATTTTATTAGTACATTTTATACATATGATATGATCACATTTGACATTGAGAACTTGTACCTGTAATGACACATTCTCATTTTTCTTCTTTCCCCTGCCCTCCATATGTTATTACTTTGTTATCATAACAAGGTAATATCTCTTTGTTGAGATATCATAATCTTTCATTTTAATCAACTTGAGAACTAACTAAAAATGCTTTTGTTTCTGTAATGGGGACAGTGTGTTAAGAAGTTGCTTAAAGGTGTGTTCATCTCCTTTCCGTGTGCAGCATAATGAAGCCTAAGTGTACTGACCATGCTGAGTGCAGTGTCACTGGAAAGGGAACTCCACAGCAGTGTCGTTCTGCTTAGCACATGAGCGCTGTTTTGCGTGTTAGCAGTGCAGCTTTTGTTTTTGAGCCTATACCAGATGCACCGGTGCTGTGTCAGTGATGAAATCATACACCTGCTGTCAGATGCATCAGGGGGAAGAAGCCTGGATGCTGAGCAGTGATTCTCCCTTAGCTCTCTCAGCATTTCCTTCAGTATTTACCCAGCATCTACACATAGGTGCTTTTGCTTATTACATTTGTGATTCTCTCTTCTAGGAACATTCCATACTCATGATAGATGAAATCAATGATATCCGAATTATTGGAGCCATTACAGTGGTCATTCTTTTAGGTATCTCAGTAGCTGGAATGGAGTGGGAAGCCAAAGTAAGTCGTGATAAGAACAGCCATAAATGTTTAGCATACAAGCTTAAATTTTCTGTCATAGGAACACTCTAAAATGTGCCATTATTTTTAGGTTCTAGTTGTACTTCTCGAGTGTCTATTTTCATAGCATTTTCCAGGGATTTTGTTTTTACATTGATTGATTGGTTGGGTGGTTGATCAATTGGTTTGCATATAGGGAAACTGAGCCCAATTACTCATACACACTAGGGCAGACACTACCCTTGAGCTGTGTTTGGTTTCCTAGGTCCCCTAACATCTGAATTTTTCCCCTCCTCACTCACCTACCTTGTTTATGTTGAAATGCTCAGTTCAAAATATTAGCCAAAATTTAACATTTAAGTTAGTAATTTACGTAGAAATTTGGTTTAAAAATAAACTTGGGGCAATAACTAAAGTAAATACTGACACGATATTAAAGAAGCTATTCTTGTCTTTTGTTGTTGAAATCTCAGAAGTCATGACTTTCTGAAGCAAATGCCATTATGTCTGGGACATGTTGCTGGGTACTGAGAAAGGCATCCACAGTTTTGAAGGTAGAGCAGGTTTCAACACAAATGTTTCTTGAGTGATGGATAATCCTCCTCAGAGATGCTGTTGAGGAACCCCGAAGTCCCAAGTTTCTTCATGTTTACTTTGTGGGTCTTAAAGGCACATATACTTGTGCTATATGTGATACGATAATATTCACCAAACCAAAGATTAGGGAAGTCTGCAAGAATAATACCTTCTAGACTTATTTATTATACATCATAGTACAATTAAGTCATTTATTTACATTGCATGTGGTGAGGAGTATGTGTGAGCTGTAAATTGAAGCCAAGGCCAAGTACAAACACAAGCACATGCTGTACCACTGAGTAGACTCTAGCAGGTCATTTACTTGCACGTGTAACAAATTCACTGAAAAGAGTAGAATTTCATTTATCTAATGCATGATGGGCTTGTCAGTAGTTCTTGTTCCTGCAGGTGACATAGTTGTGAATGAGTAATGAGTTTAACTGAAAGGGGAAAGTTGGTGAAGAAAAGTAGTAGTTCTCACAGGTTGTTCTCTCCTTCCAATCCCATTTTTCCTTGAATTTCCTACCTCTATTTTGGCTTCTTTCTCTGCCTTTTCATTTACTACAGAATGTTTGGACCTGGTAGAAAGCTGTTTGTATCAAATATATTATCTGTGTCAAGATGATTGTAAGGTAGGGAGATAGAAAAAAGTTAGAAACCTTTCCCCTCATGGAAATTATATTTTACTAGAACTGACCAGAGGTGTAGACACAAGACATTTGACTCTGAATTTTAATGTTTACAATTTCAGGCTCAGATTGTTCTTTTGGTGATTCTGCTTCTTGCCATTGCTGATTTCATCATAGGAACATTTATTCCATTGGAGAGCAAGAAGCCCAAAGGTTTCTTTAGTTATAAATGTAAGTAAAAAATGATCGGATATTTTAAAAGGTCACACATAACATTATACGATTGAATAAATTTAGTACATTTTAAGTGATTTAGTGTAAGTTAGTTTGGTCTGGTGATTCACATTAATTCATAATTCAGTTTTTGTTCCATTTATGTAGATTGTACAGTTAGAATAAAATTAACTTTTACTCACTTTTATCTTTTATTTTTCAATAATAGCAATAAATGGTGATATAAAATGGAATATAGAGAAATTCCTTCTTATCTCTACTCCTCTAGACAACTTGTGGTATTCATTCTGATATGCAAAGTATGGTCTTGTCCTTCCAGTTATGTTCTTTTATTTGGCAGTATATAGTTGCATGTCTCAAAATCACTATTGAGAAACTAATGTTCTTCATCTGAATCCCAAACATGTATACAGTGCACCCAGCCACTAGTCTGATGTCTTTCCTATTTTTTCCTCAGGCTTTTTGTCTCTGCAGGCAGAAGCCAGGATCTCAGTCCTGCTTGGCTTCTGCCCACCCACCCATTGTACCCTGGTCTCATCCATCTGACATTCCCCTACCTGGAGATTGAAACTCCACAGCAACCTTTAATTGTTCTCTCTGCCTCCAATGCTGACCCTATCAGGCCATTGTCCACACATTAATCACATTATGTCATTTTTGTGTTTCTGATTATTCCCTGAGTTTTTGTTTTATTTAGGATAAAATTCAAACTTCTATAAAAATTTTCCATGATCCAACACCCTCTGATCTCTACAGTCTTGTTTCGTTTGCCCTTCTCCTCAAGGGCTTTCCCTTCTAATTCCTTAAGAGCTGAGCATCTTCTTGCCTTGGAGCTATGTCTGTTGTTTCTTATTCCTACTGTGTTCTTCCTTTGTCATCACATTACTGGTTCTTGCTTTGTAAAATATTTGCCTCAGTATTATCTGCTTGATACATGATTTCAGCTTTCTATAATCAAACCAAGTTAGATTCCTTTCAAGTTAGTTTCATAACACCTTTCCAGTACCTTTACTACTATTTGTAAGGACCTGTTTCTTTACCTGTTTTGTAGAAGCTCCCCATTTGAAGGCAGAGACCATGCTTAGACTGCTTGTAGCTGAGCACTGTGACATATAAACTAGCTTTAATACTGAACCTGACCTGTGATATATATCAGTATTTGAGAAGGAGCATGTTATTTTATTGTCAGTACCAGTCTTTAGTATATATTTACATACCAGGAACAACTAAAGCATTCATCAGTGTTGAAATAGAAAGGATCTTTACTTAGGGCGCCTTAGCTAAAAGTATTTGATACAGGTCACAACTAAGAAATAGATAAAAGACATGGACGAAAACCTGTACAGAGAGAGATTAAAGTGTGAAGTAATGGGGAAAAACTTGCTCTGGATTGATATTTTTTGTTTATCCTCATTCTTATTTCTTCCACCTCTGAGATTATAGGTTTATTTATACTCTGATTTACATTTGAACGAATGATGAAAATAAACAATTTACAATTTTTTTGGCAATCTGTACAAAAATATGAGATATAACCCAAGTCAGGTCATTTTGATTATTAAGCATTCACTCATACAAGAAAGAGAAACACCAATTCTTGAATTAGAGAAATACACAAAACTTTACCAGTTAATTTTTTTTTCTTTTTTTTTTTTTGTGAGACAGGGTTTTGCTTTGTAGTTCAGGCTGGCTCCAGCTCCCTGTGTAGCCCAGGCCAGCCTCAGACTCACAGCAATCCTCCTTCCTCTACCTCTTGAGTGCTGGGATTACAATTGTGAGCCACCATGCCCAGCATTGTGTTGTGTGATTACCGGGGATCGTGCTCAGGACCTTGTGCTTGCCAGACAGACGCTAGAACCCTGAACTAAATCCCCACCCCCTTTACCAGTTAATTGAACTAAAGAAGTATCAGGATCACACACCATTTACCATTGACCCAAATGATAATAGTCCAGTCTGCTGTCCACTAATTGTCAAAAATATTTTGTTCTCTGTAGCTGAGATTTTTAATGAGAACTTTGGACCAGATTTTCGAGATGAAGAGACTTTCTTTTCAGTGTTTGCCATCTTTTTCCCTGCTGCAACTGGTATTCTAGCTGGAGCAAATATCTCAGGTGATCTTGCAGTAAGTATTATAAAATACTGCATTAATATATGTGTTTAGCTGATGTGTGTATACATATGTATTTATTTTTAAGAGACTTAAAAATGTCGTCTTCTCTTCCAGGATCCTCAGTCAGCCATACCCAAAGGAACACTTTTAGCCATTTTAATTACAACACTGGTTTACATAGGAATTGCTGTATCTGTAGGTAAATAGCTTTCCATTTCATGTGTCTCTAACTTCTATACTGAGAAATATACTAACATAAATATATTTTATTATAATTTTAACTGGTAGTGACTTGTAGATACTAAACCATTAAGGCTTTTATCTTCTCTTGAATTTATTACAGAAGTTAGAAAAATATGTAAAATCATATCAGTAAACTCTTAAATTTCACCTTTTAAAAACATTTCTAGGGAGCCGGGGATATAGCTCAGTGGTTCCGGCGCCTGTCTTGCAAGCGCAAGGACCCAGGTTCGATCCCCGGTAACCACATACCTATACTGGGCATGGAGACTCACGCCCAGCAGCAACCAGTACCACATACCACAGTGCCGGGTGTGGTGGCTCACGCCTGTCATCCCAGCACTCTGGAGGCAGAGGCAGGAGGATTGCTGTGATGTGAGTTTGAGGCTGAGCTCAGGGCCAGCCTGAACCACAAAGCGAGACCCTGTCTCAAAAAACCTTAAAAAAAAAAAAAAAAAATTCTAATGTGAAAGTAAAGGAATTTTACTCATGGATCTTTATAAACTAGTGGGATTTTTGGTGATTAGTTCTAGCTATTTATTAATTCATACAATAAAATTATTATTGAGACTTAAGAAATACCCTCACCCATTTTTTTTTTTTTTTTACAATACTGATTTTAATTAAAATACTGATTTGAAAGAATGGGACATATGAAGCTCCATGAAAATCCTTTCCCTAAAATCTTACTAAATTGAATGTAAGTGATTTTAAAACCAGTTCTCTTAATTTATGGAGTCATAGCATTTACAATTTAAGAGGACTTAAGTGGTCAGCTATTCTCTATCTCCCTGTTATATGAGGGAATCAAAGCTCGGATTTTGCTATGGGAGATAATGGCATTTGCTTAAAATAATTGTTTTCATGGCAAAGTAGTTTATTTTTTTAATAGAATTATTAAACGCTATTTATAATAATATAGCATGCTGAATTGACATTTAGAAAGGATTTTGAATTTTATCCTTAACAATATATAAATACATCTCTGAAATTAATTTTCAAAACAGGTAAATATGTATATATGATTAGCAAAATGTTCCCCTAAAAATTTCTAGCATGATTATGTGAGTCCTATGTGTACTTGTTAGACAAACTGTAGTTTTAAAGGATGATATAACTGATTATATAAATGATATAACTGACCTTGTCTGTCCATCTCCCTGACACTAGTGTTTTCAGCCATAGAAACATGATTTCCACATGATTCAGGCAGAAATTGAAGGGTGAACGATGTAGTCTAATCATTAACATTTTCTTCATCTCTTTATTTTCTGTTGATTGTCCAATTCTTACTAAATGATATAACTTTTCTTATATGATGAACTAACACTTGCTAAAGTGCTGCTGAAAGTATAAATATATAATTAAAAAGAATGGTAATTACCACTAACTGTATATTATGTTATTCCTAATAATAAAAAGCTTGTTTCAGTGACAGTTTTAGTTGTTGTTATTATGTAAGCTCTCAGTTGTACACAGAAGAAAGCATTTTCTGTCATCAGTATTGCCCAACTTAAAGAAACTCAGTAAAAGTCATCAGTACATGGTAGTTGCTCTGTCTGATGGGTAATTTTTAAAGCAAACCTCAGCATTTTCAGCAAGTCACATTTGAGGAGAAGTTGATTTTTATTTATACCCTCATCTTTGGCCATATTTCAATTATAAAATATTTGGAAACAAATATTTGGAAACAAAACATTTCTTCTCCTTGGGACTCTTTCAACAGTTTTTATATTTGCTTAGGAATATCTTAACCATATAGGGCCAGGGAGTTAGCTCAGTGGTTCCGGCGCCTGTCTTGCAAGCGCAAGGACCCGGGTTCAATCCCCAGTAACCACATACCATACTGGGCGTGGAGACTCACCCCCAGCAGCAACCAGTACCACATACCACAGTGCCAGGCGTGGTGGCTCACGCCTGTCATCCCAGCACTCGGGAGGCAGAAGCAGGAGGATTGCTGTGATGTGAGTTGGAGGCTGAGCTCAGGGCCAGCCTGAACCACAAAGTGAGACCCTATCTCAAAAAACCTAAAAAAAAAAAAAAAGAATATCTTAACCATATAAACTGTGGAATAGTTTTGGAAATATACTACTTTGCATGGTGAAATTCATAAGGTTAAGTATTTATATGTGAGTCTTAGTTTTTATAAAATATTTAAGGCCAGGCATGTTGGCACACACCTATAACCTCAGCACTTTGGAGGCTGAGGCAGGAAGATAGCAAGTTCAAGGTCAGCCTGAGCTACATAGACCCAGCTCAAACACACATGTATGTGCATATGCATGTGTGCACAATAAGTAAATAAAGTATATGATTTTATTGCCTAAATATTGGAGCTCATGATGCTTTCCAAATTCTGTGTAAGGCAAAGGTTTTTTAACTGTAACCATAGTGCATTCTGTTAGTATTTATCTAGTATTTATCTAGTAGGTCATTTTAAAGTGAATGTAGAAATCAACTATTCTTCTCGTTGTCCCTGGTTTCAGGTTCTTGTGTTGTTCGGGATGCCACTGGGAACATCAATGACACCATTGTGACCGAGTTTACAAACTGTACTTCTGCAGCCTGCAAACTGAACTTTGACTTTTCATCCTGTGAAAGCAGCCCTTGTTCTTATGGCCTAATGAACAACTTTCAGGTATGAATCGAGTGTATATGGTGCAAATCTTCGGTACTTCTCAGGGGATGAGATTGCTATCAAAATAATTGCTCAGAATACAGCTATGTATTAGAAGTCAGGACTGTTACTTTATACCCCCAAAACTGTATTATTAATGAGACAAAAGAAAAATATAGTAAGTCTGAGGCTATTTTGTTAGCCAAAAGCCCCGTAGCTTTTACATTCAAGTCTAACTTGCAGTGTGTGTTTGTGTGTAATATATAAATGTACTGTGTCAGAGGGGAGCGTCCTATACATAGTCCTTCTCCACTGAGCTTTGGGTCTGTCTTTTCATATACCATATAGTCTTGATGGTAGTAGTTAGGTAAGTCTTGAGGTCAACAAGGTGATTTCTCCTACTTTATGTTTTCCCAAAACTGTTGCTATTACTAAAGTTTATTTGCCTTACTTGCAAAAATATAAAATGACCTTGTTTGTGTACAAAACATCTTTCTGAGATTTTGATTGGAATTGCATTAGATTTAAATGTCATTTGAAGAGAACAGCAGTGTTGTGTCAGCCCTTTCCACTTGTTGTATCATCTTTGATTTCTTTCATCAGTATGTGTTGTATGTATTTTGCTAGATTTACACCTCAGTATTTGATTTTTATTGTGAGAAGCATAAATCCATACTAACTGAAATGAATTTAGCTTCTTAATTATTGCCACTTTCCATGGTGTCTTTATATATAAATGTTCTTAAAAAAAAAAAAAAAGTATGGGCCAATCTCAATAGCAGTGTTTCTTAATTAGATATGGCCCTTATAGAGTCATATGTTCCAGACTAGCAATCCCCAGCCTTTTGGCACCAGAGACCAGTTTCTTAGAAGATAACTCTTCAAAGGGGGTAAAAGTAGAGGTTGAATTTCTTTATTTTATTAGTATATGTTAACGATACATAGTCATCACATTCTTTGTCCCCACCTCAGATCGTTAGGCATTAGGTTCTCAGGAGGAACACAGTTCTAGGTCCTTTGTGTGCAGAGTTCATGCCCTTGGAAGAATGTAAGCCACTGGCCTGACAAGTCAGGTGGTCACACAGTTGCAGGAAAGTTGTTGTAAGTGCAGATAACTCTTGGCTCACCTGCCACTCACCTCCTGCTTCTGCTGTGTTGTCCAGTTCCCATGAGGCCACACATGGCCTGAGAATGAGAGACCTTTGTACCAAGCCACCATAACAGAATTTAATTCTGCACAGATGCTCAAAAAGTTAATAAACTTTTAAAGGCTGTGCACTATGTAAATATTAATATTTGTTCTCGAGTTTTAGAGACTTTCATTTCTGCTATTTATTACTTCTTTAAGGTATTAGAAGTAAAATGAAAGTTTAGTTTGTTAAACATGTGACTGAGGAAAATTTAACTGAAAAAAGTTAGATAAGAGAATTTGAGAGCTGTTTATCAAGTGCTAGGATAGGAAAAAGAATATGGACAGATTTGGGATTAAAACAAAACACTTTCTGGTCAGTGAGTATATGGTTCTGCTTAGTTTAAGAGAAATTTTACTTCCATAATAGAGTAATTTAAAATCTGAACCTACAGAGAATTCAGTGTGCAATAGAGAATATGTAAATGTTATACATTTTTAACTGAAACTTCCGCTCGCATTATTTTTATTTTCTATTGTATAGTTTCAAGCAATTGAGTATACTTTTAGTAGTTATAAATATTGGGCCTCATTATGTAATAAAGGGCTTTGTTTCCTAGTCACAGGACAAGGCAGAATTATAGGAATGAAAGAAGGTATTCATGTGCAGCTAGGGATTCAGGCCAGGCCTGACACTGATACTGTGTATGAAAGGCACAAGTGCCCTTCTCTGTCCAAGACCTAGGGTGCCAGTCAGATTTCTGCGTTGTCACCTTAAAATACAAAAAATATGTTGTCTTTATCAAGTCCAGTATGGACTCACTCAAGCAAAGAGGAGTGTGTTATAAGTAAGCTCCTTTTTGATTTAAGTAAATATGTTTTTTGAGCAGATAGGAGTGAGAGAGAGCTGATAGAAGGGAAAACAGATTTTTTTACATGAAAGCTACAATATTGTAATTATAATGATGCTTATGATGTCCGGTTTGCCATAGTTGAGCAGAGTAGGAGGTGCTGTGTTCTCCGTTCCTCACTTTTATAACTTTTATAACTCATTTATCTCTGGCTTTGCACTTAATTTAACTTTGACATCATCATATACAGACATGGAACAGAAATTTTGTCTTGTTTTTAATTGTTGCTTACTTCATCTGTCCTTTGCAATCCCTTTCCTAAAGGTGGAATTGACAGTGCTGGGTAATCTAGCTTGGATTGCTTTGAAAAATAATGATTATGAAAAACAGATGGCATGTACAAAAACTATTAAGTTGTGACTGAAGGGCTGGACAGAAAATTCTTTTCAAGTTTGTCTCCCAATGCTTCCGAGAGAGTTCAGAGTTAACATTTGTAAAAGCATTTAAGATAAGAATTGCCTTTAAGACTACTAGAAGATACAGAGAAAGATATTTTAAATAAAACCAAAGTGATTTTTATACACATGAAATCAGTCTTATGCATCAGGGGCAAGAACTGTGCTCATAGCTCCCTTTCCATGTCTTTGTAACACTAAGTTATAGTCGAGTGTGTTACACTCAGAAACACTTGCTGTTCTTATCCCCAAGGTTTAGTTGGTTTGGTTGGCATGTTCTTAGTCAACATGAATGAAATATAAGTTGTCATTACTAAGCTAATGAATCTGGGCGGTCACATTCATTGCTGAGAAACTGATACTGGCTAACCCAAGCTGACAATGTTTGAAGCTGTCACATAACTCCTTCATCTCCATTTTACATTTTGAAAAGTTGCAGAGATGCTGGAGAAACTGCAGGGAATACCTCTGAGGCTGTTTTCTTTTGTGTCACTGGGGATCACACCGAGGGCCTACTGCAATTTGGCCTCAGCTCTTTATTTTTTCAATCCAGATATAGTCAGCACACTCTAGCCTACAAGATCCCTAAAGGCTAAATCACATAAAAGTAATAATAAAATCAAAAGTGAAAGGTGTACCTGTAGATTAAACATAACTGGAAGAAACACTTATCAGATATTATATAATCTTTTCTGGGATCTTGGTTTGAACAAATTTTAAAAGAGGAAATTTGCTGACTGAATATGTGGTATGGTTAAGGAATTATTAAGATTTTAAACTGGAGCAAGGACATGGTAGTTGCAGTTATCAAGTCGAGAAACATACTCAAATATTTATACATTAACATTGGGGATTTTTAAAAATCATGTGCAGATTGGTCCCAGCTTCATCATTGTTGAAAATTGGTGATGGATAGTTGTAAGTTCATTAGGCACTTTTCCAACCCTTATAATTATATAAAATAAAGGATTTTCTTAAATGCTACTGGCAAATCTACTTCAGAAATTTTTAGTGTACTTTCTGTCATATTGTTTATTATTATTATCAGATTAACTCTAGTATTACTTTTTATGAGCATAATCAAGTTGTGGCTGTGTAACAGTGTGTTCTTTTTCAGATTGTTTCTCAGACTTATTTTCCATGTTTGTCACTTCTGTTTAAGGTAATGAGCATGGTGTCAGGATTTGCACCATTAATTTCTGCAGGTATCTTTTCAGCCACTCTTTCTTCAGCATTAGCATCTCTTGTGAGTGCTCCCAAAATATTTCAGGTAAGTATTTTCACATTCTAGGTCTTTATTAGGGAAAAGTAAGGCATTTTCAAATTATTTGGATCTATTAAACTCGTGTATGATATATACATGTGCTTGTGTATCACAATTTGTGTAAGTTTTGTGTAAATGGATATGTATTTCCATAAGTATTTATGCACATATCTACTGTCAGAGTAGTCTTTGAGCTAGGCATGTGGCCTTAGCCTGTTAATTCCTACTTAAGCTGAAGCAGAACAAGACCAGCACAAGCAACTTAGCAATACACTGTCTCAAAACAAATTCTAAGAAAGGGCTCATGTCTCATATTCTAAGCCCCAAGTTCAGTTCCCAGCACAGATAGATAGATAGATGTTTGTCTTTAGGTTGTCTTTTTAGAAGTGATAACTGCATATTAGAAGTATAATGTAAGACTGAAAATCAGAGTTAATTAGACACAAACCTGAAGTAATTTGACACAAACATGTTTTATTTTACAAATACTTGAATGCCTAACATGTGCTGCATATTGCTTTAATTGCTAAAAGGTACAGTGATGAATAGGATAAATATTATTTCTCTCTAATGAGCATTAACTAGTTGATACTGATTAGGAAATATTTTTAATACTAAGACAAAGGAAATGTTGATTCTGTAGCGTTCTTAGTGTTATATAGCTGCTAAGTAAAGATGTAGAATATATTTGTTAAACCCATACTTAATGATATTATATAAGTGATAGTTTTATATAATTATCTATATTAAGTTTAGAGTTTTGACTTGGTTTTTATAAAGTAGACCACACCTGTGTCATAGTTACCAGTGTCTCAGCTTACTTTGATTACATTTTTATTTGTATGCTTGCTGCTCTGATTCTTCTGTCATAAACAGATGAATTTTAACACAGATGTGAATTAAGACAAATAAAAACTTAAGCATTATTTTAAACTAGCCACCAATTTAGTGCTTGAATTCCATTACCCTTCACAAGTGGAGCACTATAAGATAGTGCTGAAAGAGAATGAGAATCAGGAACTTGGGGTCCATACTGAATTAACCTGTTGTAAATTTGTATGTCTAATTTTGATATAGTTCATTTTAATATTCTCACTTTTTGTTTAGGCTCTTTGTAAGGACAACATCTACCCAGCTTTCCAGATGTTTGCTAAAGGTTATGGAAAAAATAATGAACCTCTTCGTGGTTACATCCTAACATTCTTAATTGCACTTGGATTCATCTTAATTGGTTCGTTATATAAGTAATATGTTAATGTAGATTTTAGTGCATTTATAGTAGTAAAATCTAAATATTAAATTACTAAAAAATGTTACTTTTCTTAGTGTAGTAAGTTGATTTCTTTCTAATCAAAGAAATTAATGTATATTGTATTCCAAATACTAGCATTCAATAAATATTTGCTTAATTTATTCTCATTGCTAAGTACCCATCAGGGGTAAAGGGAACTCTGACATATTTGTTCCTAAACCACATAAAATAATGGCATAAGGCAAAAGATGCTAGTGTCCACCACAAAGGTGATGGTTCCACCAGTCGTTTTTTGTCTGTTGGTCTTCTGTTGTTAAAAAATATATTGAAGTTTTAAGAGTTTATCTAACCTTTCAGATTGGTTAATACTGAAAGTCCAGTGATTATGGTACTATCTCATTCTAGATGGTGACTATAAGGGTACTCTCTACTGTATTATCTAAAAGTTTTAATATTTCATAACTTTCATTTCTGTCACATTTCTTTTGCAGCTGAACTGAATGTTATTGCTCCAATTATCTCTAACTTCTTCCTTGCTTCGTACGCACTGATCAATTTTTCAGTATTCCATGCCTCACTTGCAAAATCTCCAGGTGATTTTACATTTTTAAAAAAGATTCAAAATGTATTAATCTCTTTAATTTTAAAGAAAACAACTTCAACACATTGTTGAAGTTGGTGTGAGTGTGTTAGCTGATTGACATGTTCAGCCGCCTTGGGCCAGGGTGGCACACCTCACTCCTCACTCCCTGGGGGGAGCTTCACGTGTGTGGTCCATGATGCACAGGTAATGCTCAGGGTACTTAGGACATCAAATTAAGTCTTCAAAGATCTCTGTAATTTGAAGTCCACTAATGTTTTTTTATAAAACTTAATGTACATTAATTTTTAATTCTAACATCATGAAAGAATTTGATGCTTTTTAGGAACTCTTTTCTGTCGTATAACTGATTCTGTTGGAGTTCTGATAACATTATTGTGGTAGTTAACCATTTAAAAATTATTTTTATCCTGAGAATGGAAAGCCCAGTGCCTCACTCTTATTAAGTGTGTGCTCTCTTTCTGGGCGTCAGCTTCAGCTTCTCCAGATGTTTCTAATGCAGTGAGTTGTAATCAAATCTCCTAACAGGAGCTCTATCACCTTAAGTCATGTAGTGGGGGGCTTTATTATAAAGTGCAGCTGTAGCCAGAAATCAGGGAAAGAGCTGCAAGAACAGAGTAGTATTCCATCTGAGAATCAGTCTCTCAGAGCAGGCAAGATAAAATGAAGAGACTTTGGGCAAAACATTTAACAAAAACTTCAGTTTTTAATAAAATTTCATTAAAATGTTTTTTTAAAGTTTTTTGAGAGCTAAATCCCATACTTGAAATGTAAGATGACATACCAATGAAAATTTAAAAACATTTTTTCTTCAGAATTTTTAAAGTGTTTATTCACTAAATAAATGGTATGTGTTATTGTTTATCCTTAGATTTTTTGGGGAACTGGATGAATTTTTAATGCTTTTCACAAATGATTTTATATAAAGCATTTTATGTATTTGTTAGGAAATAATTATGTATAATGCTAAAACCAGAAAATAAAGCTACTGACTCAATTTGAATCCATTCTTGATTTTTATATTGTCTCTAGGTTTTAGCATTCATTAGAGTAGTTTGATTAGAGTAGTTTTTTGTGGTGTATTGACTACAGCCCTAATAAGATACAGTAATTAAAAATAGATTTGCTTTGTTTAACACCACCAAAAATTATAAAACTCGGTTGGGGCCAGTAACAGTTTTTACTGTGATACTTGATGTTTAAATTCCTCTCAGTTTGGCAGCCATGAAGTAGGTTGTTTTGCATACATGCGTGCATAAAGCAGAGTAGGAATCTGAGTGACTTTTATTTGTCTATTATTGTTAGGATGGCGTCCTGCATTCAAATACTATAACATGTGGATATCACTCCTGGGGGCAATTCTGTGTTGCATAGTGATGTTCGTCATTAATTGGTGGGCTGCATTGCTAACATATGTGATTGTCCTTGGGCTGTATATTTATGTTACCTACAAAAAACCAGGTTAGTGACCTTTTTTATCGAGTATTTTAAACTAGAAAATGTCTTAAAGTTCTTTATTATTTTTCATATTTAAGAATCATGTTTTGTACATCTGAAAGGTATATTATGTAAATTCATAATAAGCTTAAATTATTATATTATAAATTATTATAATATTAAGTCATTTATAAATGCATGTACTTTTTTGTCCTTTTCCCACAAAAATGAGTTTAAAGAAAATACTTTGACTTTAATGGAATTCAATTCTCATCCATAAGTTAAATTTACTCCTATTTGTAGAAAAATAATAAATGGATATAATTACCATTCTATTAGGCTCCATAACATTATTTTTTAAAAGAATGTAGATTTACAGTATCGTAGAAGCTGTCAGTCTAACAAGAATACACATGCTACAATCTGTTTTGGTTCTTGAGAACTATAGTAGGTAGCATGTAATTCACAAACTTCTGATAGACATAGTGCCTTCCCACTAGGTTACTTGCTATGTAGTAGGCAGTACTGAACGCACACGTTTTAACCAAACAGTAATCTGTGGTTACCTCTGTGCCGTAGTGGTAATGGCTAGATGCATTTTGTCTCTGTGCACCATGGTGATGCTAAAGTACTTTGGTTCATTTTACTAAAGAAAGAGCTGGCAAAAGTCAGGAAAGTGGGTCGAGGCATTAATTAGGAAGAAGTTACAGGAGTAGTTACAACATAATAGCTTTAAACCAAGAACAGTGAGCTTTTATGTTAGAGACGTGGCTACAGAAATAAAATGGACAAAGAAATTTACAGTTCTATAAATGAACATGTATAAAATCAGCATTTGAGGTCTGATTTGTTTATTTAATAAGAAATGAAATTTTCCATGTTCAAATACCCTAAACAGGTAAGTACTATAAATAGCTCTTCTGACTTTTAATATTCAGATCTATGACTGTATAAAATAGTAATTTTAAAATGTTTTATATTTTGAAAGACTCCTGAGTTACATACACATGTCTTTAGTGGTCTTTGCTAAATTATATTCTTTTTGAGCCTAGTCATAGTTGAGATGATTACAGCTTTAATGTCACTTGCACAATTGAAAAAGTACAGTGTTTTAGCAGTTGACTTTTAAATATAAAAGCGTTAGTTTCTCTGTGAGTTTCTAGTTGGCTGTCATGGGAATTACCTTGCATGGATGTTGTCTTCCCACAGATGTGAACTGGGGCTCCTCCACACAAGCCCTGACCTACCTGAATGCACTGCAGCATTCCATTCGTCTTTCTGGAGTGGAAGACCATGTGAAAAACTTCAGGTGAGCCGTCAGGCAGTGCAGAATCATTTTCTCTCAGCTGGCCAACTGGTTCTTAAGTTAGTGTTTAGTACCGTTTCACGTAGTAGTTTTTGAGGTTTCTCATTCGAAGGCTTTGATGATGAGTATAATAAAGTAAAAGTTTATACTGTTCTCTGTGAGCTGAAATGTTTTTATATATAATTATGTAAAAATTTTATTTTTAATTTACTGTTACTTGCTCCTTAGCTGTAACTAACTGGGAACCAGTTTCAGTTGCAGAGATGTTTCAGAAAAATCATTCCCAGGCCGGGGATTTAGCTCAGTGGTTCCAGCCCCTGCCTTGCAAGCTCATGGTCTTGGGTTCCATCCCTAGTAACCATGCACATACAAGAGTGCCGGGTGTGGTAACTATGTACCTGTAATCCCAGCACTCGGAAGGCAGAGACAGGAGGATTGCTGAGTTCAAGGCTGAGTTCAGGACCAGCCTGAACTGCAAAGTGAGACTCTGTCTCAGGAAAAAAAAAAAATCATTACTTTACAATAATGAGCACTTATGCTATATTTTCCTCAATAAATGACTTCAGATTTATTTTTTATTATTCAGTAATTATAATAATATAAACTGTTCTTTAATATAGTTCTAATAATTAATGATACTAATAAAACACTATAGATGTACATACTAAAACCAGAAATATTATGTACTTACATAATATTGTTGGACATTATATAATACTGTTGGACATTATGACATTATTTACACTTTGTTAAAACTAGATTTGTTGCTGAGTATAGTGGTGTGCCCTGTGACAAGCACCCTGGATACTGAGGCAGGAGGATCACTGAGGATTTGAGGCCAGCCTGGGATACATAGTGAATTCAAAGCCAGCCTGAACTACATAATGACATCCCATGTTTAAAAAAATAAAACAAAACAAAAACTAGATTTGTCATTTTCAAAACACCATTCATTAAACAGTAATTCTTACATTGGAACAGGTGACTTTCTTTAATCATGAATAACCACCTCTCAGTGGCTTCTGCATGGTAAACAAATCTGTTTTGTATTTGTTAGTAAATCAAAAGGGACAGTGTTTTTAAAAAAATATCTTGAGGGATAAATACCAGAAAGCAGTAACTCTGATATCTCTCCTCATAAGAAAAGTGTACACGTCTTCTTTGTTATCTTTTTGGATACCTCCCACCCAGGTGTGTGTATGAACACCCAGTACCTTCTTTCTAGTTTCCAGAGATTGCAGCTTTGAAGTGAGAGAAATGAGAAAAGAGAAAGGAAGAAGATCACTGAAAGAAAAGCCTCAGTGTCCGCATATTTGAGATAACTGATACCAGATATGACTGAAAAATATAAATTACTTCTATGTAAAATTATGTGTGTCATAACTGTAAATGCAAATAGGAGTTGAGATTAATCCACTGTCAGTTAAAATCTGTTAATATATAATAATGGCAATATTCAACGATGTTTGCCTTTCCAACTGTTATTAGAATTATATATGAACACAGTATAAAGAGGGAAGGTAGCCTTCCTGCTGTTTTCCAGACTCATGGTCTGACTTGGCAAATATCCCAAATGGGGCAGGGAGGAACAGGTATAGTAGTAGCCTGTGATGGCAGTAGAGATAATTAGAGTCTATCTAGTTGCATCTGATGCACAATTAAGCCAGTCTTCCTGATTTTAGTTTCTGTCCCTTTGTTCGTGTTGTTTCTGGAGATACCTGGTGCTACTAACTCATAAGCATTTTGTTGATTTTTATATGTGAAATTAGAAAGCTTTATTCACTTCCCACATCCACTTTGGATTTAGCTGTTCACTGCTTTGTCAGGTCCTTCACACTTATTTAGCTTTGCTATCCGACTTTTCAGTATGTCAAATGTTGTTGTCTCTTTTTATGCCTCATATTTCTGTAGGTTTTTATACCATGAAGATTTTCAAGGAAATAATTAAATAAAATGAAAGACAGGTGTTTGTTGGCTCTGCAGTTGTTACTCAGCCATCCCTAGTATAGGTTGCACACCCCTTTTGTTGGTGTGATAAAACTTTGCCAAATTATGTCTTTATAGTGAGTTTATTACTTAACAGAGAGATGGCAAGTTAACTCCCCATAGGAATAGGATAGTATTTGGTGTATAGTCTAAATTGTCATAACAGAAAGACTGAAAAATGTAGTAGCTCACAGGAGAGACGGATGTATGAGATGGATATCTCTCAAAGGAGAGATAATCCCGAGGGAGGTGGCTGGTTTGTGTCAAGAAAGCAGATCCACTGCTTTTGGTCTTTGGAGATTTATCTTCCTTGTATCTTCTCAGTTTCTGTTCTTTTGAAAGTGTTTCTGTCCGTGTGATCAAAATCATCACAACACTTAGTGTCTAACTTAGCAATATTGAAAGAGGGGACAGCTTCCCTTGTAAAGCACGAGACCTGGAAATGGGAGCGTTTTCCGGGTGGGGAGTTACTTACAGGACTATGATTAACCCCTAGGAGAGCTAAGAATGTGCTGTATAGCTGTGGAGCCATACAGCCTGCTAAGTCTCAGAAAGGGAGACAGTCTGTCATGGGAGGGAATAAAGAAAGCCAGATAGAGAGGACTGGTACCAAGAAGTAGAAATAATTGGATGACATCACCTACAATTAGGAGGGTGTTAACCTGTTTTGTATATGAAGGTGTGGCCATGCCCTCAGGAAATTTTGCAAGCTGTGTGAAAGGACTGGGGTATTTATTACCTTAGGAGATGAAAAGTTAACTAGCGTGGTGATACCTTTGTATAGTTCTACCAGAATCTTGGTGTATAAAATTACCTATTGTTTTAGAGGAACTAGTTGGCATGGCTATTCAAAAAAAAAATTTTTATTTTTGCATTTCTCATACACCAAAGAGGCCTGACAGAGTTGTATAAAACTCACCTCCTGTGAGAATCTGGAGTCCTGGGTCTTTGGAACAATTTCAGAATGTTATAGTGTAATATTGTAATCATAGAGAAACACTTCAAAGTCATATCTTTGTTTCCAGAATTATACTTTCTAATTTTATTTTTTTTTAAATCTTAAATTAGGCCACAGTGTCTTGTTATGACAGGTTCTCCAAATTCACGCCCAGCTTTACTCCATCTTGTTCATGATTTCACAAAAAATGTTGGTTTGATGATCTGCGGCCATGTGCGTATGGTAAGAACCAGTGTTGTTTTGTGTATTAAAACATGTTATCTCTCTCTGTATAACCTGTGATATGCAGAGCTTTTAGATTAAAAGTAATCTGCCTAATCGATTTTTTGAAGCAGTTTTCTTTAAAATATTTGCCTCTAACCGATCTCAGTATTTTTAAAAACTTTTGACATTTTTAATTATTCTAAGGAAAATTGAATAAAATTGTGGTAAATTTTCATCTAAAAGTATTTATTTGTTGTGGGAGTCTTGGATATTGAGGAAATTACAGTTGTACTTGTTCTGCATTAGGAACTAGAAGGGCAGAGTAACTTTTCTCCCAAACTCAATTGTACAGTTTATTCTATGCCCAAAGAGTGTGTTGTCTGCTGCACGTCCTGGCTTGTACCAGAATTGCTGTTAACTGGAACACGTGCGAGTCACAGCCCTGTGCACGTGTGCGAGCCAGTGGGGGCCCGACACACCTGGCAGTAGGGTTTTCTACTCTGTCCCCACACTGACCGACTCAAGTCAGGATCTTGAGTACCAGAGACACATATGAGGTGGTTTCTCTACTGAGGAGGATAAATTGTATTTTCCTTATTTATGTAATAGTTTTACATGTATTTTTAGATTTTCCTCTGTATATTTGTGTATAACATATATATTGCTTCCAAAAATCAAAACGGAACTTTGAGTTAATAAAATTTCTAAAGAAAATATCTGTTACTGTATTAACGCTCTTTGAATTTCAAAGATGCTCTTAACATACTGAGAACTAATAACTCACTTTATCCAAATGAAAGCAAACTGTATGAACTTATTTTTCTCGGTGTAATCTCCTGTCCATCTTTAATGATTTCTAACATTTCCCATTTATTCAGAATTGAAATACTTTGTGTAAGTCTGTTTCTCCTGTCCTTCCCCTCTTCTGGCATCTACTATGCCTTCACTGCCATCAACACTACCTTTTGGTAATTTAAAATGTTAACTAGAGTTAAATTAAACGCTATTATTGGACTTCTTCCATCCCAACCTTTAGCCACCTTATTTCAAACCAGCATGATAGAATGGATTTTATAAATATGAGGTAGGTTATCTTGCAACTAAAGTTACTGTTAATGTCTTTACTTCTAGGGCCCTAAAAGACAAGCGATGAAGGAGATGTCCATGGATCACGCCAAGTATCAGCGCTGGCTAATCAAAAACAAAATGAAGGCTTTTTATGCCCCTGTACATGCAGATGACTTGAGAGAAGGTGCACAGTACTTGATGCAGGTAAATGTGCCGCCCTTTCAGACACCTGTCTTCTAGATCTGTGTAAGTTCTTTATTCTAGATTTCATTCTTCACACTAATATAAATGGTAAATATTTTAAAAGATCTTTAGGTAGACTAAGATTATGTAGTTTGGAATTAAAAATTTTAAACTAAAAATTTTGTGTTGTTGGCTGAGAGCAAAAAAACTTACTTAACAATTATCTTAGGCTGGTCACTCTCCTTCTATAAACCCTGCTGTCTGCTGCTGCCCACTAGGTTTTGCTAAAAATGTTGAATATTAGTCTTTAATTTTTAAAAAATTCTGGTCCCTCATATTTCTTACTATTTGTTTGCTAGTACTAAACTTGGATTTCTTTCTGTTTTGATTTTACGTGTGAACCAGCCAGAAGAGAGGATTTGGAATTGGTCCTGGTATGAACACTCATGCCGCTGCCTCCTTGTGCGGATCTGTGCGGAGCAGGTCACTTCCCTGCTCTGAACTCCAGGCTCCTGCAGCCTGCAGGCCGTAGGGATGGAGCCTGTTCACTCAGCATTCACCAGCTTACTTTACAGGAGTCCCTTTCTTTAATAATCATCAGCTCTCTCTGTCGATTGTGTGATTGTGAATCTGCTTTGTTATAGGGGAGGTGAGAGGTTCAGAGAAGTGTTTCCTAATCCCTTCCTATGTGAGGAGAATAGTTGCGAAGTAACTGAGACACGTAAGGAAGCAGAGATCGAGCACTAGATGATCGGCACAGAGTAGGAAAGACAGCCTCTCCCCATGGGAATGCCACACACAGCAGAGGTAGCACTGAAAGGACAGACAGGGACAATTGATCTGAGCATGTGGAAAAATAAAAATAGATCCTTAAAGTGATTACACAAGAGTCATTTCCAGATGGATTAAAAAAACTAAATATAAAACACAAATTTTACAAGTTTTAAAGGAAGTGTATAAAATAATGTTTGACCTAGAAAAAAATTTTTTAAATGAAACAGTATTGAACTATGAAGAGTAAACCATTTGTTTTTAAAGTTTAAAATTTGAGCTGTTACTGAAAATAAAAAGGAAGCCAAAGAACCAAGGAAAATAATAATTCTAACATAATCATCAAGAGAATGGCCCAGAGTATATAAAAACATTAAAGGCAATTAAAAAAAAAACAGTGAATATATGAATTGGATACCTGAATGACAAAAATTACAAGTGCAACACAGTTTTTTTTTTCTGTACCCATCAGAGGTCTAAGTACTGTGCCTACAAAAGGTTGAAGTGTAGATTTAGTGATGATTTAGAGGGTGTAACTTTAGATAGCAGCCTGCGAAACCCCTAGGAATGAACATTCTGCAGCATTTCATTCTTAAGTATGTACCTTAGAGAATCTTCTGTACACGTGAAGAAATGATAGGAAACTTCGTGGCAACATCTTTTAACAAGACAAAACAATTGGAAATGACTTTAACAACCATGAATTAGAGAATTGAAAATTGTAACATAGGGCCAGGGATTTAGCTCAGTGGTCCCAGCATCTGCCTGGTAAGTGCAAGGTCCCGAGTCCATTCCCCAGGACCACACACCACAGTGTGGTGGCTCACACCTGTAATCCCAGGACTGGAAGGCAGAGGCAGGAGGACTGCTGTGAGATTGGGGCTGCCGGGGCTACCTAGTGAACTCAGGGCCAGCCTGGACTACAAAGCGAGGCTCTGTCTCAAAAAAAAAAAAAAGTATTGTAGCGTAGTCATACGGTAGAATTATATTCAGTGATGAAAAGGAATTATATATAATGCAGATAAACCTCAAAAGGAACAGTATGAGGAGAAGTAGGAATTTTTTAAAGTGTTTGAAATATATAGGCAAACTTTTTAAGTAGGTAAGTTAAAATCTTGTATGTGTAGTATACTCAACCCTAACTAGTAGAATGCACTGTACAAATGGTTCTGAGGATGCATAGGGTGTTTTGTGTGTGTGTGTGTGTGTGTTTCTCATGTTTATTTTGTTACCTAGGCAGTGGGCATATAATTTTATTCCTTTATTCTGTATTCCTTTTTTGTACATAATATATTTAAATGTTTTAGGTACAGTGCTATCCCGGGTCATAAGGTTATATGTAGTGGGTAAATCTTGCTTGCTTTTGTATAATGTATAGGAGCAGTTTAATAACTACTTTGTATATAATACAGTTTATGAAGAAGATGAAAGAAATTTTTTCCAGAACGAAGTAGTTCTTAAACTCTTACTAGAATCAGCTTTGAGGCAGATTGCTACATTCTGTCTCCAGATGAGTCAGGTGGTCTATGCTGAGGCTAAGAACTGGCCTGTCCGACACAGCTCCAGGAAGCGGCTGCTGCCAGTGACCCCATCCCAGAGCCACACTTCGAGAACTGCTGCCCAGCAGGCCTCTGTGGTATAAAGGATAATGTTGTAAAATCAACATAGTTAAACCGCCTCATTAACCCACCCCCCCCAACACCCCAGTGTATTCTGGGTTTCATAAGAGTGTGGTAAATGGGATAAATAAAACAGCACCATATGTATTGTGTCTGTAGATCTGCCAGGTGCGACCAGTGTCAGATGGCCAGAGACGTATTTATCCTAGGGTAGAGTTGTCTACGGAGCTACGTGGAATGTCCTTACTGTTAGATACCAGTTGCCTTTATAGAGCTAATTGAAGTTACAGTGTAAGTTGTCTCTTGAAAGCATATGCTTTCTCTTTTGCAAACCCATTCCTGAAATGACTAATGCAGTCCTTAAGCAGATGATGTTGTATACATTTTGTGTAGTGTCATACCTTTTAATTTTGGATGCGTTGTTTTTAGATCTTGCACTCTTAATTTCTGTGTCCCTTCATCACTCTAGTTAAAAACTGTAATCATCATAAAAATAACATTAAGCCAGCATTTGAATATCCAGCCTCCTCAATAAGTAAAATTCATTTTTATTAGTAACTACTTCAGGAACTCTTTGGCAGCGGGACATTTTTCCTGCTAATTTCATTTGTATATTTAGATTTTTCTTTTTCCTTAAAGCAGGGTCACTTGGTTTTCAACTCAGGTTTGTCTTCATTTTAAGTAGCAGAATGACATTGTTCTCAATGAAAATTCCATATTACAACATAATGACCCTTTAATTCAAATGAAGATCAAACTTTTTTCTTGGAGAAAAATAGTATGTAATTATTTTGTGTGATTCCTGATACTTCTTTAATCACAAGTTGAAATAAACAGTGATTTCTTTTTAAAAGTTAGGAGATTTTAAAATTGCTAATAGAAATATTTAAAATATGTTATCCTAGCACTTGGGAGGCTGAGGCAAGAGGATCATAGTTTCAAAACCAGTCTTGGCTGTCTCACAAGATCCTGTCTCAAAACAAACAACAACAAAAACACATTTATAGTCATATTCTATAGCCTGACTCTAAGTATAGATTAAAATAAGATATTTTTATGCCGTGTTCATTGCCTTACAATAGCCAAAAAGTATAAACAATGTATCTGTCCATCATTGATAAATGGATAAATGCTGTGTAGGTATAAAATGATATACTCAGTCATAAAAAGGAATGAAGTTCTGCTACAATGTGGATAACCCAGG
Organism: Petromus typicus; assembly: GCA_004026965.1. NCBI lineage: Eukaryota > Metazoa > Chordata > Mammalia > Rodentia > Petromuridae > Petromus > Petromus typicus. The sequence continues at coordinate 84,840 of PVIR01000088.1, read as the reverse complement.
AAAATATCCAAAGTGAGATAAGCTAGAAATTTCCATGATTTCATCCGTATGAAATATCTTTTAGCAGGCTAATTAGCAGATTAGCCCTGGCTGTAGACTGAAGGGAAGAGAGGGGACGGGTAGTTACAGCTTAACTGGTTACGCAGTTTGTTTGGGATGATGAAATGTTTAAGTACTGTTGCCTGTACAGCCTTGTGAATATAATTATTGCTACTAAAAATATTTAAATGAAAATTTCTGTTATTTTTACCACAATTAAAAATTACCAAAATTTAAGTGTTCACACAATTCTAGATGTAGAAAGTGCTTTAAAATCTTTGAAAATATTTGGAAGTGTAGCAAAGATTGATTGATGAATAATTGAAGATGAGACTTAGCCAGATTTCATCAGAAACTTTTATGACTGAGAGAATTCAGATGTTTTTTGTTTGTTTGTTTTGTTTTTGTTTTTATTTTTGAGACAGGGTCTTGCTTTGTAGAGCTCAGCCTCAAACTCACATCACAGTAATCCTCCTGCCTCTGCCTCCCGAGTGCTGGAATAGAGGTGTGAGCCATCACACCCTGTCATATGTGGTACTGTTTGCTGCTGGGCGTGAGTCTGCACATCCAGTATTGTATGTGGTTACCGGGGATCGAACCCCAGCCCCTGTGCTTGCCAGGCAGACGCCAGAACCACTGAGCTAAATTCCCAACCCAAATTCAGATATTTTAACATGATTCAAACTATGGCCATTGTGACCGTGATCTCAAGAGATCAGTGAGGTATGGAAACACATACCCAAGGGTCAGGCCAGAGTTTAGTGAGAGCAACCGCCCAGCATGACAGGGCTCCAAAGATCACAAGAAACAAAAATGACATAGAATGTTATTTTTTATTAAAAATAAATACTTGATGAATCAGAAACAAAATAAGGTATTTAGAACTCTCCAGGTGTTTCATTTTTAACTGCTGTTTTTATGTTAATCTTTAGTAATATGTGATAAGTGCAATATATATTATATATTTATAAGTAAGCGTTCATGTATTAGGTACCAAAGAACTTTCACTAGTAAGGATGTGTCATGCGTAAAAGCTTTTTATTTGAAGTATTTTTATGTCATAGAATATGATGTTGTTAAAAAATGTCTGAAGTTGTGTTTGTCATGTATTTCAGGCTGCTGGCCTTGGTCGGATGAGACCAAACACACTGGTCCTTGGGTTTAAGAAGGATTGGATGCAGGCAGACATGAGGGATGTGGATGTGTATATAAACTTATTTCAGTAAGTATCTCTGTTTGTTTTTAATTGAATTCTGTATTGGTACATTTATATACACATCATGACACCCAGCTTTGGGAATTTGTACCAATATATGCCATGAGTTAATTCTCATTTTTACCATCCCCTACCAACCCCAGGTGAGTATCTCTTCGATTCAGTAATTCAGTGAGTTTAGAAAGGGTTAACTGAAAATTATACCTTGTTTGGAATGCTGTTTCTGATAGTCTGCTGATAAAAAGCGTAAGAATGGAAAAGAATCATACAAGGCTTTAAGTTGGTGGTCACTTAAAATATCCTACCTATCTGTGTCTGCACATACAAGAACATGCACACACACACACACACACACACACACACACACATATGATATATCTGTATGTGTGTTTACATGTAAACATACACAAAAGTGTGAATGTACATTCTGGCATTCCATTTTAATTAACAAGCTTTGTCCTGCCGTGTGGCTCTTGCTGAGTATAGTTCCCAAATGTCAGCAGGCCCAGCACCTTCCAGCCTGTGTCACTAACGCGGGTGCTGAGGAAGGGTGTTGACTTCAGAGGGGTAGCTTTGTTCCGTCTTCTGATAATGACCTAGGTCATCACTGGGGTCATTCATTAAGTTATTTACATTTCTGTTTACAGGTTTGCTTTTCCCAGTCCTTGAAGTGCTATATTCTCATTTTTCAGTGAGAGTTTGCATGGTCTTTAGTATACAAGTTAGTTTTGTTTTACCTTGTTCTTCTTATGGGTTATGTGATAGGTTCTTTTTATTTTGTCACTTTGTAGTTTTACTGTAGCTTCATAGATACCTGTATCTCTTTAATCTGCTTGCTACTAATGGACTTTAGAACTGAATTTTTTTCTTTTTGCTGAAGTTATTCTTGTATCATAAAAGTATCTCCTTTTTCAAGTATATTAGTAGGAGTGGAATAAATCATTTGTCTCAGACTGCAAATAAAATTACCCCTCAGCATGACATAGATTGAAGAATTCTTTTTCTTGTCATAGCCACTCATGAAGTAGAACTATTTTGTCTTTTTTATAAAGTTTTTCTTCATATACAAATATCATTTTAAAAAATGTATCTAACAAATCATCTCTAAGATCAAGTCTGTTTTCTTTATGAGTTTTGACCTGAGTACCTTTAACTTACCGGAGTTGTCTCTGTCACAGGAACTCCACTGTATACATGTACTATTATTTCCTGTCTCACATATGCAGTTTATTCATATAGGTGCTTTTAGAAAGTCTAAGGAAATAACCAAATCTCATATTTTACTTTTTGAAAAGTCTTTTTATATTGATTACTAATATACAGTATATGAAGAACGACTAATTGTTAATTGTTTTTAATAAGATTAAAGCTCTACTAATTTTGTGTTATGACACTTGAGGCTTGCAGATATTACTCTTTTATAAGCAAAATTGCACAGTAGTTTTCTAATTCTGTACTGTTAACCTTCTGTACCTGTGGAGTAAGGAAGGAAAAGCAGTAGAAACACATAAAATCCATTAGACCATAAGCTGTAAAGCTTTAGCCATGGCATTGCTTTTTTTCCTCATAAGGGTCAAGAACAGTGATACAGACTAATTTTAAACAGTGAAATTTTTGCAAATCTTTCCTATACTTGCACATTAGTAGTTCTTTGTAGCTTATAATGAGAGTATTAATAGGTGTTTCTATTAACTCAGTTCTCAAGGAATTAAAATGAATGCTCTAAAAGTTAATTATTGTATATCAGATAACAATTCAAGGGTAGGTAAAATAATAATGCGCTCTCGTTTTTAGAGCCTTGGACATTGAAGGCAGTTTTAAAGTTGTGACACCACTCATTCCTTTACCTTGTAACACTTACCTTAAGGTTTTCATTGCAATTCCAAATGATTTGTATGATTCATATTTTATATATATTTTATTTTTGTTAATAGTGTGTAAAGTTTATAACCACAATCTAGTTTATATAGCTTATAGCAGAAGAATTTAACTGTTTTGATGCAGAGCAATCTTTGAGATCTGTGGTTTAAATGCTTGGTTTTTTCCCAAGTATTAATTAGGTCTTTCAAGATACAACTGCATAACTTTAGCACGTCAATTAAAAGTTTTCCCCCACAATTCTCTTTTGACCAAAATGCATGATAGGAATGAGATCTAATTGCCTCTTTATAATTTAAGTAATAAAAGTTCTTTTATGGCCACATGTTATACCTCAGACTCGTCCTGCTATTATTTCGGGAGGGGCAATAATTTGGCCATTTTGTTAGATTTCAACGTTTTCTTGTATATTTAGATAAATACTATTTTTCAGTATGCTTACATGTGATGATTACTTATGTCACTCTAAAAACACCTAAAGATTTATGGTCTTCAGAAGTTTCTAGACTATAAGTCTGATTTTTAGAGCTGTTGTCAATGTTGTAATGTGTATAAAATCTTTGGAGTACTTTTAAAACCTACATTACAAAAAGTTTTAAAATCCCCTCTTTTCAGAATACTCTCCAGCCTGCCGTCCCCTTCCATGGAATCCAGTTTTCTTTACCTTCATATAGTTCTCTTGGCCTTAAGAGTATGACCCTAAATAGAAGTAGTAGGAGCACTGTGAGTTGTTTTCCACTCACTTTCTGGGATAAAAATACCATCACTGCTCTCCGTAGCTTCTCCAGGCAGAATGTCCACACAGTCATGTTTTGCTTGACGATGGGGGCACATCCCGAGAAATGTGTGAACAGAGCGTGTGCCTGCACAGCCCTACATGGAATAGCCTGCCATACCCCCCAGGCCATGAAACACGCCGTGAGCTGTGTGGCTTGTCAGTGACCAGAACGCACTGGCGGCGCATGGCCACACTGTAACAGTACACACCTGCACAGTTTCCAAAGATAGAAGAAAAGACAGGTGAGGGATTTAGACACAACATTGTTCATATCTCACTAACTATTAACATGTACCAGATATCACCTATAGTTTTCATTTGATAGGGAACATAAGTAATAACATTTTTTACAACCCCCTTTCCTCATAGTGATGCATTTGACATACAGTATGGAGTAGTGGTTATCCGCTTAAAAGAAGGTCTGGATATATCTCATCTTCAAGGACAAGGTAAATTTGTTTGAAATAAGATTTTATTTTAAAAGTATAAATTATTATTATTTGTTAGAAGTTTTATATAATTCTCACAAATTTTTCATTAACTTTTATAATTGTATCCATTTGTGTCGCAGACTCACTGTGTAGCATTTTCAGATCAGATCTGTTTGAAACCCTCAAACTGCATTTTCCCTGTGTGTCAGCCTGAATGATGATTAGTGTTAGTAAGGAATGGAATGAAATTTAATTCAAATTCAAAGTTTCAGAGAAGCAGATGTTATGTTTTCCTATTGGCTGAACTTATAAAAACACATAAGTTGAACAGTTGTGTGAGGAAAACTTCTACATGACCACTGGAACTACTAGATCATTATATGTCTTCATGTTTATGAAAGTAGTGTTGTATAGCCATATTAATACTAATAAAAGACTAAATTATTTTGTCATTTTCTGTGTCTTCAAGAAGACCCATTTTAAAACAAATTGTCATTTAAAAATATTCATAGATTCATGGAGATTTGTAAAAAATAGTGCAATAAGGTCCTGTGTGCTCCTTATCCAGTATGTCCCCCATCCCTATAGTAACATCTTACAATCTATTGTACTGTGTCAAAGCTAGAAAGTTCACATTTCAACAGTTTGTGAATTTTATTCTGATTTTACCAAATTTACGTATACTAGTGGGGGTATGTATAGTTTTTTTCTGTCCCTGTCCCTCATTGTGCTGTATTAAGTGGCAACATCAAGAACCCTATATAGCGGGGCATGGTGGCACACATCTAGAGTCTGAGTCATAGATTTCAGGACACAGCATGTTTTTAAGAAGGTGGCTGCTGATACTTGAAAAGAGGAAAGATTTATACAAAATTCATATAATACTGAAACAAAGTTTATTTTTAAATTCACCTAAGAAGTAAAAATAACCAAAGCCGTAAATCCACCTGAATGGTCATTTCCTCTGAGTTAATTGCCTATCCACAAAGGGCTCATTCGAATATCAAGTTTAGCTTATAGATTACATAGTTCTGTTATTTTCAGATGCTTGAATGCAGTAGAAACCTTAAAGATATTTTCAAAGCATTTATAATTATGAAATTGTTTTTGAAAACATTATTCATCGATATGATTGGATACAAGAATATAGTCGGCATAGGGATGAAGAGCACAGGTGTTGGAAGGGGCCGTTCATTTCACCTGCGGCCTGGGGAAACCTGGAGACCGGCGGCTTCTTTGTTAGAGCAGAGCTCACTTCGCAGAGCCGTGTGCGGACTAATGCAGGCGGCCTCGGAGCACGGGCTCAGTGCTGGCCGCTGGGCTCCGCAGTCCAGCTGTCGTTTCTCTGGTCACACAGAGAAGCGCTGAGGGGTATGAACAGATCATTGGGTTCATGTTGTATTTGTCTTTTTGGTAAGTGTTTTATAGAAGTAAAATAATCAGAATTACCCCCAAAAGGAATGAAACCACTGAGAGCTGAACTAATTTCATCATGTGCCTGTTTAGGAAAACTGTCCAGGCTGCTCTCCTCTTTCATGCTTGTGAAAATCTGTCACATTGTCTGGGGTTTTTTTTGTTTTTTGTTTTTTGTTTTGGTACTTGTAATCAATTTTGAGGGCAGGGTTTGTTTCACATTTTTCATTTTTCATTCATATCTTTCAGATATCTTTTTTTGGGGGAGGATACCTGGGATCAAACTCAGGAGCTATGCTTTTGAGGCAGGTATAGTGCTGAGCCACATCCCAGCCCTAATCCAGATATCTTAAACTCTTAGTTGAGGCCAACCTGTTTAAGAGAATAGTCATTTTGAACAGATTATCACAGTTGTTTACATAAAAATCATGTGTCACTTGGCTTTTGAATGTCAGTTATTAAATCATAATGCCTTTGGGATAAAATACGCTTTTAGGAACTATTTCAAATATTTTCATGTCTACAGAAGAATTGTTATCATCACAAGAGAAATCTCCTGGCACCAAGGATGTGGTACTAAGTGTGGAATGTAGTAAAAAATCGGACTTAGATACTTCTAAACCATCTAGTGAAAAGTCTGTTACACACAAAGGTAATTTTCATTACAATAAGTAGTTATGTTAATGGCAATATTTTAATTCATGGTGATCATTTTTATTACATAATATACATTATAAAGTAGCCTGTTATCAAACTGACTCTACTTATTTCTGGTTTGTCAGGAAAAATTTGCTGTTCAACAGTAACTACAAAGGGACTGTTATGGGATATTAGAGTGGGTCATAGAACAAACCATGCCAGTTACTAACATGGTCTTATGATTTTATATTTACCTTAAAGACAGATTAAATCTGAGCTTTGAAAGAACATGCTAATTTTAGAATAACAGATCTCATAATGCTTGCAGAAAATTTCATCCACAAACCTGTATGTCATGTTTATGAGAAAGGGAAAGAGATGACTCCCAAATCCTACTCTCCCGCCCTCACTCTCCTACCTCTGTAAGACCAGTATCTCCATCTGCCCTGCTCCCAGCTGATGTGGAATAAGAGAGAAATCTGCACTGTAAATCATCAAACCATAGCATATTTTTTATTTCTGCACAATTATTACCATTCTTTTTCTGAAATTGACAAACTGAGATGAATCATATCTATGCTATTTATCTCTTCTAGATTATTTGGAAGCATTGAAATTCATTTGTATTTCTTCCTTTCTACATACCTTGTTGCTTAGAGGAATCGTAGTTGAAAGTGTAGTTGACACTGTTTTCCTTTCAGTTCTTTGCTGGCTTGATTATGATTTTTCCCTGTTTTGCCTCAAATTCTGTAGATTGATTCTGATAACGGCTCTTACGTTCCTACATGTATTTTAGTTTGTGGCATACATTCTCTTTCTCCTGCTGCTTTCTTCTTCTGTTCATTTATTTTCCATGTGATCAGTCCTTGCTCTGTAGAATGTTAGGAATTAACACATAAAGACAAGTTGGAAGAACTAATGTTTAAAAGGCAGTTACTCTGCGCTCCCACATAGTGGGCATTGCCCATACATTGGCTTATTAACGTGTCTCATGTTTTGAGATTATTACTTTTATATAAAAACGATACTGGATCAGTACATTCATTTGCTTATTTTTCTGTTTTAAAATTCTACATGCCTTTAATCATTTTTAAAATGACTCATTTTAAATTGACTCTTCTGAACTCATGTAGTGAATATAGAATGTTCATATAGTTGTAATTTTTTAATTAGCAAAGGCAGATAATATTAAATACTTATGAGAATGGTAATATTTAATACTTAAAAATTAAACGTAAGTGGTTATTTGCCAAAACACATAAAAATAAGCATTCAGATTTATTTTGAGTTTGCTCTCCTTAAATTAGCACAGATACTGTAGAGAAGTTTCGTTGTCTTGAGTGTTTTTTTGTTTTTGTTATTGTGGTGGTTTTTTTTGGAAGGAAGGAAGTTCGCTATGATGTTCCGAGCCTGACCCTGAACTCACCTTGATCTCCCTGCTTAGCTTCCCAGTTGCTGGGTTACAGACATGCAGCACTTGTCCCAGCTCTGTAGAGAAATTTAAACATGTAAAACATATTCAGAGTTAGAAACATTGCTTTGTAGCTACTGTGTAGTCACAGTGTTGGGTTGTGTCTGACTTAGTTTTGGAGGCGTAAGTGTGCAGGAACAGCCTTTGTGCCGTGCTTTATGAAAAGCCCCCTGAGCTCACTGCATAGTGCTTATAAAGGGCCAGCCTGAAGAGGTGGGTGCCCCTCACCCTCTCCTCAGATGAAGACATCAGGGTGCTGTGAGCTCAAGCTCCCAGAGCAGGGAGAGGAGTAGAAGTGGTGCTGGAATCTGAGGAGGTGGCACTGCAGTGTGCTTTTGCATCTAAGTTGGAGGATTATGTTCCTTAAACAAATAGAAGCTTGTATTAAAAAAAGAAAGAAAGAAAAAAAGTGAGGTTAGGAAAGCTATTAATTTGGGGGTAAAAATGATTACTACTAAATGTAAGTAAATATATGCATAAATACATGCAGATATATTTATTGATTTATTTCTACTTCTGTATAACTTGGAATTTATAAAAAAACAAGATTTCTGTCTGATAAAATTCCTTAATATTTTAACTTTTACAGTACCAAATGTCCATTAATTATTTCAGAGTTGCTTTTCAATCATCTACACAGTGATTGACACAGCAGCATGTTTAAAATTTATTATGTACAAAGTCAACTTATTAAAGCCATATTTCTGCTCTATAAGCTATAGTTTGACATTTTCTTAACTGATTTCAAATATGAAGGTTTTAAAGTTTTAAAAAACTATAATTCTACAAGAATAAAGTTCAGGGTGAATGTTCATCATTTACCCTGTAGTGTCTCAAATGTGTTTGTTTTTTTAAATCTTGGAAAACTCAGTGTAGAAAGTATTAACCTTCAGTCTTGATCATTTTTCATGGACTGCTGCTTCATACTATGTTTTGTTATAAATGTGCTTATTTACATTTTCGTTATTTTATTAATGTCAAGGCAATTAACTTAATATTTTGTGTTTTTAAACATAATCTAGATGAGGAAGAGGATGGCAAGACTCCAACCCAACCACTGTTGAAGAAAGGCAGGCATTCTCATCATTTTACTTTAATCTTTTTTTCCATACTGTTGACTCTTTAACTCCAACCTTATTATTTTCTTTTTCTGCCTTAGTTTTTATTTCTTAATGAGGTGATGTTACAGTTATCTGTTAAATGCAGATTAGAAAAATTCCAGTCCAAATAAGAGTTAAGTGTTCTTGAGACAAGGTGATGTACTACAGAAAAATTCTTTTAAATCATCATAGTTCTGAAATATTCAATTCCAGAGAGTTAGTATTATTATTATTATTATTATTATTATTATTTTTTACTTTAAACTGCATGGTTTAGGTGAGTAGGGACACTGGAGTAGGGTTATTTATTTACAGTGTCACTTGCATTCTTTGCCATCAGTTATACCCAGCCAAGTCCTCAATTTTGATACTAATGTATTTTTCATTTCAAAAATTACAATATTTCTCACAGTCGTGCTGCGTTTGGGAGATACACAGTCATGTCAGCGTACATGAATTTTGTGAAAAGGAGATAGAGGTGAGAGTTTCGGAGCAGTGTGGTTTGGCAGCCATTTTATTTCATCATGCGAAATCATTGTCATGTTTGCGTCCATCCTGGCAGCATGAAAAGTGAATGATGGGCATTTCGCAAGAGTGGTCAGATCTCCTCCGTGGCTTTCTTTTAGACTCCCAGAGAGAGTTCCATAGTAGTCATTCTGCTTGCTCTCAGAGCCAGTGCTGTTTTTGCTTTTGTTTTAAATTCGGACACAGAGGGGACTCCTGTAAGGTACCGTCCTGTGGACCTGCAGCAGGTGGCGCCCTCCAGGAGCTCCACCATCTTTCTGGCTCAGAGAAAGATGTGGATGTTTGTCTTTAGAGGTGGGACACAAAGACAGACAGATAAAGGGGAGGAAACTTGTCCTCAGACCAAGATTTCACTGTGATAATTGTAAGTGTATTTGTGTGTCTCCAATTTCCTTGTCATTTATGTTACAGATAATTTTTTCTTTAAGAAAAACATTTTGAGCTTTATATTACTGAGATACCAGATTAAAAAAATATTTTTGCAGAGCAAGTATAAACTGAATTTATCCATTTAGCCTGAAATAGAGAAAACTAAAATCTAGCAGTCAAATGTAAGTTTTGATTGGTACTTAATGATTCTCTTATTTATCAGAATATTTCAAATATTAGAAATTAGACAAGATAATTAGAATGAGTTTAGTTACTGTGGTATTTATCTGTAGCTATTTTAAATCATGTTTAAATTATAAAATGTACAAGTTATAGATTCCATACACAGCTATCTGCATTACAAACATACTTAAATATATAAAGTTAGAAAATCATAAGAATTCAGCAAAAGAGACATATTTACTTTCCATACATCTTAATTTTTCTGCTTAATCCTATAGAATCCAAAGGCCCCATTACACCTTTAAACGTAGCTGACCAAAAGCTTCTTGAAGCTAGTACACAGTTTCAGAAAAAACAAGGAAAGAACACTATTGATGTCTGGTGGCTTTTTGATGATGGAGGTAAGATGAGTTGTAATTTTTTAAATAATTGGAAATGTACTCGGGTACACGATGGTGCTGAGGGTGGCGTACACTTTTGCTAGCAGTTGCCGTCAGGTTTTCCCAGCACGCTCGGACAGCAGAGGAGCCGGAGCCGACCTAGAACTGGGCGGAGCTGTGGTGTCTGTTCAGTGTCTCTGTGCAGCGGGAACGCTCAGCACCCCTGGAAGTTTACACCCTAACACTCTCCTAAATCTGCACACCCTGCTGTAGATTGTCACTCAGCTTGGAACGGTCTATGATGTTTTGTTATAAGTAGTTCCGAGTTATGTATTTTTTGGTAGAAATGTCTCAGAGGCAGTGCTGTGCTCTGTCTGCATTGCATGATGGTGACACCTGCTGTCGATTAGCCCTTCACTGAAGAGTTCACTTTGACCACTGAGTAAGATAGTTTTGAAAAAATTTACCCAATGGAAAGTGTTTTTTTTCCTTCTCTTCGAAATTACAGACATGGATGATTGCTCTGAAGCTAAATAAACATGCCATTCTTCCTGTAGCCTTTACCAATTTCTCTAACATCCACGGTATTTTTGCCTAAATGTATTATTGTTTATTTCTGTCAGTGTGTGCACGCTGGTGTACCAGTAGGATGTAATTCATCACTGTTGTTCGTGCTGAACCTGCTCTGTAGTCAGCAGCAGCGTCTCCCTCGGGCTGACCACGGTGTCCATTTGTCACGTCCCAGTCGTGTGTGGGTCACTTGTGACAGGACAGGACATTTGGCTCAGTTTTGAGTTCTATACTTGCCCCACACTGGCTGTGGCAGGAACCTTTATCCAGGGGGCCCTGGTTCCTTTTTGTGGAGAGCAATGTTGGGAACTAAATAGTGGCTCCTGTGTCCGGCTAGAGCTGGGAAATAGACAGAGGTGTTGTCTTATGTTTTCTGTGTGGCTGGAGATGATGAAACTGGAAACCAGATCGGGTCCAGCTTCCGCCTTTTCACATTTCTCACTCCAGTGTGAAGCCCACCTCCCACTCAGGTCAGCAAATATCCTCACTTGTTCAGGCCACTGTCTGGGTCGGATTTCCTGACCGCCTGGTGATTGTCCTGTCTCCTCGGTCAGACCTGCCTGTCCGGTAGCTTTTTGATTTATCAAGGAATAACGGAAAGGATTTTGTTCTGTACCAGCGTGTGAATATGCCATTCCATGCCATTTATGCTGCTATGTTGAATAAAAAGGTACTGATTGAAAAGTTAGCATTTAGTAAATGATTTGTTCTGTCTTTAATTCAGGTTTGACATTATTGATACCCTATCTTCTGACTACCAAGAAAAAATGGAAAGAATGTAAGATCAGAGTATTCATTGGTGGAAAAATAAACAGAATAGACCATGACCGGAGAGCGTAAGTTTACTTTAAATTGAAGAGCATTAATCTAGTAGTACTTCATTATCACAATATAGATTTGATAGGCCAAAAACTAGACCGTCCAGAAAATATAAATCATATTGTTTTCTCCTATAATGAAGCTAATTAAAAAACAAAAACAAAAACAAACCTCATTCTCTCATCTTTTTGTTTGGTGTTTTTGGTTTTATTTTGAGGCAGAGTCTCACTATGTAACCCACACTGGCATTGAACTCACTATGAACCTCAGGCTGGTCTCAGGTTCATAGAGTCTCCTGCCTCAGCCTCCTGAGTGCTGAGAATACAGATGTTTGCCATGATGCCAGACCTCATTCTCTTTTAAGTTACCAGTACTTAATTTTACATAGAGATGATATTTATAAGAGGTTGATATTTTAGATCTTTATTAAGCCCTCTGGCTTTAAAACAACCTTTTTTCCTTTTGATTAATGGAGAAAGTACCCGAAAATAACATGTGTATAGGGTGCACTGTGTAGACTTCTAGACAGCAACAGTGCAGGACGCCACCATCTTCCCTCTTTTTCTGCACTGCCACACTGTTTTTGGTGCTGTTGTCCTGCATTCTCGTCCCTTGTCTTTGACTTTTCCCTCCCAGTTTATGTAGAAGCAAAGCTTTTAGTGTCCAGTTCCTCCACCCTAGATAACTCTCCATGAGCTGCCGTGGGAGGTGTCACTGACCGTCTTCCACCAGCTCCCTTTCCATTCCCATCTCCAGCTGCAGATGTGCCCCGGGCCTCCGAGCACCCTGTAGCACATGCCCAGAGCTGCTGTGCTGCTTCCGTCACTCCGTGCCATTCGGGGTTCTTCACTCGCTCCCGCCACCACTTCCGCTGGTCAGATACTCCATTCTGAGCCCCAGCTGAGTGCTTCAGTATGCAGGGTCCTGTGCCTCACCTTGTCAGCTCTCCCTCCTCCCCGCCCCCCGATTGTGTTCTGTCTGAGTCACAGCCCACTAGACGCAGCTCTTCCTAGCTTCCATGTTTTCTTGGTTTCAGTTTTGTGAGCCCTATGGCGTTTGGCATGTCAGATTGTAGGCTGAGGAGATAGAGGCCAAAGCACATCCAAGTGCTTGTCCAGACTCAACAGTGATGAGCGCGAGGGATCTTAATGATGAATTTAATAGTTAAACCTGTGCTCATCTGTTTTCTGATAACCACTCTTCTTCTGGAAAGAATAATCTAAAAATAATTTTAGAGCCGTTTACTGGTGTTACCTTAGAACTATATCTTGGCCAATATAATTTAACTAAAATTAGTTTGAAAAGCTAGTTGACATTCCTGTTTTACTGGCAGTATCTTTCTGCCCCTTCGTTCATTATTAGGTACAAAGGAGAGGTTCACAGACAGTAAAAAAAAAAAAAAATGTAAGAGTAGTAGTCTCAGGCTATTTAAACATCTTCTCTATGAAGGAACAGTATGCATTAATGTACCTCAGAGTGCTTTCCTGTACATTGTTGTTTTGTTTGTTTTGTTTTGTTAGACAAAGTCTCGCTATGTAGCCTAAGGAGGCCTTGAATTTGTAGTGATTCTCCTGCCTCACCTCTTGAGTGCTGGGATTGCAGAAATGCACTGCCATGCTCAGCTGTATTCTTTGAAATATGAATTCAGCGTGTGTAGGATAATAATACTTACATAAACCTTTTATGTATCTAAATACTGTTCATTTGTGTTCTAGGATGGCTACTTTGCTAAGCAAGTTCCGAATAGATTTCTCTGATATAATGGTCCTAGGAGATATCAATACCAAACCAAAGAAAGAAAAGTAAGTGTTGGATAAATCCTGTACAGATAATTGAACTTACGGAGTTGAGGTTGTTTTCCCTGCTTCATAAGAAACCAAGTGATAGTAGACGTTGAAGTAAATGTCTTTGTTGTGGTGACTTGGATAGAGAAATTCTCACGTTTTACCAGCTGTCCTTCCTCCCTTCAAAGTGTTCTCATACATTGTCTTCAGTGACTTATGTGGTCACTGGCATTGAGTTGTGGAAACTTCTGGTGCTTTGAGGAAAGAAGACCTTGCACGTGCCGGGCGATGCCGCTGCTCAGATTCACCGTTCAGAAGGAGCGTTGTGGATGTGGGGCACAGCTGATTTAGTTTGGGAAGAGGTGGCCACAGGAATACAGGGGAGATCACCTTTGGTTTCAGTTTTATTATTGTCATTGTGGTTCTAAGTTTCTAATGAGTTCAGTTGACTACAAATGGCTATTTTCTAAAGAAATTACCGAAGGGATGGCTGTGGTTGTGTGAAGGAGCACCAGTAGACAGGAAGCACCAAGTTTGTTGTGTCATTTTAAGCTTTTTCTCTTCTGTAATGTAAAATAAAGGTATCTTGCTCTCAAGTATTTCAGCTTTTGATGAAATGATTGAGCCATATAGACTTCATGAAGATGATAAAGAACAAGATATTGCAGATAAAATGAAAGAAGATGAGCCATGGCGGATAACAGATAATGAGCTTGAACTTTATAAGACTAAGGTATTTCATTTCATTTTCAGTAATCCCCCATGTGCTTTGAAAAAAAAAAAAAAGACAGAATTTCCAAAGACTGCATTTTGATATGGGGAAAACCAAGGGTGAAAATTAAGTCAAATTTAAATGTGAATAATGGAAACTATTCTTTTTATTTTTTTGAGACAGGGTCTCGCTTTATAGTTCAGGCTGGCCCTGAGCTCAGCCTTGAACTCAAAGCAACCCTCCTGCCTCTGCCTCCCAAGTTCTGGGATTACAGGCGTGAGTCTCTACACCCAGCACTGTGGTATGTGGTACTGATTGCTGCTGGGTGTGAGTCTCTATGCCCAGCATTGTTGTATGTGGTTACCAGGGATTAAACCTAAGCCCTTGCACTTATAAGGCAGGTGCTGGAACCACTGAGCTAAGTCCCCTGCCCGTATTTTTTTTTCTAAGTAGAGATCAGATTCATGGATTTATTATGCCGAGATGTATTATGGTTTGCTTTGTCTACCTGCTGTCCTCTAAGCAGCACTAGCTGTCCTCTGATGCTGCAGAGAGGCCAGAGCCTCCACGCAGAGCTGGGTCCTCAGCCCCAAATCATGCATAGCTCTCATTTTCAAGTAGTCTGGGAATGATTTTTGTCTTGTTTTCGTTTCAGACATACCGGCAGATCAGGTTAAATGAGTTACTAAAGGAACATTCAAGCACAGCAAATATTATTGTCATGTAAGTATTGTCTGTATTAAAATTTCCTTGGCTGTGCATTTTATGATAATGCACCGTATTTTTGATTAATTGATGTTTCGAGTGCTTTTCTATATAGCACTCATTATCAACTTGGTGATTTATAAAAAAGGAAAAAGCAAACTTTGTTGAATATATTTTGCTTTAAGCATATGGAAAAGTCATTTAAGAGATAATAAAATTAAAACCTTTTAAGCTTGTAAGTCTGAGCAATTCTTTATCGTAACAGGTTATGCAAAATTACTTTGTCCTTTATCCTCATTTTTTCAAAATTTCATAGCCTAGTCCTGAAGCCTATGTGGGATGGGGGACCCAGATAGCTTCCTCATGAGAATAAAGTTATTAGAGGATTAAATTGGAACACGGTTCCATTGTGAATCCCCACCACCAAGTCTTTTCACATGGCTTCACACTAAATGTAACTGCTGATGCCTGGTCTGGCTGCTTTTCTACTGAGGTGGGTTAACTAGATACTATTTGAACCTGAATGTGTTTCAGTCCCAGGGCCTGGGCCTTCACATAGATGAGAAAAGCTCAGACGTTCAAAAACCATGATATCACCCAGGGATGAACAGTGTGTACCCCAGGACTGTTAGCTCAGTTGACAAACACTCCGCTACTCCATTGAGTTTCATGCTGTGCTGTTAATGATCAGACACCTACATGGGAAGCTGCTAATAGAAATTTAGAGAAAAATCTCAGATTAACTGGTCTCTACTACGTGATCTATAAATAGAAGCTCACAAAAATAAGATTAAACTTAATGTTTGAATGTCATTTATCTTCAGGGGCTTCTGTTTTTTAAATTCGAATACCAATATCCTTTTGTCCTAAAAGAATTCTTGTGGAAGAAGGAGAAACTTGAGATTTAGTTGTAGTTGTGGTTTGTATGTATTATAGTTTATGGAAATATTGTTTGCTATTCTTATGAACAAATGTTTAAAAATCTTCTGTTTTAATCTGAAAACCTGGGATGAGTAACAAGAAAATATGGTAGGTGCCATTCTCAATACACGGTTTCCCTCCAGAAGTATTCTATAATCATAGTAATTTCTAGACACAGCTATCATGACTCAGTTTACAGTTTGTGTGATATTTTCTTTTTCTCAATTTAAAAACATTGTTCAGTGTCCTTTTCCCCTCTCATCTCAGGAGTCTCCCAGTCGCACGGAAAGGTGCTGTATCCAGTGCCCTCTACATGGCCTGGTTGGAAGCTCTGTCGAAGGACCTGCCGCCGATCCTCCTGGTTCGTGGGAACCATCAGAGTGTCCTTACCTTCTATTCATAACCGTTCTGCACAGTAGCCTGCCCTGCAGCGTGGTACTTCAGTGCCTGAGGAAGTGACTGAGATCTTCAATGACACATTAACATGACAGTGGTGAACTGTGACTTTTCTTTCACTGTTTCATTAATTTGAAAGCACACAGAAAAGTTGCTCCATTGATATGTGTATAGAGACTTAAGTTTTAGTCTATTCCATATCTCAGTTTTTATGAATGGTGATTCTCTCTTGTTGGACTGAAGTTAGTTCATGAGAGTAAAGTTTTCCTTTGCTACTTGAATAGCAATAAAAGTGTGTATTTTTTTTTTTTTTTTTTTTTTTGGATTGATGAAAGGAGTACAAAAAGCCTTTAGCCTTGGGTGCCTTCTGAAACTAACCAAATTTCATCCATATATCCTCTTTTTATAAATTTGTAGATTGTCAATTTTGCCTTCAGATATTTTATTTCTAGTCTCCTCCACCTTCAATAGACCCTGCTTTTCATCTTCATTTGACCAGTTCGTGTTGAGTACTGTATGTTTCCCATATTTTGTAAGGCTTTCTGTTAGACATAAACGGTGAGAATTAGGGGAAATGGGGGAAAGGAGGGGAGGGGTGACCAGAAAGTGAACCCTAAACTTAGGTTTGTAGAGTATATATAAATAGAGAGCTAGGAAAGGAAAGGTCCCAGGTCCCTTTTTTAAGCTTCCCTTTAGCTGTTCTGTTTATTTTTTTTGAAACGGTAGGGAAGGTTGAAGATTCACCCAGTATTTCAATTACTGTGCTGAAAAAAAAAAAATCACATGTCATTCTTTAAATTAAAATCCTCAAGATCATTTGTATTTATTTTTAGAGATATTTATCCTTATTTGGAATTTCCCTCAAATCTGAGGGACTTTTAAGTAATGCTAACAGATTTTTCTGGAGGAAATTTAGACAAAGCAATGTTATTTAATAGAATATTTAAATAAACACTATGTGGAATTTCACTATACTGTACCATTCTTTATAAATCATTAAAATAATATTTCATCAAATGGTTAAATGGACCACTGGTTTCTTAGTGAAATGTTTTTAGGCTTATTTCATTTAATTGTCAAGTACACTTAGTCTTAATACACTCAGGTTTGAACAGATTATTCTGAACATTGAAATTTAATCCATTCTTAATACTTTAAAACTTTTATGTTAAGAAAAACTGCCAGTTTGTGTGTTTGAAATGTCTGCTTTGACATTATAGTCTACTAGTACAATTTCTACAGTGCGTATGTACTGTTAACTAAAAGCTTTATATGCAGTTATTAATGTGAAGTTTTTCATGTTTTTATTTAAGGAAGGAAGGATTTCCTAAAAAACATTTCAAGGGACTTAGGTCTGCATATCTGCATGTGTGTATGTATACACACATGCAGATTTGCACATGTAATGAAATTTAAATTGCTGGTATTTTGCTTAAGTGATCATGGTTTGTTAATTCTTTTTTTTTTTTAAATAAGCTTGTTCAAAATCAGATCAGTAGATTATAAGTTTCATGGAGAACAAAGGCAGTCCTTTGAAGGCCATGGTGCAACTTCCACAGCTACCATCCTGTTACACAGAAAGAGCATTTCATCTAGAGTCCTTGTCAGTGGGTTCATCGATAAGTTGCAGTAATGGAGAACTACACAAGTTCTCATGATTCTTGATAGAAGTCTATAAAAATTATTTTCAGTGTTGCAGTAGTTTGCAGCATGAGTATAAATTGGAGATCTTCTTATTTTCAGCTTTTTTTTCAATACTTGGGTTCGAACTCAGGACCCTGGACTTACAAGGCAGGTGTGGTGCCACTGAGCTAAACCCCCAGTTCTATTTTCAGAATATTAAGAAAGTGACATAACTGATTTTTCTAATTTTTTTCCTACATTATAACTCACAGCATTGTTCTGTTTCGTTATTACAAGTTTTGCGTTGTTTAGAGGGGAAGAATAGAAATGTCATTCAGTAAACAATACTGTGTGTGAAATTTTTAAGCGGTAATAGAGCATGGACTGAGTGCTGCTATCTTGAAATGTGCACAGGTACACTTCCTTTTTTTTTAACTTAAGAAGTTTTTTTTGTTTTTTGTGTTTTTTTTCCATTCAGGAAAACATCATTGTGATCTGTACTGCAGGAACCAAATGTTGTGCAACATACATGTGTGTATAAAGTACATAAAATATATCTAAATATGCATCATGCAGGGAGGGTGATATTGTCTGTGAAATAATGTAAGAAACTTTTCACTTTTTAAAAAAATGCATTACTTTCACTTAACACTAGACACCAGGTCAAAAATTTTCAAAGTGGTTGTAGTGCTCCAAAAATTTCAACAGTTATTAAAGATGCTAGCTAGTATTGAAACTATTCAATTTTATTTATGCTGAATTTTGATTATTTTAATTCTAATCATTGGTGACAACTTGGAAATAAATAATTACACAATGGCATCTGAGTTCATTATTCCTATAGGTGAGAATTCAATGGGTTTAGCGAGAATGTTAGTGTTAAGCAGATTAACAGTTAATTAAATCAAATATTTATTTGTTACATTGTTTCCTTTGTATTTTAGGTTCCTATTCTTTTTGTATTACATTCAGACATTACATTTTTTTAAGTCTATGGAAATAATTTAAAGATCTGAGCTCTGGTGGATGATTATCTACTAAGTTTGAAAATGTAATATTTTGATAATTCTGTACTATAACTGTCACACAGATGCTTTTTTAAAGTTTTAACCTTGAGTATTGCAGTTGCTGCTTTGTACAGAGGGTACTGCAATAAAGCAAATGCATTCATTAAAACTATTTAATGTCTACTCTTGTATTTTAACCTGTTGTAAGTCTAAGCCAGCTTTGTGTTTTCATCTCATTTACCTAACTATTCTTTCATGAATTTCCACATTTTAATGGCTTTATCTTAATATCCATGCCTTTCAGGTTATTTGAAATTGTTCCCTATCCTTAAGCCTTTTAAATAATCACTATTGATACTGACTGTAAGGTATAGCTCATTTTGACTTTCAAAAATAACTTAGCTTCTCTAATTCTGCTTTATTGGGGGGGGGGGACTAAATCTCTCTTGATGCAGGAAGAAACTAGAAGATTAAAAGGTATTCATAGTCCTTGAATTAATCTGATTTGTTTTCTTCCTAAGATTTTCACTAAGCTGATTTAGTTTTATGAAACATTTTTCCTTTCTCATTTAAATCTTAAATCCTAGTAGGTGTGTTAT
Organism: Petromus typicus; assembly: GCA_004026965.1. Classification (NCBI taxonomy): domain Eukaryota; kingdom Metazoa; phylum Chordata; class Mammalia; order Rodentia; family Petromuridae; genus Petromus; species Petromus typicus. The sequence continues at coordinate 65,282 of PVIR01000088.1, read as the reverse complement.
GGAACAGAACAGTCATTTATCTGCTTTTCTCCTAAGAAAGCAGCTTGGAGCCCAGTCGGGAGTTTCCCACGGTCATGGTAAGTGAGAGGATGCGGCTGGAGCGCAGGTCTCTGTTTCCACGCGTCCTCAGCGCACGTCCCCTGTGCCCGAGCTGCACAGACGCTTCACACAGACGCGGCTCTTCCTGCACACTCACCCTGTCTGCACAAGAGTGCGCTCACGTCAGACAGGTGACACTGTAAATACAGACTGGCCACACTCTCTTAAAGAACCTGGAACCAAAGTAAATGTCCATCATAGGAGCTTTGTTATTATTCTGAAATGAGTTACTGCTCAGCCCAGTTCATTCACTTCCTGAGTAACCTGAGAGAATCTAGAGATAACATGACTCTGACATTTCCTAATCTCAGACCATCCAACAAATTTCAAAACAGAAATAGAATTCACCTTTGAATAAGCAGGTTTTGGTTGTTATTGATTCACCAGGAAGAAAGCAAATAAGTGCATTTGATATGTTTCTCACTTTATGTGTATGTACCAGCAGGGTGTGTTCAGGGCCTGCAGGAACAGGGTAGTTAGTGTTTATTGGGTAAAGAAGGCCCACGTCCCAGGACACACTGGGCCATAGATCCGGTTAGTTGTGTGATGAGCATCAGGTAGTGTACCAAAGGGAGCATCTCCCCACTTTTAAGAATTGCATTTAATTTTGAACTAGACAAAAGCAAGACAAAATTGTGTTAGGGGGAGGTTATGTCCTCAGAATTTTTTTTTTTTTTTTTTTTTTTTTAGGTTTTTGGAGACAGGGTCTCGCTTTGTGGTTCAGGCTGGCCCTGAGCTCAGCCTCCAACTCACATCACAGCAATCCTCCTGCCTCTGCCTCCCGAATGCTGGGATTACAGGCGTGAGCCACCACGCCCGGCACTGTGGTATGTGGTACTGGTTGCTGCTGGGTGTGGGTCTCCACACCCAGTATTGTTATGTGGTTACCGGGGAATCGAACCCGGGTCCTTGCGCTTGCGAGACAGGCGCCGGAACCACTGAGCTAACTCCCCGGCCCTGTCCTCAGAATTTTTGTGCGGCCTTCCATCTGGCCTCTGCCTTGAAGGTCAGGAACTCATTCCCCAGGCTGATTGTGTTTTATCAACACATCCTTTGTCCCACTATGTGTATGTGCATACTGATTACTGATATAGTTACCCTGCAGCAAATATAAAAATAAACTTATTTAATCCCTGATATAGAAGCTATGATCCAGGAGTATTGGGTGTTAAAAATCTCAGTACCTACCAGAATTTCATTAAAATACTGCTGAAGACTTTGAGATAGAATTGTTGAGACTTTTGTCCTGGAAGACCTAGTCTAAAGAAGAGAAGTTCTTTGTAGGGTAATGACATTCACCTCCGATATATCTAATAACAGAGACAGCCAGATACGAGTCAGGCAGTATTCCTCTCTTATAATTACAGAGGTATACAGATATCAAATGTACTTGGGTTTTACATTTTAAAGGACTCAGCCATGATTGGTCAAGGAGCATTCAGTCCATAGGATTCCCAGTACCCACAAACCACAGGTTATTCACATCCAAAAGTTTCGCTTAATCATAAAACTTCTTGAGTTCCTGAAAAATGTGCCATAAAAATTTTAGAAGATAAAGACAAATTAGGTGTGGGGAGGAGGCGGATGAAATGGAAAGTCAGACTGCAACTGAGGCTTGTTAATTATGAACGATTTGTCTTTTTACTTTTAAGACTTTCCTTTTGGAAAATGACTGAAGAATGGAAATCACATCTTTTCCTCTAAATCTTGAAAATACTTCTGACCTAGTTAGCATTATTGTTTACATGGTCCCAGTTTCTGAGTTATAACCTGTTGTCCCTGTAGTCTATTTCTCTACACTTTTTTTCTGTCAGTAAAGATAATCATTTGTTTGCTTTCCATGCACCTGTGAGTTCAGCAGTGTTTACATAAATCTCACACTGGTTTTGTCGGAAAATTTGTAAAGAGCCACAGGTGTATTATGTATTGAAACATTGACTAGAACAATGGGTTTTGAACTTTACATCAGAATCCACGGGAGCGCTGATGACAACACAGGGCTGGGAGCATAGCCGGGTGGTGGGACGCTGCACGTGAGGCCCATTCCTGCTGCAGACACTCTGTTCTGAGTGAACGCCCCTCCCTCCTCTATGCTGCTGCTTGGTAGAACTCTCCCTTCATTGAGATTGTGTCCTTTCTTTCAAGGTGTACTTGACTTTGGTTTTGCTTATCCTACCCAGTAGTGTGGTCACCTCTTTACCAGCTGAGACACCAGGCTTGCCTCATGTGGCCTCAGGGAAGGAGGCTGATTTGGGGCCCCAGTTCCGTGCATGACCAGTCAGCTCCACGGGAAATGGCATGATGGAAGAGGCTGCAGATGGAAGCACCAAAGGTCACAGCGGCAGTGCAACCAGGTAGCAGGCCCACCTCCTAACAGCACAGGTGGCTGTAGATTTCCCACTTTAGCACCCCCATGATCTAAGTACCTTCCAGAAGCAAACACCTTCCGAACACTAGTCCTGATGAACATTCTGGACCTGAACCATATCTCATTTCCATAGTACCCAGCATTTTCATTTTTTAGTGCAGTTGGATCTTGGTCAATGAGAGGAACAGAGCCCAGACTAGGCTAGTAAACAGGTAGCTCAGGAAGGCAGCTCAGCCCGGGGGCTCTGCGTACTGGACTCACGGACGACTTAGACAATGCTAGGCCTCTGTGTCCACCTTTCCCTCTTGCTGGTTTGCTCTCTAGGCTTGATTTCACTCCTGAACGGACTCTCCCTGCACAGCATGCCTGATGGCTTTTGGGAGAAGCTGTCCTCAGTTGCAGGGTAGCACACTGACCAGGAGAAAGATGATGTGACCCAGTAGCTTTGGCAGAAAAGATCAGGGAAGGGCCAAGTGAGTTCAGCTTGGGAAATACTACCTGTGTGATTCATTCATGTAATTGATTAGGCATCAATCTTGTGCTCACTTGACAAGCATGATTCTTCATAAAAACAGAAGGTTTTCCTGAAAAGCAAGGGAGGCTGAGAAGACTAGACCAGTAGACGCCCATCACCTATTATTTCTTGAAAGGACTGCTCTAAAAATGGTGGACCACGTGCAGTGGAAGGTGAGAAGAAACCTAATCCATCCAGCATTCTGTGAAAGGCCAAATGATATTTACTCATTGTACATTATAACTACCAAGTTCCTCCGTATCATGTACTTGGCTATTTTTATCTCATTTAATCTGAACTATGACTTAGACTCTGTGACTGTGTCATATTGTGAAGCTGGGATCCAGATTGAGAGTGTGGCAAAGCCCTGTGCTCCTCCCATGTGCTAGACTGCCCCCTCTTCCATAGAACTACAGAAAGAAAAGAGTTGTCTAAGAACACTGATGTGGCAAGAGCCGCAGAGGCACGGCCGGCCTTCCATTGAGCCCTCTGCAGTGCTCCCGGCCTCTGCTCTCTGCTATGCCTCTCGCCACTGTCTTCCACGGATCCCTTCCGGTGTGTGTCATGTGCAGCATTTGATGATGCTGCCAGAAAGATGCAGGATCTCAGCAGGTGTCTCATCTAGTGAACACGCTGCACCAGCAGCCGCCAGCCCATCTGACTTGGGCCTTTTGGGGCCGTGACATGAGCTGTCAGTCGATCTGAAGTCTCAGTCATTACCCTTGCACAACCCTGTACTCTGCTAATTATCACAGTGAGGAAAATTGACCCAGCATTTTATGGTATTTCATCCTTCATATAAGAAAACATCGTTTTTCTCCTGTTGCTTAATCCAAAAATTATTTTAGGGCTCATTATTGCAGTTAAAAAAAACGCTGGATTGTGAATCTAATAGCTCAGAACTTATGTACTGAGAGAGTAAGAACTGCTAACTCCTCCCTCTATAAGATACACCTCTCCTCACAATATTATTGTGACATTACCTTCCATAATAACAACTTACAGGGGCCGGGGAGTTAGTTCAGTGGTACCGGCGCCTGTCTTGCAAGCACAAGGACCCGGGTTCGATCCCCAGTAACCACATACTATACTAGGTGTGGAGACTCACGCCCAGCAGCAACCAGTATGACACACCACAATGCCAGGCATGGTGGCTCACGCCTGTAATCCCAGCACTTGGGAGGCAGAGGCAGGAGGATTGCTGTGATGTGAGTTGGAGGCTGAGCTCAGGGCCAGCCTGAACCACAAAGCGAGACCCTGTCTCAAAAAACCTAAAAATAAAATTAAATTAAAAATAACAACCTACATAAAGATTGCTTTCACCCTCCTTACGGAGACTTACATCATCCACTTCTGTCTTCAGCCTAATTTCAACCCTAATATTTACCCATTTAAGCCATGAAATATTTATTCCTATAAGCCATGAAATAATCAGCCATGACACTGAGTAACTATTTATTTAAGCTCTTACTAGTTTCAAACTAGATCAAATTGCAATAATAATTTTGGTAGTAGCACTTTTTGTCCTACGTTCAAAATTTTCTATATGATATGCACTCAGATCCAAATATTAACCAGTTTGTTAAATATTCTCTTATATGTCTTAGCACTATATTGATTCTAGTTACCACCAGCAGTCTGTTTCAGCTTTCCATCAGGTGAGGGATATCACACATTCCTGCTGGTCACTTACTGATGTGGCTATGCATGCAGCCCCAGCAGCTCTTCAAGTAGTTCGTGTGAGTGTATATATACATTAGAGGAGTCAGATTTGGAAGGCTGAGTCAATCCAAAATATCTTCCTCTTCCAAATAACAGGGTTGAGTTCAAGCCCAACCTAGGAAATGTAGGGACTGAGTGAAACCCTGTCTCAAAGCAGTGTACGTCTGTGTGTGTGCTGGTGTTGTAGCTCAGTGCAACAACCTGGGTTCAGCCCTTTGTCCTGCGGGAAAAGAGGGAGCGGGACAGGAGGAGAAGAGCTGCAGTCTGCTAATCACTCTGTAATCTGCAGCACAGCTGCACCTGTGGAATCACCACAAAGATCCACTTTACCCTCAAAATGACTCAGTCCTCGAAATAATTAAATCAGTTTTATCTCATCATAGATCAATATTTATACAATCATAAAGAATGCCACTCACATTAATGGATCCCTGAGGACTACACTCTAACCCTAAGTCTCAGAATACTCTTTAGAAGCTATTGCTATACTATATCCAGACACCATTAATACTTCTCTTAAATAAAAATACAATCAAACCTAAAGATGACCGATCAAAACTTAACACAGTATAACCAATCCCATTAGTCTTCATGACAGGTTGAAGAAATCCCTGTGATACCTAAAACAATATTTGAGAAAAGATAATATGTCATTTCCACATGGATGTAAACTTTTACTAATGACATGAAAGTCATTTATTTTTCAACTGTAGAAGGCTAATGACCGACATCTAAAAAATCAATCCCTAAGTAAAACTGTTAAGCACTGACTCGTAGATCTACGAGCCCCCCAAGTGGCTCAGGGTGATGAAATTTTGGCTCCTGTTAGGAGCACACCTGGTCATTATGGGATTCTTAGCTATGTTTTTACACCTGGTGCAAAACTACATTCTTGTTTGTTACACGTAGCTGTCTGACATAAGTTAGGGTTGAATTATCCAGTATCTTCACACAAGTGAAGCCTCTGAGTTCTCCATCTGCTTCTTTTTGCACACAGGCCTAAGCCTCTCTCAATGCACCCATACTTCCCTAGAAAGCCAAAATACGGGATCATTTTACAATTTGCCATCACAGCATTTACAGATACGTCCTACCACAAGGACCAGTATGTTTCCAGATCATTACTACTCTCCACTAGGCCTCCTACCGGCACTAATCTAGTAGAATGAATCTGAAGCAGATTTTAAGTGGATGAAGCTCCTGTAACATGACTTCCTATCTCATTTTTATCTTCACGGCACCTGCTATAACTTACCTTCTGTCCCATCACCAAACAGGACCAAGAAGCAGGAATAACTTCTGACCCAGATAAAACCCCATTCCACTGCTATGATATACTGTTAAAGCTGTTCTTGGCATTCTAGTCCTGATCCTAACACTGCTAATTCTAGTTTTACTTTTCTTTGATCTTCTGGAAGACTCAGGTCATAATACGTCTGCAAATCCTGAGTGAATCTGCCCAAATTAAACCAGAATGGCATCTCTTACTAGCTTATGTGTCTTATGACTCATTCCTAATAAACTAAGAGGTGTATCTATCCGTGTATTCTCAATCAATCCTCAGTTTAGCATCCTTCTTAGGCTTTATCTGGACAATGTTGTGTGATATTCCAACTGTTAAGTCAGTGCTTATTTTGAATCCTGGTAGCTGATCTCCTCACACTTAAATGAGTTGCAGGTCGACCAGTAGGCTATCCTACTATTATCACATAAATTGCATCTATCCTGTATTTTGTTATTATTCTTTTTCTGGAATACCACAAGTCTGTTTGAGAATAAACTTGTCAATGAAGGGTTTTTATCGTATAATGCATTGGTTCTGTAAGCCAAAACCAGAAACGATCCCCTAGGGGAATGAGAGAACGAGCCTACAGTGGCCACTCAGCACCCAGAGCTGAAATTTCACTTAACCCATCCTTTAGTTCTCCTACATGAAGCACACAAATTGTTTTCAAGTCCTATGTATTAATAAATCATAAATTTCAGTACCATGTGTATATCATGCCTTATATGTCTTGCCCCAGTGCATACACAAAATCCCTACATTGCTAAGGCCTCAATACCAACAGTGGCTTAAAACTCAAAGCACCTGGGTGCTTTATGCCCCACCCAAGCAGCCTGTTCTGCAACTGATAAAGCCCAGTAAATCTTCCCATCTCGTACCAGCTCATCCTTTACAATCAACAAGCTCATGAAAACCTAGCAAGGTAATTAAGTAAGCACAAGCACTGGCTCAAAACCTCTGTGCCAGGGTGTAGCCCAGGAAGTGCAAAGACATGGGTTCCATTTTCTCACTCGAGATCACTTCCCACAAAGTGAAACTCGAGGGAGGACAAGTCATACAAGAACAGGAAACTTAATTGAATAGAGCCATGAAGCGCACACATTGCCCATCCCCCAATAGCTTTTTAAAAAATAATAATTATCAAATTATAGGAGGAGACAAGTTATAAAAAGGAAGCATGCTGGGAAGACTGTGGATCAATCAAAGTGCAGCTTCACCTAAAGCATCTGGCTGGTCCCTGCAAGATCCACACAAATTTGACTGAACTAAATCCAGCCCAAACACCTAATGAATAATCTTGTATGTTCTTGGCTCCACATCACACACTTTTTTCTTTCCCTCATTACTAACGCCTGCATCACATTTCCTTTTGAATATTTTCTATTTTACAATTTCTCTTGTACACTCTAGAACTCATTTACACTTTCAGTTCCTTCTGTGGATTTATTCAGGCAAGATGACATTTTGAAGCAACACAGGAAGTCCACCTTACACTTGAAAATCTCTGACACTACCGCAAATTACATGACACTGTTTCTTAGTGAGTCTAGCACAACTACTTTTCCCAAACATCATTTCAATTACGTGTCACCTGAAAGAGCAAGTTTGCAGTTAGGAGTGTGTTGTCCGAACAATGTATAAAATGAATTCTGAGCATCCCAATGAGGGTCAGACAGACCAGCGGCAGGTTCACCAGGCGTGCCTCATCTCAGGACAGGTGGAATCACTGTTGGCCACCATAGTCACTGCCTTCCAACAGACTGCATATAATTCAGTGCAATTCATGTATCAGACCCCACCAGCTTACCTTTACCCAGAGGGATAGCCAGCAGGAAGTGTCAGGCGGGAGATGGCCAAAGGGCTGTCTCAGACAGCGCCTGTGCTTGGCCCTCTCTGTCTTCGGCATCCACCCTTTCACTTCTTGGATCACATTGAAAAGTGGGATTGGAAATACTGCGAAGCCATTGGTTGCTTAATCTTATTCAGGTGTGTTTCCTAAGTGCAGAGGAAAGAGCTTTTAGTAAGGTCACCTGTTGCTGCTTTGTACTTCCTAAGGGCCAGACGAGCTAGAGGGGTAGCCTTTTCTTCTAGAAAACTTGCTGAGCCCTCCAGAAAAAGCCAGCAGGCACCAGGAAAAGCCACTCACAGGCTGTCTGCTGGTTGGAAATCCATCAGCAGAGGCGAGGCGGAGGGAGACAAAGAACATGGTAAAGGAGGAGCCCGCTGCTTGGAAGCGACGCCTCCTGCTTGGAAGCGACGCTTCCGGGAGGCTGAGCCCACGGGGAAGCTCATCCAGGAGCTGGTGACTGCAGACCGGGGCTTGTGGTCAAATGTTTGCTCTACAAACTGGCTGTAGTGTCAGACAGGTCAGACCGGCAAGTGTGGCCAGAGAGGAACTGACCACCTTTGCAGTAACGAGAGGCGCAATACGACCGAAATCGACCTGCCCGGGGCGCCACTAACTGGCCCCGAGTCCACGCGTTCATCTCCCGGGTCGGACAGAGGAGGCCCTGCCCGGGATGGGGCGCAGTCCCGGGGGCGCTGCCAGCGATGTCCCCGCCGCAGGGGCAGGGGCGCCGCGGCCCCTCTCGGCGCGCTCGGACTTGACGCTTCCTCTGGGTTGGACTCGGGAGACTGCAGCTCCAAAGTGCTGCTAACTCGGTGCCCAGGCCCAGCCGGGTGGCAGTGACTTGGCCCGTCCATCAGGGGGTCTCCCGTGGACCTTTCGCAAAGAGGCTCGTGGGACCCCAAGTCCCTGCTGCCCGAATGGTGTGAGCGTGAACCCCAAGTGCGGTGTGGGGGACACGGGGGGCGCAGCGAGGTTTGATGCCAGGCCCCGGGCTGCCGTCTCTGCCCCTCCTACCCCAGAGGGCGGGTTCAGAAAAGAAGGGGGACAAAGTGGAGTCAGGGGTGGGGAAACGGACGCTCCTTGAGGCCACAAAGCCAAAAGTGAGGCTGACAGGCAGGTTAAACACGACGTGATTTCTCTGCCACGAGAAGCCAGAAGCAGAAATAAAGAGCAAAATAATGTTAGAGAACAGGAACGCGGGTGGCGGACCTTCGGCAGATGGGAAAGAGACCCAGAGATGGAGGAGGGGAGAGCACAAGGGGATGAGGTGCGGAGACGTGGGGTGCCAGCTCCCCAAGGAGACGTGGTCATTACCTGCAGCAAGCGTGCACTGATACAAAATAAAGCTTTAAAGAGCGATAATTCATATACCATGCACCTTACCCATTTTACAAACCGCATCTTCCTCCCTTTCCTTTCCCAGTGCGCTGCTTGGACATCGAGGACTGGGAGGAGACAAGCGTCTTCTTTAGACACGGGCAGCACAGCTGAGGAAAATCTTCCCTTTTCCCAGGTTGACCGCAGAAGCCGAAGCCGAGGACCACGAGACCGCAGGAGGCTCCCGCGCGCGGGCTGGAGCGCCCTCTAGTGGACTTCGGTGCAAAGAACAAATGTGTAAAATGCAATTAAAGAGTTTTGCTAGTTTATATCTAAAAAATAAAACTGCACACGCTTACCAAACATCTGAGACTCCAACTGCCAGTGAAAAGGGGTCGACGTCGCTGGCAGCCAGTTTGAAGAGTTGGAGGACAGGTTGCGTCGGGACAGGCTGGCCCGGTGGCCCCTCTGCGCTCTCGAGGGGAATGTCTGCCCTGCTGCCTCAGTTTCCTTTCTGGTTCGATCCTCCGCGGTGGGCAGGCAGCCTCGGCTCCTGAGACTCCTCGCCCTTGTCCCCCAGGCTGAGTGACGGCTCATGAGCTCATGAGGGACAGTGTCATAACGCAACGTGGACTTGTGAAGGAAAAACTTGCCTCCTACTGATCTTACTTCCCACCTCTCCCTCACTTTGTATCTTCCCTTTCTTGGAGATATCTTTCTAAAGATCTGAGTGGGAGAAACCTTAGGAAGGGCCTAGTCTCTCTGTCCTTTCCAAAGTGAACTCTTGTCTGTCCAAGGGCTAAAGACAGAACTGTCGCCCGCGGTGAGAGGCGCGTCTCACCCAAACAGACTGGAAACAACCCGCTCTCTAATGAAGAATGAGTGGAAAGAGAAACTGTAGCATGTAAAATGAAATATTACTCAGCTGTAGAAGGAGTCTTGCCATCTGTGATAACAGGGAAATAAGTTCTGCATCATCTTTCATAGGTAGAGTCTAACAATATCTCAATGCATAGAAACCGGAGGGAGGTAGAGCAGAGGAGTGGGTAGAACAGAGGCCGTGGGCTGGGCTCCGAGCTCCAGCTCCACCACGAAAAGTTCCTGGGGACCATAGAGTAAGATTGTAAATATGCTTACTGTATACAGACATACCAGTGATCACTAGGAAAGGGGATATAGTGTAAACTAAAATTTTTATTATGGCATAAGACACCTTGCCATTAATTCCCTCAGAATACTCCCCTCACTTCAAATACACATATTGCCTTGGTCTCACTGCTTCCAGAAGCTGCTCTGCAGGTCTGCTTTAGGAGTGTCTTTGAGAGATGGGTGTGTGGCTCAACTGAGCCCCCCTGCCTGGTAACCACAAGGTCTTGAAATCAATTTCCAGGACCAAAAGAGAGAAAGAAAGAAGTAACAGGTAGGCCTGTGGGTTTAGCTCAGTGGTTCTGGTGTTTGCCTGGCAAGTACAAGGTCCTGAGTTTGATCCCTGATGCCGCATACCAAGATACCAGACATGGTGGCTTATGCCTGTAATCCTAGCACTCAAGAGGCAGAGGCAGGAGGATTTCTGTGAGTCTGAGGCTCGCCTGGGCCACACAGTGAGTTCAGGGCCAGCCTGAACTACAAAGGGAGACCCTGTCTCAAAAGAAAATGGAGGAGCAGGGATGTTTGGGTTGAGCTGTCATGGCTTCCTCTATGTCCTGAACTGGCTCAGAACGTCTACTTCTTCCAGTCATTTTGACTTTGGGGAAGTCAGACGTCCCCTGGTGTCAGAGGTGGTGAATAAGGTGGATGATGACACACGGCGAGGTTTCCGTGAACCCACCTGTCCTTCAAATGGCAGCCACATCACAGTCCTGCTAGTGACACCTTACAAAGACAGAGACAGGTCACAGATGTGTAAATATCATATCTTTTCTCTGATATGAGAATATGAAGTTGTAAATGAGTTGTAGTATGTATAGTTGATATTACGAAGTAGAAAATATTTAAAAGGAAAGTGTAAGGATAAATAACGAGGAGAAAATGAAAGCGGTAATAATAAAGAAAACAAAGATTGTGTATATAAGGGGCAGGGGGATGCAGGGCAGGGGGGAAGGGACAAAACTAAGAATCAAGTCATGTCCTATTCTGGTACAAACTCTCAAAGGTGAATGCGATTATCGTGGGTGTTCATAATGTACCAATAAAGATAATTTTAAAAAAAGACAGAGACCTTCCAGAGTACTTCAGAAAGTGGCAAGAATGGTAATCATGTCAAAAGTGGGAGAGATTATTTCAACAGGGATTAATATCAATGTGCCTCATACTGTAATACATTTTAAAAAATATGAAAGCCCCTTGTGTATCAAAATAATCTCACTGTATATCTTAAATATATGGTACTTTATTTGTCAATTATGCCTCATTAATTCTGGGAGGAAATTCCTCCCACAAACTAAGTAAATAAATAAAATTCACTGTGGTCAATAATATAAATAAACAAGGGACAAGTTGAAGGATTTAATTAGGAGAAAGACATGTCCAGAATCAGTAGATTTCAATAGTCCTTTGTCTGGCTTTGGTATAAAAAGCAGAAAATCCAAGGAAATATACAAAAAATAAAACAATGGTGGTTATGTTGGATTTTAGGTTTTAAATTGTCTCCTAAAATTTAAATGTATGTTACAGTTGAAAAAAGAAGTAGGATCCGAGGTGGGGGCCCTGTGGCCGGGCTCGGCTGCCAGCAGGACGGCCCGCCCGCTCCCTCCCATCGGCACCTTCGAGAGGTGACGAGCCGCAAGAAAGGGAAAAGATGAAATCTTAATATTCTTTTCATCTGCATCTCTCGAATGACTAGTGATGTTGAGCATTTCTATGTATGCTTCTTAGCTGCTTTTATTTCTTCCTCTGAAAAGTGTCAGTTCATTTCAGATGCCCATTTTTGAATTGGGTCTTTAAATTTGGGTGGATTGATTTTTTTAAGCCCTTTATATATTCTAGATAGTAGCTCTTTGTCTGAGAAGCGGCTGGTAAAGATTCTTTCCCATATTGTTGGTTGCCTTTTCGCTTTGCTGGTGGTTTCTTTGGCTGTGCAGAAACCTCTCAAAAGGATGAGATCCCATTTATCTATATCTTCTACTAGTTCTTGTGTTATGGAGGATTTGTTCATGAAATCTTTCCCGAAAACGGTGTCTGCAAGAGTTTTACCTAACCTGTTTTGTAGCAGGTTTAATGTGTCTGTTTTAATATCTAGGTCCATAATCCACTCTGATTTTATTTTAGTACATGATGAAAGAGCTAGGTCTAGCTTTAGACTTTGGCAGGTTAAAGTGCCAAAGTTTTTCTTTTCAGTGACTTGCAAGGGCAACAGTAGGTGGCGATCTTGTCTTTTTCTTAGCAGTGGTGCTCAGTGCCTGGGGTTAACGAGTTGACTCAGTCCTGTCAGAGGTGTAGGTACTGAATTACATGAAGCATTTTGCTCAACTTTTCCTCAGCTTTTTGCCCCTCCTACCTCTCTGTCGTGTTGAAGTTGTTTGACCGTAGCAGGAGGTGTGGGGGAAGGAACAAATTAACCCAAAGTTATTCCCTCTGACTGACTCACGTATCCATTAAGAGGCAGGGAAGGACTGACTGAAAATCTGTCCCATTATCAGTTTTGAATGGAGAATTTCTCATGACTGAAAGAAATAGATAAATTGCAGAGGCAGCAAACCCCAACAATAGTAGTTTTTTTTTAAAGTTTATTTATTTATTTATTTATTTTTTAAGACAGGGTCTCACTTTGTATTTCATGCTGGTCCTGAACTCAGCCTCAAACTCAGCACTCCTCCTGCCTCTGCCTCCCAAGTGCTGGGATTACAGGCATGAGCCAGCATTGTGGTATGTGGTACTGATTGCTGGTGGGTGTGCGTCACCACACCTGACATTATTGTATGGGGTTATCTTATCGGGGATCAAACCTGGGACCTTGCGCTTGCAAGGCAGGCACCGGAACTACTGAGCTAAATCCCCAGCCCAATAATAGCAGATTTTGAGACCTCTCTCACCCAAGCACTGATAACAATATCACAGATAAGCTGACAATTTATGAGTGTTTCCTACTTGCCATGTACAGCACCAACTGTGTTACCTGCGTGCTCTTACTTAATTCTTAGAAAATTACTTCTAATGTAGGTTTCCTGGCCCCACTTTGCAAGTGAAGTCATCAACCGTCAGAAAGTTTACAACCTCCTGAGGGCTCAGATAGTCAATGGGTTAGCCAAAATTCAGTTTTAAACCTGCTTGAATTTTGACTGGCTCTCCCAAAATATAAAGCGAATTTACCTCACTTTTCTAAAGCCAGTCGTGGTAAACGCGTGTTCATGGGTTTTAGATACAACTTCACAATCTAGGTATCAGACACATAAATTTCAGAAATGAAGAAGATGGGAGCATTCTGAAACCACAGGAAATACTTTTTTTTTTCTTCATGTTGTCCTACCTCCAAACAATCCAATCACATATGAGCCTCTGTGTATGTGAGTAATTGAACAACTCGGGCTGATTGTGAAAGTCTAACCACTTCTCTTTTACTGATGTTATCACAAATTCAAAGGAGCTTGAAAACTAGTTTCCAAATACTTCTATTTCAGAAATCAGTTGAAGTTTTTCTTAACCATCCTATCTGTATGTATCAATTCATGTCATACAAATGCTTTTCTCTTGGCATCTTCGTCAATAACTTTTTCTTAGTGGCAAAATGCTATTTATTGTGAGCCCATGACAATGAATGGCATTTGAAAGCGGCGGGCTTCCTTTCCACAGGGAGAATGTGGGTATGGTGGATAAGCTCCAAGGCAGTCTGGGGATTCTCAGCCTCAGCTCTGTGTGGCAGGAATCTATAAATCTCCTTTGTGAAGTGAAGGTGAACGCGGAGACAGCAGGTCCTTCTGCACCATCAACAGGTAGGGCATCCCGAGTGTGAACTGGTAAAGTGAGTTGTGTCCCAGAGAAGCGCAACCATCAAAGTACAAAGAAGTCCTTTCAGACTGCTTGTGGAACATCTTGCCTTTGTGAACTCTCGTTTGATGTGGTAGAGATAGAGAAAGTCTGTAAACACCTTGGTTTTGAGGTCTTGGGTCTAATAAATTGGAGAGGCAGAAAAAAATCATTCGTATAGTTTCCATTTGAGGTTAGCTTGTGCCATTTAATGAATTCTAGGTCAACCAAATCCCTCTACCTCTCTTTTATTTCCAGATGGTTCAAAAGTCATTATGGAAAGTAGGAGGAAAAATCTAGTAAACAAAACTCCAGACTTGATTCTCATTTCTAGCTATGGTCCCCTTGTTCTAGTTAACTGTCCTGTCAGTTTAGGTAAGAAGTGCCCAACTGATTGGCCCAGCAAGTTCTGGGTGTGATGGAGCGATTTGCTGAAGACAGAAGGCCCGCCCCGGATGTGAGTGGCCCTAGCCAATCGGCTTGCAACCTGGACGAAATGAAAAGGAAAAGAAAAAGAAGCCTCGCTTTTGCTTGTGCGGAGCCCTAGTCTTCAGCTTCATCTGGGCAGCGGTCTCCTGGCTTCCCACATAGATTCCTCAGTCTTCTTGGCACAGCCTGGCACCGGGATCTGCAGTGAGCCCCAGGCCTCTGACCTTTGACTGGATCCTTCGCGCCTCCAGGGATGCAAAGAGCCCTTGTACTCACGCCCACCAGCAATCAGTACCACATACCACACAGCATGGTGGCTCACGCCTGTAATCCCAGCACTTGGGAGGCAGAAGCAGGAGGACTGCTGAGTTTGAGGCTGTCTAAAAAAAACTTTAAAAAAAAAAATCTGCTATTGTTGGGGTTTGCTGCCTCTGCAATTTATCTATTTCTTTCAGTCACAAGAAATTCTCCATTTAAAACTGATAATAGGACAGAAGTTAGAAAATTGTGTGCAGTTTTTGAAGAAAGATTGTTCTTAACACAAGGTAAAGACAAGTGCAAGAGAAGTTACGCTTTGAGTATCGGAGTCATGGCCACAGTCGCGCCCGCTTTGGAGCTAATGGCAGAGACGGGCTGTGGAGAGGTGGTGGCAGGTCACTGTGTATGGTAGGAAAAGAAGCACGAAGCAGGCAGGCAGCCACACAGCAGGCTGGCCTGGCCGCTTGCAGGCCGAGCTTCTCTGGTCCCGTCCACCCATAATCACATGGCTGTTGTCCCTTCACTCTTTGGACTTGGCGCATTTTCTTCTCCAATGTCTACTCCCAAGTGTGGCCAGCAGGCCAGATGTTCTGAGCAGACTACACGTGATTGTCAGCAGTCACTCTGCAACCTTCTGCTGGGACGCACACGTAAGAGCGCTGCGCTTCCGATGGCAGCTGGGAACGGGCCTCTTGGTACCCACCATGGCACAGGAATCGGCTGACTTGTGCTGACCTGACTGGCGGGTTCATCTGCTTTTCTGACATCGACTCTCCCAGGCACCTGAGGCCACTAAGTCCTGATGGTCAGTGGTTACTCACTTTCCACATCCGGACTAGCTGTGCCACCCACAGTGTCCCTGACGCAGAGTGGAGGCTTTGCGTTCGGGGGCTCTCAGATGTCTGAGGGCTTTCCTTGTACAACGTGGCTCAGTCACGGCTATGCGGTCATCTTCGAGGTGGACATGTGGAGCGGTCTGCTGTGCAGTCCTCTCCCGGGAGAGACACCCTGTCTTTTCAGAACCTTCTTGCAGAGCGGCGTCAGCTTCCCATCCTCTTTCCTCTAAGGACTCAGCTGTGTGCCAGACCTCAGGAGGTCATTTTCAAAACCCACATCTCAGAGAAAACACAGGCCTTGGTGACCGCAGCGCTGAGGGAATCAGCCTGGCTTTGCCAGGAGCCACGTTGTTAATCTTGGCAGGATTTCTGCCCTGCTGTGGACAGGCAGGGGAGATCGACCTCCCTGGGCTCTCGCTCCCCAACCTGCTCCCCTGCTGTGTGGGACCAGGGCAGCCCGAGTTTCTGAGATTCTCGCTGGCAGCCACACGGCTTGCTCTGGGCCAGGCATTTGTGGCTTGTGCCTGTTGCCTCCTGAGCCAACTTTAATGTGCTCAGATGAGCTTGTGCCCACAAATCCACGACTGGAGGATGACTCAGGACCAGATGTAATCAGTCTGTGAGCCAGTCGAGCTTTAATGGAAACTGGTTTGTGGCAGGTCACACCTCACGTGTGCGTCACGTAAAACAAATGGAGCAGGCGGACGTGGTAAGTGTGCGGCGGTGTGTCCTATCTCTCTCCACTGGTGCATAACTGCCAGTTGGCTAAGACCAGAGCCTGGCACTGTCCTGCACCATAGGGAGACTTGTCACGAAGGAGCTGTGAACAAAGGCAGGAAGATCTAGTCTTAAATCTCAAAGTGTAGGAATCTTTCAAATAGAGTTAGCTATTTTAAGAGATTAGGGCAGTCAACTATAAATGGAAATCTTCCCATCTCCCACATGACCAGTGGGGGTGCCCTTGGCTCAGGTCGAGGACAGAAAGTGGAAGGAAGGAGAGGAGAGAAGTGAGTGTGATGAGTTGGTGTTTACAAGGGAAGAGGAACTGTGAACTTCAAGACTGTCCTCATGTTCCCAGCCAGAGTGAGGAGAAAATATTAATATCTCTTTGGATCTGGTATCCCAGAGCAAAGTAATCCTATAATGTATTTCCAGAGTACAGCTCTGGGGGGAAATTCATGTCTTTTTTTTTTTTTTTTTTTGAGACAGGGTCTCGCTTTGTGATTCAGGCTGGCCCTGAGCTCAGCCTCCAACTCACATCACAGCAATCCTCCTGCCTCTGCCTCCCGAGTGCTGAGATCACAGGCATGAGCCACCACGCCCGGCACTGTGGTATGTGGTACTGGTTGCTGCTGGGTGTGGGTGTCCACACCCAGTATTGTTATGTGGTTACCGGGGAATCGAACCCGGGCCCTTGCGCTTGCAAGACAGGCGCCGGAACCACTGAGCTAACTCCCCGCCCATCATGTCTTGTGTGTCCTCTGCGAGGTGACCAGATGTAGGGGAGTTCTTGCCAGGCCCCGATCTAATGTCCAAGGTGCTCTGAAAAGCACTCTGAGCGTCTGGTGGCCCTTTGGTTGGCACACAAAAAGTACCAGGAAGGAAGAAGCTATAGTCCCTGCAGGTCAGGGCTGGCAGGTGGGAGGACACAGAATGACCTGCACGAGTGTGTGCTGTGGAAATGCTCCTATGTCCACATGGAAGAAAGGCAGCTAAAGGCACAGGTAGGATGACACCAATGTTAGCTAGAACCAGCCTAGACTGTTTAAAACCAAGGAATGTTCTCCATGCATGCCACAGTGGTGGGACCCACCCAAGCGATCCACCCTCCGGATCCTAGGTGTCGGTGAGAGCTCACGTGGGCAACACTGTGTGCCAACGTGTGACGTAGCTGTAATACCTCCCTTCACAAAGGCTTCCATTTGCACATGATTTGGTTCTCATCTGGAAGTATCTGACAGAATTTGGCTTCTGTTCACAAACTCCGAACAAGGTGACAAAGACAACGCCAGCCATCTGCCCCACACAAACACAAACGTGACCATCTTCCCCCCAGTCATAAAACAGGAAAGTTCCCACACAGAGGTGCCATTGTATTTAATCATGTGGAAACTTGGAATTCATCAAAGTGCCTGACTTTGCAGGAGCAAATGATGGAGCCTTATCCATCTCACGGGATGGTGCTTCAAGACAAAGATTAAATTTAACGCGAAGGAAATGTTTTTGAGTGCATTTTTAGTCATACTTTTAACAATTATTGAAAGCTCCTCTCCTGGATTCTTCTCATACTGGTTTGTTTTTCTTCCTCTTATCAGAAAAATGATCTGAAACTTTGAAACCAGAGAGATTACAAGATGTTCCTTCCGTATAGCACCTGGTTTGCAACTTTGATTTTCCATTGATGATTAACATGCAGATTTTTGTCTGGTAGAAATGCAAACAGCGATCGTCTGGTGGAAAAGATAATGCCAGAATTCTCCATTTACAAGGGTGCAGTGACTGCCAATTTTTTATTGAATAGACTATCATATCTTAATGTTCTTTTTCTAAGTTACCTATAAATAACTCTCTTCTCATATATTCTTTGAACCAATGGCAACACCGTACTAGTTCTGTGACACAAGCTCGTTCTATAACACTTTGTTTGTTTTATACATTTTTGAAAGCTTTAATTCAGCATTGCTATAGTTCCTCTCCCACACACAACTCCACACTTGGCATCCATGTGTCGTAAATGAATAATTTAGGTCAACTCGGCCCCTCACAGTAAAGCGTGTGTGAGCTGCTTTTGCCTTTGTCTTAGGTTGAAATCCCAAGAGAGAAAAAGCAAATGCAGGGATCAATTTCAAGACTGGTGATATAATCAATCATTTTTACCAGTGAAGAAATAGTGTCGAGAGGTAAGATGCCACCCTCGGTACACACTGCCAGTGGGGAGCAGAGGTAGAATTCACCCGCCACGCCTGCATGTTCTTGAGGCTTGGATTCCTTCTGCTACCACTCTAAGTATTTGAAGAAATAGCCTAACCTTCTATTATATTCACATACACACATGTGCACTCACATAATTGAAAAGAGAAAAGGAAGAAAAAATCTTATCCAAGTATAAGGAAAAAAAACTCTCAAACCCCAGGACTCAGATACAAATTCCACAGACCAGTCATCTCTTCTCGTTTACTCTAGTCTCTTCTCCCTCCTGTCTGGTCACCACACCCAGTGTCCCCCAAATTAGGAACTACAAAGCCATTTTTTCCTTCTTCTTTGCTAATTTTTCTCTCTGCTGATGCCAAACAATTAGCCTAAAGAGTAGAAATACTTTGCAGAAATTACTCTTCTATTTATTTTGCCAGTACATAGGAGTGGATTTCAGGGTTTTTGCTTAACTATTCCCTTAAAATGATCTTATGAAAACAATTCAACCCAGCACATTATCAAACTTCCCTCTAAACTGTTCCATCATAATTTAAATGTTTGTAAAAGATGCAATTTCCCGCTTATTATAAATACTGACATTTGTAAAGAAAAGCATTTCTTTGGTCATTGCACTCCTGAGACGAATCCAATAAAATGTAAGTATGAGTGTTGATACTCACATCATCCATTTAAAGGATTTATGTTTATACAAGTGTCGTTGACACAATGGGATGCTCTTGTGAAAATATTTGAAACTAAACTCATGTTTTATATTTTACCCAAGAACTAAAATTGTTGAAATTGTTGTAGATCTCAATTTAAAACCTACAACTATAGGAGAAAATCTCTGTAGCTTGGGTTAGGCAAAGGGAGTTTAGATGCGATGACAAAGGCATAATCCAAGAAAGAAAAAAGGGAAATATTAAGTTTTACTAAAGTATTTTTGTTCTTTGCAGGTCACTGGTCAGAGAGTGAGTAGGCAGGACGTTGGCCCAATGAGAATATCTGTAACTTGTGTTTCTGGCTCAAGACTTGTATTTTTCAAAACTCTATAAAAAGAAAATAGCCCAATACAATTTAGACAAAATATCTGAAGATATCTACGAGCAAGAAGAAAAAAACAAAAGGTATATGAGTAGCAAATAAGCACGTAAAAATATGGCTGGTGTCAGTAGGAAACTGGCGAGGATGGCAGGATAGGAAACCACAGGTCACAGGAAACAGATCCACGGGCAGCTTCACTTACAGTGCAAAGTTCCGTCACAGGAGACTCGCGCCTGCTCTGTGACTGCTGTGGGGTGCCCTGAAATCCGGGGGCTTCCTGTCTCCTCCTCTGTGGGATCCTCAGCCACGGGGATCATCAGTCCTTGTTTTTCCTCTTCGACAGTCCTCTGCTTGTTTGTTTGTGCCTCTGGACACTTGTGGAAGCGGCATTTGTCCCCACCATGGGCGATAGCGAGATGCTCCTAGGCCTGGGGAATCCGTTGGGGAATGTCAGGTTATTCCCAGCGGCTGTGCAAGCGGAGCTGGGCCTCGCTGAGCCGGCTCATCTGTGTCCTCTCTCCCCCTCATTTGTGAGCGGAAAGGAAAGTTAGGCCCCCCCTCCCCGCCCCCACACGTGGCCTGGCTCCTCGAGCCTTGGAGCAGAGCTCTAAGTTGTCAAGGGCGTCCTGACTGAGGGCTGCAGTGAAGGGAGGCCCGTGGGGAACTGCGGCCAAAGCACAGGGCAGCCATGAGCCTGGCTGGGCGGCCCTGGACAGGAGGCAGAGAGAATGCGTTTGCCTCAGAGACAGAGACAGAAGCGGAAGGAAAAGGCCTTCCTGGGGCTGAGAAGGGGATTAGAGGGATTGTCGGTGAGCGGGATGTCCAGGTGAGACTGATTCCAGGACTTTGTCCCATGGCACGTCGTCATTAGTGGACTTTTTGCATCACAGGAACAAACCAAAGCAGAATAACGCTACCCTGGATGCTTCCGCGTGTGGCCTTGTGCAGGTGGAACTCCAATACTAAACTCTGTGTGCTTTGCTTCTGAAATCTTACCACTTTCCCGTTTGGCTTAAGCTATACAAGTCTACTTAAAAATGTTTTGCCCTCCATTAGGGGCGTTTTCAGGAGCAGGTGCCGAGAGGGTGGTCCCTGGGCCACGTGTGCCCGGAGCCCCGCTGGAGCTGCAGCTGTGGTCTCTGTAGTTTTACATGCAGCTCCGTCCGCTGGCTGTGTTGTTTACTGAGAGTCCAAGACACGTGTCCATGCTGCCAGGGGGTGATCACTGGGGTGTGGTGGTACTATAATTCTCGCATTAAGCCTGCCTTTTCATTTCAGTGTTAACTAACAAAACACCAGAAATAGGCCTTAGAAACGAATCTTCAGGATTATCAAGCTGAGTTAGAAAGAGATGAGGGTAATATTCGTCCCCTGACATCCACAAAAGGAGAGATTTCTGTTATAAACTACCTCAAAGTTTCTTCTACAAGGTGCTTGAGACTCTTCGCTATTAAAGTCTTTGTTTCCTGTGTAATTGCAGCCTGTGTGACTGTTAGGCTGGTTGTCAGTCTGTCCTAGTCTCATAATAGAACTCTGGTCTTAGAGATAAGACCAGATACTGTATTGTTGCTGTATTCTGCAAAAATAATGCCAGAAAAGTAATCACTCAGTGGCTATTGTACTAGATTTGACATTCTGGTAATAATACAATTATCTCTGCATTCCAAAACACCATAGATAGTTGTAAACTTGTATGTGTGTTGGAAACATAAATATTTACATCTCTTTTAAAAAAATTAAATGTGTTCTGGTCCCATAACTCAGCCGTCCCACTTCCATGTAGTTACCTGAGTAAAATGAAAACTTATATTTACACCAAGACCTGTGTGGAAATCTTTACAGCAGCCTTGTTCATAATAGCACCAAACTGGAAAAACTTCGCTGTTCTTCAGTCGTTGTTGAATAAACAGACTGACTCATTCATACCGTGGAAGTCTACTAACCAATAAAAAGGAATGAATTTTTGGACAATAAAAAAGGTGAGGCCTGACCTCAAAGACTTTCTGATTCCACTTCAATAAAGTTTTGGAAAAGATACAAGTAGAGGAACCGAAACACATGTGTGGTGAGCGGTGGACTGGAGGGAGGAGCGCTGGGCAGCGTGTGGGAGCACGGGCAGCGCGTGGGAGCACGGGCAGCGAGAGCGCGGCTCTGCATCTTGATTGTGATGGGAACCACATCTGCCGAAACCCACAGAAATAAACCATGAAGAGGAAATTCTACCATATGCAAATTAACCAAAGGATAGATGTATATGTTCATACCCCATCGTTAATAATTGAAGATATTTATATCATTTCCTTTTTCTTTTTAAATTTGCATTTCCACTTTGCACCACCCAAGAATTTTGGGTTTATATTTATACACTTAAAATTCTTTTATTGACCACTCTGTTATATTTCTCTTTCACAAATTATAAACAAGTTGAAATTTAAAACACTGAAAAATTTTTCATGCAACCATAAATCTACATATAATTTTTAAATGCTGGTGAGAGTGGTTTCTGACATCAGTAGTGGAATAAATACATTACAAATGTTGGTAAGTAATAAGCATAAATTTACATAAAAGAAATTTACATCCCAAGTACACCATGTTTGGAAATCCATCTCTGAATGAGATGATGTGTTTTGAACTGTCCCTTGGCATTGAGCCCAGGTTTCTGTGCTCCTGCAAAACCCTGGCAGGGGAGACGATTCTTTCTTTATGAGGCGGGAAAAGGGTTCGTGTGAGACACAGCCCGGCCAGACGCTGCAGCAGGCTGAGGGCGAAGCAGAGACGGAGGCTGAGGGCGAAGGCTTCTGTACATGCCGGTCAGAGTGCAGCCCATCCTGTTACGTCTGCATCCTTCTAATCCATTCTTTTACTTGAGCATCAGGCTCAGTTCTGTGAATGAAAAAGCAGTTGACTTCCTTTCTTGGCTGTCTGCAAAATCCTCCCCTGACCTGCCGTCGAGGACAAAATACCTGCTGGCTGTTCCATGGGTCTTGGGCTCCACCCTATCCTTCCCCACAGTTCGGCCTTTATTCCTTATCTTCCCCCTTCCAGTGTGAGGATTTTCAGAGCCTGTTCCACAAATTGCTCAGCTCTGTGTTTGTGGGTCACAAAATAAGCTTTTGCGGAGCAGCAAGAAACATCAGACTGTCAGAGAAACAGAAAGAGTGTCTCGTTATTTCTTTTCACGTTCCATATTGTGTTTCTGGAGTAGAAGGAAACACAGACAAGCTTATGCCTACTGAACGTGAAGGTTTCTAAGGCCCTGCAGTGATAGGCATGCCCATGTGGCATTTTTATACTCCGAGGAAAAGCTCCGCTGGCTGGCGCCTCGCCTCCTCGGGCGCCCCCCTCCACTTGGCAGGGGCTGCTGTGTGTGTGTTCACCCCACCTCTCCACACAGGGTGGGCTCTAGATACCTATTAACGACAGTGAGCTGCCGGAGAGCCAGGTTGGTCTGTTAATCCTGGCACCTGGTGTAACCGTGGTGATGTTGATAATGAAGTACCCCTTTGGAACACAGCACTCTTTCATCTCCCTTCTGATACAATATAGCTTTGAAGCTCATTTTAGGACAAAAGAACAAAAACAGTGCTCACACTATGAAGTTCTAGGGCAGGGTTTCACTTGGATGCAGTTTGAAGTTGTGTGTCTATCAAAAAATGCACTGTTGCGGCAGGTGACAGCCTGTCTCGTTCCATCATCCCAGGATGGCCTTGGACACAAGGAGGAAGCATCGCCAGCAATGAATGGGCCACGTGGGAAGCCCCGAGCCATGTGCTGAATTCTGCATCATGTTCACAGCAGCAGAAGTGGGCGTCAGTCTCCAAGGGCGGAGGATCACTCAGGCTGCACCGCTGCCTGTGAGGAAGTCCAACCTCAGAAAGCCTTCGCCCCTCACTCAGAGGCAAGCTGGCATCCTCAGTGCCACAGGTGGGTGGCTTGGGAGAGAGCGGCTCAGCTACAACAAGAGGAGGAAAGACTTTGCTCCTCAGTAGCTGGTTGGACTGGCTGTGACCCTATGTTACTGAAAAACCTCAGAAGAAGGCCAAGGGGACAGAGACATTCTAGCGCCATTGACCTGTTGATTCTGGCCACTGGCAGAAAGGGTGGATGAGGAGAAGGGGTCAGGGCTGGGACAGGGGCCGACTTCCAGAGGGTAGCAATGCTGGATGCCTTTGCCTTTCAAGAAGTTGGGGTACACTGCTTTTCTGGCAAGGGGAATTGTGCTAGGAGGGGCAAGCCAGCTGAAGTGGGCACCCATGACCTGCGGGGACATGGCTCTTTGCCAGAAATGGAAGGAGAAAAGGATTCTGTGGCGCTGGACGAGAACACAGTCCCGGCCCTGTTCAGACCTGTGGTTCCTCCACAGTTTCTACTTCAGACCCCACGTTCCCTGAGAAGAGCTGCAGTTGTAGACCATGAACATTTCTTATCCTTTTCTCCATATTCACGGTAGGAAATCTTTCTGGGCAAAGGAAGGACAAAGAAATTAGAAAGTTTTGAGTGAGGAATAGAAGGCAGAAAATGAGTTGACAAAAGTGGATACATGAACTCTGAGCAGGTCGGAAGGCATTGCAGAAATGACCCAGAGACAGGTCATCCATGCTACACACAAGAGAAACAGAACAAGCAGCAGTTTTGTGTTTGAGTCTCCTAGCCCAGGTGGTAAGAAAATCAGAAGGTTGCTTGCTTAGGCTTTGCTAATTACATATAATTTCTTCTTTATAAAGCAATGGGCCTGTATAATTCTGTGTGCTTGCATGTGTGTATGACCTTATATGTATATGTGTATGCCTATGTGTGTGTGTGTGCGATATCTGTGCTATGCGTGCTTAGAAGTAAAGACAGGTACTCAGAGGCCCACAGAACACCCACTACATATTTCCAGGAGGATCCTCACCGATGACATGCTGGGGCTCCCAGATACTCACATCCGTCCAACTTGACTGTAGTGACAGATAGCTTCACCTGCACTGCTGGCTGCTTTGATGACAACAGTCCACTGACACGCAGGCTTTGGGCCAGCTTATGGGGCAGTTTGCTCCAAGGGAAGAAGCAAAAACTGACTTGATACACTTGTGGCTCCTTGGTCAGGAGGGACCCAGTGTTGCCCCAAGATTAGACTGTGATACAGACGTGAGGGTGGCGGTCACGCCAACCTATGCTTTGCTCTGAGTAAACTTTATTTTGTAGCTCCAATCATAGAACACAAAGTTGCTCTGACACTGAGTTACATTCCCAGAACCTTTTCTCTTTCTTCCTTTTTTTTGAGATGCAGTCTCACCAAGCTGTCCAGGCTGGCCTTGAACTTGTGGACCTCCTGCTTTAGCGCCCCCCCTTCCTGCCTCCCTCTCTCCCCCATAGCTGAGACTGTAGGCATGAGCCACCACATAGTCGTAGTGCTGTATCATTTGGAAAGCCTGCTATCTGTCTAACCAGCGTGGGCCCTACCACTTGAGTGAGCAATGGACCTTATTTGGCCTCGTCTTTAGGTCTTATTGTCCTCCTGTGCACATTTATTAAAGTACTGATGCCAGTCCTGGGACAATTAACATGTGCAGGACCTCACTGTTCCATCTTAATTATGCTCCACCAAGGACTTGGCATTTGAATCTTCCCAGACCATGCTATTGGCTGACCTCCCAGGGATTAGGTCCCTCATAACAGTGATTTCTACCCAGATTCTCCGCAGACACCACACATTCGTGAGCTCATTTGCTTTACTGTTCCTCATTGCGAAAGCAGCTGTTGTAGGTGGCATCGTTCCAGTCCATCTTAATCAACAAATTCAAATTTCCCACAAACTCAGAATAGTCCCTAAAATGTCTTCAGCTGCCCCAGCCTCTCTGGGGCCACTTTCAAGTGGAGCCTGGTAAACGCTGGGGAAGGGTGTGTAATGCTAGGAGAAGTGGGCTCTCTGCCTTGCCCACAGTGGTCTCTGCATCCGCCCTGAGGGCGGCATCCCACATGCCACAGAGAATGTGATGAGCACATAGGGACAGAGATGCTCACAGGCAGAGCTGGCTCGTGATAATGCAAGAGATGCTTGGGAACTCTTGTTGTTTAAATATCCTGCTGTCCCACAGTTTACTCCTGGAACCCCAAATTAGGTAGTTTTGACCGCTCCAGAGAGCACATTATCATAGTTCTCCATATTGTTGTTCTAGCCGCAGCGTCTCCAGGAGATGTACTGGTGAAAGCTCATTTCACTTAGGCGAAATCGCCCATTCACTTTGTTTTCCCTCTAACCAGGAGGATCTTCTGACTCTTTGCAGCTGGCTGGATGCTTCCTGTCTCTCCAGCTCTCGGACCAGCCTCGCCGCTCATGTGTTTCACTTTGGCTCCTTACTGCAGTGCTTCCCCTCCCCCACCCTCCACTGCATACCAAGAATTTAAAAAGGAAAAATAATTGCTCTCCCTGGAAAGTGGGCCCAAAGGGAGCCCAGACCCATGCTCGACCAGCATGGAGTCCTCCAGCTCCCCGCACTCGCACTTTGGATTTTCCACGGATGATTTGGGTGCACCCCTGGGAACTTCGCTTTGTCTGGAGGGTGACAGAGGGAGGAGCTGGCGTTACTGGCGGAGGAAGCCGCGTCCTGGCTGGTGAGACTGAGTGCTTTCTGGCAGCTGCCCTGTGACTCAGGTGTAGCAAAACAGCAGCCAAAGAGGTGAACAGATTCCTTCTGACACATAACACCGGAGATGATCACGCCGGAAGAACCTGTTCCACATCTTCTAAGCTAGACTTTCTCCATCCGGAGAGAAGAGACATGACGTCCTGTGGGGTCTGGAGCACAGGGCTGTGGAGAGCGCAGGGCAGCAAGCCTGAGCCGGCAGCCCGGGCGGACATGGGCCAGGCACCTGCTCTGTGCCTGACTTGTGCTGGAAGTTCCAAGTGCCTCTCTTCCTCCAACTGTGGCAGTTTCCAGGGGAAACTAATATGACCCTATCTTGCAGCGGAGTGAAAGAGTTTGCCAAGGTCATGGTTGTCATCCTTGGCAATGCCAGCTGTGGGTGCTTGGTTTCATTAGGCACTCGCTGCCCTCGCTTTCTCACAGCACCAGTCCAGTGTGGAAAGGGAGCTTCATGTCCAGTGAAGAGTAATTGCTTTGCGCTCTGAGAGAGGCCATCGAGAACGTACATTTTTTTTCTTTTAGAATTCCTAAAATTTACTCATGTGAAACCCACACAGTCAAATCAATTTTCCCCCAAACCTACGTAAACTATCAAGAAATAGTTTTCACCCTTAGAGGAAATAGGCCTTATTCACTGAAAGCATGTACAGTAAAATTTCCCTTCTTTTGCCAATTAAGGGAGGATGCTATTTTAGACCTTGGGATGGGTCAAAGCCGAGCTATATTAACAGTGACTTCTTGATCTGGCCCAAAGTTAGTATCATTGTGCATTGGTTTTTAAATTCAACTTTGAGTGGAGAAAGAAAACTGAAATAACTCAGGGGATCCATGGCAGGTGCCTACTTCTCTGTTCAAGGACAAAACTGCCCAGTCTGAGCTGGGACCACTCCCTGACCCAGGGCGCCCTCTGCCCCTCCCCCACGGTGCCTGCTGGCACTTTTGAAAGGCTCTTAGTGATGGGCCTCAAAGGCGCTCAGACAGCCTGAACCTTCTGCAACACGTGAGCAGAGTGCGTCAGAGTTTCATCGGCAATCTCCTTTTCCTTTTGCAGAAACAGAGAACTGTCCAGAAACCCCCATGTAAAAGTCTTTTCAGAATAAGCTACCTCAAAAGTTAAAAAATACAATGAAAAGAGGGCAACTCCACCACGGAAAAGCCCTTTGTCATCCTTTCTCATTACTTTCTTATCTGTCTCTCATCTGTCACGTTGAGAGGTGCAGCTTCACTTTCAGTCCAGTCCTTATGGCTTGAGAGTTCTCGATGTGATTTCTCATATGTTTTTGGCCACATTGTTTGTTGCTGTGCTTTCCCGGAGGACAGGGGGGTTGCTCGGGTTATTGGCTGACTGCTGGCATGGAAGTGTCACCTGGCACAGTACTGGTCTGTGCTGGGCACCAGGAGGTCTTCAGCAGCCCCACACATGCACGCGCTCCACTCTGCGTGTCTCCTGGGAGAGCCTGGAGCATCTGTGCTTTTGAACCACTCTTGATTCCCAAGTCAGACTCGTGACTGTCAGGACAGGAGTGGCTTTCTCACCAAGTCTCCTCTTGGTTGGGGCACATGAGAGGAGGGCTCCAGCTGCTACTGGTTTAAGAACAGGGTTGGAGAAAGAGATACAGGCAGGGAAGAGAAGGGTATGGAGATAGTAGTGACTGCTACGTTATTAGTTGCTTTTCAAAGAATATCTTCTTCCTAGGAGAGTGGACCCTTGAGCATGACCAGCCTGACGAATGAACAAATAAGGTTATGACTGAAGTTTAGTTTTAACTTACAGAGTTTTGAGTTACAACCTGAATCCCAGCTGCTTGTGTTTCCAGATGGTACCAGATACAGATTGAACCCTTAAGGAGTTCTGGAAGGAACATGACAGCACCCTCTCCTTAAGTGGGAAATCCTGGGCCGACGTCTCCCTAAGGACACTGAGATCTGCCTGTGCACAGCAGAGACCGTGAAGGTGGAGCAGAGGACCTGAGCCTTCAGCTGAGTCAGATTCACAAGGACGGATCCACTTAACTTCCCTCCGACCTCCTGTGCACACCATTACATCTTCTCAGTTGCCTTTGTTCTTTTCTTGTGACGGCACAGACCCACCCTGGGGATGTTTTACTGCCCCATGCGCTGAACTGTCGATTTGTCCCTGTTCACCTGCACAGGGATCAGGTAGCCAGGTGAGATGTGGCTCTCTGTTTCCAAGGCTCAGTGCTGGTCGAGGCTGTGGTGTGACGCGGTTGCGTGGGACGGAGGACTCTGAGAGCAGTGTTGAAGGAGATCTTTTGACTGGATGAACCCACAAGACTTCCAGATGCTGTGAGCCTTCACTGGAGATGCTGTTGGGAGAAAACATTTTCTCTATTCATCGATCAGATAACCCTGTTATAAGGCAGGCTGTGCTTTAGGTAAACAGCTTCCTAGTAGGTAAACAGCTGCCAGCATGACTCCTACCAAACCCCGAAAGGATGATTTAGTCTTCAGCTTGGAAGAAATGGCAGGTGAGCCCTAGGACAATTCATTCCAAGACACTTTGATGTCTGTGGACTTCCTCCAAGGGCAACAAAAAAGGGACACACTGCAAATGCCTGGTGCTGTCACAGTGTCGTTTGTTAAATGATAACAAGGAAAATGATCACAGGGAATATTTATCCTGCTCTTCGCACAGGACATGGCGGCCTTGGATAGGCTCAGTCACCACCCAAGGAAGCCCATTGCCCCATCCAATCATGTCCCCTCACTTTTCCCTTTACACCCCATCTGGAACAAAATGGGCTCTTCCTGACATGCATCCAGAGCGGCTCCTTCCCACCACCCACTTTGTGACTCCACCTCGTCACAAGTGACCTTCCGTCTGGTTCCCAAGTCATCCCTGTCCTGCTCTGGACACTTCATAAAAGCCAGCGAGAGCGGCAGGAACAGCCAGGCATGATCCTTCCATGCGCAGCGTAGAGCCCTTGTGATAGCTTTTCATTTGACTTGGAGCCAGATCGAGTCTCGTGAAACTCTAGCTGTGTGTCACGGCCGCAGGACTGTGCGCCACGTGCCTGGCTCTGCCGCCGCTCACCCTCCAGCACGTGTGTGCCGCTCTCCCTCCTGCCGGGAACTCTGCTAGACTTTCAAAGGCTGCTGTGGTGACAGTCAGGTCGGGGCTGGAATGTTTCTTCCCAGGGCATCTCAGGACGCCGTGCTTTAGTTCTCTCCGAGGTCCACACGGGGCTGAGTGTCCTCAAGGTCTTTTTGGCTCCTGACATTTATTATTATTTTGCTGGTACTCGAAATCCAACTCGGGACCTTGCACTTGCCAGGCAGGTGTGGTGATACTCAGCCACATCCCTGGCCCATGACATTTATTATTTGCTCTTTTTTCTTTTCGGGTCACGTCCTTTAGTAGTACATACTTGTACTCCCCACTGGTACATGTGCACAGCACACCTTAATTCCTTTCCTCACCCCTTTTGCCTTCTCTTGTTCTCTCCTCTCTCCCTATCTTGATCCTCTTCCCTGTGAGAAAGGTCTATCT
Organism: Petromus typicus; assembly: GCA_004026965.1. Lineage (NCBI taxonomy): Eukaryota > Metazoa > Chordata > Mammalia > Rodentia > Petromuridae > Petromus > Petromus typicus. Next base: position 35,543 of record PVIR01000088.1, on the reverse strand, counting down.
TTCTACTTCCTGTTTTTTCTATCATTTTTTCTCTTTATTTGTTCTTTGGTTTCTCATATGTGGAAATCATGCACTAGTGAAACTGTAGTGTCTCATTTATTTCACTTTCCATTTTTCACCCATTTTCCTGCAGACAACAAAAGTTCGTCTTTCCTTATTGCAGAGAAGTAATGCATTGTGGGAAAGCACCCTTTGCTTCATCCTCTCATTCACTGATGGACATAGCGGCTACTTCCAATCAGCCTCCCTCCGAGCATGTATGTTATAGAGCGTGGAGATCGTGAATATTTTTTTTTGACTAGGTTCTAAGGACATAATGTCTACACAAAGTTTTTCATAAAACAAAGTAAGAAAGAGTAGATACTTAATAATACATAGTGAAAGTGGCAAACTGGATAAGAGAAAGTCTTATTATTTAGTCATGCTGTGTTTCACCTTCAACTGTCATTAATTTATCCATTTAATACATATTTAATTGCTTACTGTGTGCTAGCCAGTGTTATAGGTCAGTTCACTAGAGCATAAATTTGTAAGGCCTCTGTCTTCTTGGACATGATATTTTATTTTATTTATTGATTTTGATTAGTACATGTTTGCAATACATAATGATGATGTCTCTCATGGAAGTTGGTACCTGTATGTGGCACATAGTGATTCTTTTTTATTACCTGTTTTTTTTTTTCTTTTTTTTTTGACGCAATCTCTTGCTGTGTAGTTCAGGCTGGCCCTGAACTTACTATGTAGGCCCGGAGAGCCTTAAACTCACAGCAAACCTCTTGCACCTGCCTCTTGAGTGCTGGGATTACAGACATGGGCCACCACCACATCAGGCATTGTGGTATGTGGTTACTGGAGATTGAACTCAAGACCTTGCTCTTGCCAGACAGATGCTGGAACCACTGAACTAAATCCCTGGCCTAATTAACTAATTCTTTATGTTGTTTTCTCAGGCTTAATTGCATTGATTTCTGCTCTGATTTTTATAATTTTTCTCTCATACATTCATTGAGTTTAACTTTCTCTTCTTTTTCTAAAAGCCTCCAGTTCAATGTGTTTTCCTGACATTGGAATTCACTGCTATAAATTTTTCTTGCACGACTGCTTTCATAGTATCCAATAAATTCAGAATGTCCTATTTGTGTTATTTATTTATTTATTTATTTATTTATTTTGGTGGTACTGAGGATCAAACTTGGGCCCTTGTATTTCCAAGGTATGAACAGTATCACTTGAGCTAAATTCACTTTTTGTTTGTGTTATTGCTTATTTGTAGAAACAGTCTCATCTGTGACCCATTAGTTCTTCAGGAAGATGTTATCTAATTTTCATGTATTTATGTAGTTTTACTATTGATTTCCAATTTCCATGAACTTTGATCTAATAATATGCATGAGATAATTTCAGTTTCCTTACATTTACTTAAGCATATTCTATGTGTTGGTACATGGCCCATTTGGAGAAAGCCCCATATGTTTCTGAGAAGAATTTGTATTCTGCTGTTAGTGGGTGGAACACTCTATAGATATCTACTGAGTTCATTCATTCAAAGGCTTGGTTCAGCTCTCATATTTATTTGTTGGGGTTTTTTTGTCCAATTGACCTGTCAATCTGTGACAGAGGATTGTAAGATTCCCCGTTAGAGTTGTATTTGTGCTTGCCTGATTTTTCATTTCCATTAGTGTTTGTTTCAGATAATTGGATGCATCCACATTTGATACATGTAAAGTTCTGATTGTTATCTCTTCTTTTTTGGATTGTTCCTTTAGCAAGTATGTAGTATCTTCTTTGTTTCTTCTGATCGCTCTCGGTTTAATATCTGCTTTAATGTCTGCAGAGTAACTACTCCTGCTTTTTGCCAGGTTCCTGTTGCATGGGGTATTGTTTTCCTTCCTTTACATTTAATCTATATATTTATTTTTGAGTTAAATGTGTTTCTTGTATGTACCATATTGTTAGATCTTGTTTCTTGATACATTCTGCCAATTTCTTTGTTTAATTGGTGAATTGAGGTAATTTACATTCATAGTAATAACTGATATATGTTGGCATCCTTCTCATATTACTTTCCTATTTTTGTTTACTTTTCTTTCCCCTACAATTGCTTGCTTTGCCTGGGGGAGTCATCGCACTGGGATTCATGTAATTGTTTTTTTTTTTTCCTAGAGTATCCTTTTGAACTTTTTGGAGTGTTGGTTTGCTGAATTTCTTCAGGTGTTCTTGTTATGGAAGTATTCCACCTCTCCATGGATTCAGGCAGATAATTTTGTGGGATACATCAACCTGGGTTGGAGGTTGTTTTCTATGAGGCCCTGAAACACTTTACCCCAAGCTCTCCTTGATTTAAAATGTTGGAGGTCTGCTGTGAGTCTGAAGGACTTTCCTTTATAGGAGATTTGTTTCTTTTCTCTAACATAGCTTTTAATTATCTATTATTGTGTTGAATTTCTGGATTCTTAACAAATATATGTCTTGGTGTAATTTTTTCTGACTGACTTTTGGAGTTCTATATGCCTCACTTCTCTAAATGTCAAGGTTCTTTTTCCATGCTTGGAAAATTTTCTGCTATAACTTCTATTACTAGTTTTGTATGTTTTTTGTACTAGGTTCAGATTCTTTATTATTTCTAATAATAAAGAACTTTTTCTGGACTTTCTTTGCATCATCTAGCAGATGTTGGATTGATTTTTCATGGTCCCGTGCTATTTTTAGGATGTCTTTCATTTGACAATTGTCAACCACAAGCCTTAGATCTGGTCTGATATAACTTCTCATGGGTTTCTCAGAAATCCCAATGAAACTCTTGACTCTTATTAGGTACATGACACGGATTAGTTAAGTGCCTGCAGAAGATAAGGAACAATAGTAAAGGAAATGGAGCTCAGAAGTCAGAGCTTCCAGCAAGCAGAGACCCTGAGCCTCTGGACTTGTGAGTACTTATCAAATGAGAAGCAGCAAGAGAGCATATGGTCCAGGAAGTGGGCGCTGGTCGGAGGTGCTGACTGAGCGAGGCCTAGCATGACAGAACAAAGCGTTCTTGCAAGACGTGAGTCTTAGGTTAATGAGAACTTGCCGATTCCCTAGATGAATATTAACTTTTTATGGAGACAAACAGTAATCGTGGCATCTTTAGCCGCAGATTCTATCAGTTAATCCAGTCACTAGGTTGTCACTGACACGAGTTTGTCTCGACCACAGCCGGCGGCACATGGAGTTCTTTTTGCATTCCAGTCACAGCCAATCAGCTGTGCACTAAAGCATTAGATTAGCTAGAAGTTATAAGTAAAAACTAGTTGAGATGAGAATCCAGTCAGAGCCTGCTCAGCATCGTCTCAGGGAGGTCTCCTTTAGGTGACTCTGCTGCATTTATTTTTAGCAGAAATTTTCATCCTCTGGATTTCTATTTGAGTCCATTTTATGGAATCTAGTTCTTTCCTACTTCAGGCATTCATGTTTCGATGTCTTTTCTTTCATCTCCTCTAAATTCACTAATCAATCATTTAATTCACAATCATGTCATCCTCAGTTATCTCTCTTTTGTTTTTGTAAAGGGATTTATTGATCTGTTTTGTTACTTCTGTTGCCTCCACTTTATAAAATTCAGCTGGGAGGTTTTTGATTTCCTCTCAGTTCCCCTTTCATTCACCTTGTGCACATTGAGGGTGTTGGGCTAAATCTTTACTTATTTTCTACTTTGTTGCATTAAACTTAATGATTTGCTTATAGTAGGTGGCTTTATCACTGGTATCAAAGATTTTGTTAGGAAGTGACCGCTTTTCAGAGATGTCTTCTGTGTGTAGCTGGCTTCTGACTTTTTGTCTTTTCCCCAATATTGGCATATAAGGAAGATGAATTGATCACAACTATGACCCCTTAGCTAAAGTAATACAATCAGAAAAATGATACCATCAGACAGACTTGAAAGGGACAAAATATGGTAATTATTAATTTGATACCTTTAACCATATGATTAAGATTTGTAGTTATACAATAAAATCTAAAACAGACAAGAAAACTATATACAATAAAAGTCCCCTCACTATGGTGGTGTTACCCCTAGGGGAGAAAATTTTAAATGGATAAGAGGAAAAAGCAGAGAAACAGAAGACTAGAAAGGGACTAAAAATAAGGCTGGAGGACTCAGGAAGCTTATGCAGCTTTGGGAAATTGCTGAAAACTGAGGGAAAGAGAAGGAAGAAATAAAAATGAGAACAATAAAACAGCAAGAGAAGACTAGAGGCAGAGTTCACGTCACATAAAAATGAGAAACAGAGCAGCAAAAACAGGAAGGAAAGAGAGGAAATGTCCACCCAAGGGTGTGTCTCTGCGGGAGCAGACTGAGGGCTCCCATATCCCTGCATCCCAGTGAGCTGGCCAGAGGATTACGCCTGGGAGGTGGATGGCCCCAGCACCTATACCTTAGTTCCTCTGAAGTTCAGGCTGCCTCGACTTTCTCCCTGTGAGGTTAGCACTTGAGTTGTCCAGCCTGTGACACTGACACTTTTGGTGTCTCCTGCCACCTTGAGCTTGGCTTCTTGACCTCCTGCTGGCTGGAATTCAGCTGTGCTTCACTGTGACACTGGGAGCCACAGATGGAGGCAACCCACAGCGTCTCCGAGTTCTGAGTTCACTTTATCTCAACATCTCTTTGAAATGTTGAGTCCCTGCTTTCCCTCTCCTGGGGACGTGTGACCCAGGAGAGCTCACCAGCCCCGCAGCCCATGGCAGCTGCTGCTCTGCGTTCCCCGGTGGAGGCCTCTGGGCTCTGAGGTAGTCCCTCCTCCCACACCAAGCTGGGCTTGGGGAGAAAGTGCCGTGTGCCGTGGGCCCTTCTGCACAAGGTCCCTCTCTGTTCTCCTCAGGACTCCGAGCTTTACTTCAGATCCGAGACAGGTGCCAGGAAGCCACTTCACTCCTCCTCTTGTCACAGTCCTGGATTCCGGCATCTGAACTTCATTCCTGTCCTGGAGAGTGACATTCTCTGCCACTCACCATTCTGTGATCTTCTCAGAAGTTTAGGGGCCTGTTTTATGTTTGTTTGTTTAGTTCTTTCTATAATCTGTCTGTTACATATATATGTATGTAATGACAGCAGGCTGTTGATCTGTTGATCATATATAAATTTTATATATATATATATATATATATATATAAAATTAACAAGACATCAAAGAATTATGAGGCAGCTAAGACTATAGGAGTGGAAATTATGAAGCTACATGTGAGGCCTTGCTATTGGAAAAATAAAGGTCTTCAGAAAAGGCTCCTCACAAGCCTTTGAACAGAGTGATTCCTATAACTGTACAGTCAGGCAGTATCCACAGACCTTGCAGCAAAAGTTGGCCCCGCATATTCCTGGAGCAACCAAAGCTCAGTAGGTGTAGAGTGGAGCAAGGGAGGAGAGGAGCAGCTGGGAGGGCTGGGTGGGCGTTGATTCTGAAGGGCTCAGCAGCCGCCATGAGGCCTTTGGTCCTTACTATAACGTGGAAAGATCAGAAGCAGAGAAAAGGACAGGTACTGTGTTAGTGGATTGTGCTAGCTGAGGGTGTCACGGCCAGAGCAGATCTGCGACAGAGGACTGCGGTTGTCTGGGTGAGAGATAGCCGTGGTTTTAGCCACAGAACTGGCCATGGAAGGGTGAGGGGTGGTTTCAGGGATTGTAATGGCTGTGTCGGGAGTGTGAGAAGAAAATACCTCACCTTCCCCCACAGCTCATGCCATATAAATCCTCCCCACTCACAAAATTCATTTATTGGGTAAAACCCTAGGTTAAACCAGTAGACCCTCCCCTCCTCCCAGACTTCACCCCGCCCTGTGACCCTTTGCTATATATATGACACTGAAGCTTGAATAAATCAGAATTCCAGAAACTTTCTCCAGGGTCTGCTACTGGCTCTGCGTCTCACCCTTTCCAGCTGGAAAAGCCTCACAAAGACAACAACCAACACAGAACATACACAGGATACATGTGAGGAATTTATGTAAAACTGGTTTATAAAATGTGAATGCAAGAAAACAATATTTTAAAATAGTATCCTACTTCACTTTTAGCACTTTGTTTTAGATACGATTTTAAAATAGATTTGTGATAAATGAAAAGTCAAATTCTTCCTTGTACAATCTATAAAATTTTACAGACTCAGTGCGGCCCCCACACTCACTCTTGCTCTGTTAATTAATGGTCTCAGCTGGGAAGTGAGGCCTTGTCTGCACTGGGGCTGCCTCACAAGGTACCTTCTGTGAGGAGGCCACGGCCCTGGGGGCTTGGAAGGTGCCACTGCTGAATGGAGCCGGAAACACAACTCCTCATCATCCCGGTTTCCTGTTTTAAAAAGTGAATGGGAAATTGAATCTCTTTGGGTCTGTGGCCCCACAGACAGATTATATAGAAATCCTGCCTTTAGAAGACCCACATGTCACAGACTGACCCTTCATCAGCCCTGGGAAGAGATTTGAAGGAAGTGCGAGGAGCAGATACTTGTTGACTGGAGATGTTTTCTGCAATAAAACAGAATTTCCTTTATCATCAACAGTAAATAGGAACTTGTATAAACTTTTGGGGACATGGTTGATATCTTTCCTCTCTTTGTTTCCGTTGTAAAACAAATATGAGGAAAATGTTAGACACATACTGCAGAGAAAAACAAATTTAAAACAGATGCTGAAAACCATTTGTGTGTAGTATGTCCAAGGAGTCCACGAGGAGAGGCACTACCCAGCGGCTGGAGAACCAGTTAAACTGACCAAACTGGCATTTGTAGGCTCTGGTTCTTTAAGATGTGAATTGATTTTGTGAGTTCAGATGTGTTTATTCTTTTCAAAATGCCTTGTGTCATTGTTTATTCTAACAAGCTTCACATGCAGGCAATCAGCCCAGGGAAGAGTTTATCAGTATTTTGTAGGAAATGCAAAGTATGTCAGCATGGAAAGAAACCTCATTAGTTAAAGCGGCTGACATCGGTCCCAGCAGCGATATATCTCTCTCTCGGTTAGCTGTGCTGTTTGGGTCTTTCCGGGGGCTGTGCAGCCTATCTCTGGGGCTCATGAATGATTCTTCTCTGCAATTCTCTATGGTCCTTTAAGAAATGCAAACAACTAGTTCCTAGGCAGAGCCAAACCCACCTTTCTCCCAGAAATGGTCTGGAAACAGAAGCCTGGCTGAGGTTTACCTCGGCTGGGCCGAGCCTAGCACAGCTCTGTCCAACTCCGTCCTGACACACTAGGGGCAAGGAAGATGCAAAAAATAACGAAGAAAGTGGTGAAACTTGTGAACTGCAGGCCTATTCTGGCTTTGTTATTTGTGGTCACAGAGGGCAAGGGAAATGGAGGGGCCTGGAGAATCAGAATTGGGTTATGTTCTCCCCGACATCGTGAGAGTGGCCGTTGGTCTATTGCGTGTGCATATATCGGAGGCCTAAGGTGGGAGCATTGCACACCTTTAACTCTCTGAATAATCCTGGAGTGGGGTAAATGTGGGCTAGGATTCTCTGGATGTAAGCAACAACTTATTCTGACAATAGAAATAACAGACTGGAAGAAGGTGAGGTGGATCAGAGAATTTTGGAAAAACTAAAGACAGAGTGAATCAGGTTCCACGAGCCAGATGGCAGAAACTGACTCAGAGTTTACCTGGGGTGCTGGTGGATAAAAAAACCACAACCATCCTTGTATAGTTCCACTCAAAATTCAAATTCTGGGAAGACACCCTCACTCCAGGTGAACAGAAGTCTGTGGAGCCCTAATATGACTGTATGTAATGGTGGTTCGTAGTTATCGAGAGTAAAATTAGCATGTTATAAATACAGCCAAGAAAATGACTCTGGGGTAAAACAAACAAACAAACAAAAAACAACCAAACAAACACACCAAAAGATGTGCCCCACACTGAGACTTAGAAGTCTAAATGTAACTTGCATAAAGCACATGGCATACCAGTGAGGGCAGCCAGTGTTCCAATCCATGTTTATTCTCTCTCAAAAGCAGGCTCTTCCAGCTCACCAGACTTCCTCTGCCAGATTATGGACAAGGGTCATATACTCTGTTCTTTCTGTTGTTGTTTGCAACACAGGTAATAAAGGAAGATCGCAGTATTATACTCTTCTTGAACATCTATTTAGAGATTCTTTGCCCCTCCTCTTTTGACTTTATTTATACTTCCCCATTTTCTTTTTGGCTAAGATGCTCCACAGCACCTCCTTTCCTACTTCTACATGGAGGAGCTCCTCTGGGTATGGGCTGAGGTCCTTTCTGCATCAGCTTCCAACCTATAGGAAGGGCCCTTTGGCTCTGGACAAAATAAAGTCCCAGTGTCTCAGTATGGCCTCCAGGGCTCCTCATATCTGGGTCTACCTTAACCTGTAATAATCTTGTGTGTGTTTTCTAAAGTTACTAGTCATGAATATGTTTTGTTTTCAAAAATTAAAAAAAATCATTTGACATGTACATACTCATGAAGTGCATTGTATACAGTGGGTAATGATCACTTGTGAGCAGTCAGGGCCTCTGTCACCCCAAACACAAATCATTTATCTGTGGTGAGAAGTCACCTCATCTTTGTTCTTCAAGATAGTCCTCCTGAAAAAGGAGAAGGTACCAAACCAATAGTACCACACCAGAAGGAGATGTGCCCAAAATTAGACTTAGAAAGATGAACATAACCTGACTAGTTTCACACCGCACATGAGTGGAAGGTTCTAGAGAAATGATTCCCAGCTACATGTTCCACAAGTTTCCAGTAAAATCTTCACCATGAAACTACTCATTCCTTGGATGAGGTCTAACTGCCTGTGGTATCCATGAGTCTTACATACCAAGAGTTGCAAACCTCTTCCTCCTTTCCTTCATTTGTTGAGTATTTTCTGATCCTGGCTCAGTGAACTATACTCGAGTGACTAAGACACACATCTCCTGCAGGTTGGGTTCCCAGACTCAAGTATACAGCCATGGGCCTTAGCCCTTGACATAGGCCTGAGACATTAAATGTGCCTCTGCAGTGCCCCTCAGTGCAGCAAAGCCCAGGCCAGGAAAACAGAAAGCAGGCGGAAACCCAGGGTGGAAACCAAGACAGCTGGACTGGGCTGGCCAACGGGCTGCTTTTCTGACATACTTATTGGCCTAGACTGCTCACACCTGAAGAGGTCTGGGAAGGCAGTTAATGTGAATTTTCCCTATAGTTTGGTTTGAAAGCACTCTTTCTGAGTCGTAAAGCACTCTTCTGTTTTCCTTTGGAAAATGTCTACTCTACATCCTGATATTTAATCAACAGCACTATGGGGGTGACTAATGTGAGCTCTCATTTTTGGCTATTTCGAAGGAAAGCCAACTTAATCTAGTAATATCTTTGTTAGGCTCACAGGAAAAGGGAAAAAAAGACAATTAAGCAACACAGGCAACTAGTATACTTCTTATAAGCATTTTTAGTAAAACAAATATGTATGTGATTTTAAAGTTTTGAAGGTCTGGTTTCAATAATATGTTTAACCCTTTAACAATCAGGACCTTAGTGTATATTCAAAGATGTCCAGGGCGTGGGTGGGGTCTTTTCTCTGCAGCGGCCAATATCTTGACATTTCAGAGCATACACAAACCTCTGGTTTATGCGATGCTGGGAGCAGTTACACAGAGGGTGGGGTAGACAAAACAAAACACAGGGCTTAAACTATGCTTGGAAAACATTTTTAGATTCAGTGGGAGCCAAAACCACGGGAACTGGCCTCTATCCTTAGGGCTTAAAAGAGATCCAAATGGGCTTACCATGCTAAGGGAGTAGGAGCAGCCCTGGACCGCAGCCAGACAAACAGGGTTTTGGTCTCCCTTGCTTAGAAACCAGCACTGCCCTGTGCTGTCCTACAAAGCTGGTCCTCAGTTTCCTCAACACCCCCGATGAGGAGGTTTCTAAAGGCCTTTCTAGCGCTGATTCTCCATCACAGCCAGTCATTCTAATGAGGATCACTGAATGTCCCTCTTCTCCATCTTGTTCATCTTCCTGGGGGCTCTGGAACCTGTAAAGGCCCTGGCTGAGTTTGTGCCTTGATCTTCCATGGCTGTCATCCACAATTTCAGGAAGTGAAGGGGTGTGTGGTAACAGTACATGCTGTTGGTGACATCAGGACTTCCACAGGTCCAGAGCTGCAGACCACTTGTCCTGGATGCCGTCTACTCGGGTGTGATTCTGCAGTTCAGCATGAAGGCAGCAGTGTTTGAACCATGTCTGGGAAGAAGCCGATGTGACAATGTGGGCTCAGCTTCCTGGAGGTGGTGATAGTACCAGTGGGAAAAGGAAGGGGAAAAGCTGCTGACACTCAGCAAAGTGTCCAGCCACACTGCAAGGAAAGGTCATCGGAGGACAGAAGCCGGGTCTTCCTGATTCAGAAGTCTGCGTAATTACAAGGCCGTACCAGAACGTAAATTGATGAACATGGTGAGCTGCATGCTGGATGGTAGGTCTCCACTGCTCTTTACACAGAAAGGGTTTCCAGGGATGGTTCGGATCAGAAATGTACAAGCAAGGAAACCATGGATTTATGTTAATCAGAGAGGGCAAGTATGCTTCAAAATGAAATCCACAGATGCTGCATGCTGGCGGGGTGAGACAACTTCACTTCCTGTGCACTGGCAATGGATTTCCATCTTCTCTCTGTCTCTTTTGACAGGGACGTTCCTAAAGTTTTTCGTTGACATTTAAAAGAATACTGTGCTGTATTCTAATTTTTCCCAGTGGATGTGTCTTTAAATAGCTTACAGGGATCTTAGGAGGATCTCAAATATGTGGCACTCAGCCTTGCTCCGGTGACAACAGCATAAAAGAAAGCAGTTGTTTGAATAACTTAGGTAATTCGAGGAGGAGAGAGATTTTTCCGATTTCTAGCCTGCTCTTGAGAAATACAAACTTCTGAACTGGTAAGTCTTGAACCATACAAAGTGCTGTCTCACTGGCCACTGTGGCCAAACACTGAGTTGTACACACTCTGGTTTGATATGTGTATGTTTAGCTCAGAGCCTCGGGTTCTGAAGGTCTCCAACTGCAGCTCCGAACAGTGTGGTCATATTCCTTGCCCTCCATCCCTAGCATTTATTCTCTGAAACAAGGTGGCAGTTTGTGCAAACTATGAACTTCTTCAGAAAAGAAAGACTAAGAGTGATCCTGTTTGCTATTCCAAGACAATGAGAAGGGAAAGATACATGAATTTTAGTGTAACTGTTATACATTACCATCAGTGATTTTGAATGTTCATTTGCAAATACGATCAGCTTTCATCTCCTCCAAGGTACAAAATGTGAAGGTATTAAACAGGATGGAAAATTTAAAGGCTCTAGATCTATGTAGAAGGCCATGATTATTAGTACATGTAGTCACTGGGTTTGACTTGTATGTCAGGGCTTATATTATACTTTACTCTTTTTCACGGACAGTCATGGTTCCTTGTGCTTGTGGCGAGACAACTCTAGAACAGCTACCACAGGTGCCCCAGAAAGTCCTCTACCCCCGGTCTCTCTGCTGTCTCCTCCATCAACTTCTCTCACAGTGTGAAACAATGTTTATTTCTAAGTATCAGTATTAACAATATACTAGAATAAATTTAAATTGTGGACATTTACACTCAAAACACTTTAATGTCAATTTTAAAATGTGCACAGATAATCTCTGAATATACAAAATTCCTTTGGGATCCACAGCCAAACAACCCCAAAGAGTGAACATTTCTATAGGCAAATGAAATACTTGGCCATGCTAACACCTCCGCAGAGCTCTGGGGACCTTGACGTAGAACAGTTTGGTCTACCCTGCTCTTCCCACGGGCAAGGGAAATGCTTGCTGGAGACCACCTCAGTTCACTGTTGGAAAATTTTTTAAAGTGATAATAAACATTAGTGAAAGTGAATTGAACAATATAATGGGTTCATGACATTTTCCTACATGCATATACTATGCTTTGATCTATCGATTTTCCCTATGACCCGCTATTAGACCAGCTTTAGGTGTATTGTTGGGGTCAAATAAGATCAAAGTTTAATTCGTTATAATTCATATATTCATAATTTTAATATCATTGGTACTCTATAGTTTTAATTATTAGTAAAGGATTATTAATTTCTTCTATTATATATAAAATTCAAAGAGATGGAAAAGCAATTAAGATAATATGTGGTAGAAGAGTTCAAACCATTTGAATTTCCTTAGCATCTATAGTACTTGCGTGAATCTGTGCTCATGAATTTTACAGTTAATATTAGAAAAATCAAATATAGTACCAAAGAACTGATAAGGAAAGCAGTTATCAGTATACGGTCATGAGAATGAACACGTTCATCTATAATAGGTGAGGTAAATCTTGAAAACCACAGGGGTCCCCTTCCCTTTCCTGAACAGTTCTCTTCTACTTTTATGTATTTCTTTTCGCTACTCTTGTGAGAACGCATGTGATGCATGTCTGAGTCTGGTTTATTTTGCTTTGACATGATGATCATCATACACAAATGACATTTCATTCTTCTTTATGGCCAAATAATATTCCATTATGTACATGTAACACCTTCTCTTCATCCAGTCGTTGATTGATGGGCATTCACACCGATTCCCTTTCTAGGCAGTTGGTGATGTGGGTGTGCAGGTGTTTACACTGAACTTCTTGAAGAAATAATTTCCTTCTACCACAATGTAATAGTTTAATAGTCTTTTATCTTCTGTACAAAGCACCTACTGGTGTCTATTCTCAAACTTCCTCATGAGATATTTAAAGTTATATTCTAAAGGACATTGTTCAATATTCAGAACTTGAATCCAATTTGGTTCCAGGTAATTCCATGTTACAATACTCATGCTGTACCAATAATAGATGCCAGATGCAATGGAATATGCATGCTAAGTTTAGAAGGATATCCTGAGGCAAATACTTTTCTTATTCCATGTAGCTAATTTCTGATTGGCAAAGAGTAGCATTAAGGTCAGTCATAATATTTTCTTGTTTACTTATTCCTTGGACGAACATGTTAAATACACAGATTCATATGCCATGTATTGAATTAGTTGTAGGACCTGGAAACATTTTTGTGTTCATTTGCAGTAATGTATCAGAAGAGAGTGCAAGTTAAACAACTTCACGTCTACCTGTCCTCCACTGAGCAAAATGTATAGCATTCCAAGAGATAAGTTCCGGGTTAATTTTGGTGGAGAGGCCACTTGGCCAAGGGTGTGGCTATACGACTTGTTTAAAATTTGATCCCAGGGATATTTCTACCTTAAAGAAGCCTCTAAAAGGATGCTTCAGTTTTTCAAGGACACTTCCGTGCCGTTTAACCGAGTTGTACTCTAAGTCACGTGGGGAAGAAGTGAAGAAACTCTTTGACCACTTTGTCCCTTGGAGACGGGTCCGAGGAAGCCTCAGCACTGCAAGAGCCCTTCTTTGTGTTCACGTCCTGCAAACTGTAACTCTCAGGGGAGCCTCCGGTTCACTTTGCTCTGTGTGTCCGATGACACTGCTTTCCTGAAAACATGCTTGGCTGGCTTGTCCGCACCTCATACAGGTTCCGATAAACAAAGGTGCCTGCTGGCCCACAGAGACAACAAGGGCTGTTATCCCAGAAGACTCAGAGCCAGAAAACTACCCCAAAATAAGCTTTATTGCAAGAAAAGTGTCATATTTCATACACAGACCTATAAAAACAAAATCAAAAACCTTAAGTTTTTCCTCACAAACATTTGATTACAAATGTACAGTTTTCCTTTCTTTTAGTTATTAAGAAACAAACAAAAAGAATTTAAAAAACCCCAAAACACTGCATAAAATTGGTTGCTAATCTTTGGTCAACAGAGGTGTGAGAGGAACAGGTGGAAAACTGGGTATTCTTTGGTCATTTCACATACAAGGTCTCAACACTGGTTGAGGGACAGGTTCTAGGGCGAACAAGAACACGGAGACATACTTTTATTAGCACCTCCTGGTATATCTTTTTAAATGACTAAAGAAACTAAACATCAATTCATTGTACAAACATCTTCCATACACAATAAACTATGATAAAATGAGGCATATGGTGTATAACTACAGTATTAATGAAAATTCTAAAAAAACGGATTTTAAAAACAACAACATATATTCCTTGCCTGCACCGCGTGATTTGTTTGCACATATGGCAATCCTGAAATAGCTTGAACGTAATAAATGCACCATTAATCTAGGACAGCACCAAACACTATGGAACGCCAGGTGTTCCTGTTCAAAGGAAGGGCGTTTCCTCAGCTGCCTACGGGACCACAAGTGCGCGGCGCACCCTGGGTAGGAATGAGGTGTTGTGGGTAGCACGTGTGGGTCCTTGAGGTTATGAGAAGGAGGTACAGTACAGTCTGGCCTGCAGTGAATGCTAAAGGTCTCACAAGCAGTCAAGGTATTTTGCTACAGTGGTGGCTTCGTCTTCCATTGCCTGGCGTATCTGGTCGTGTGAGACACTGTCGCCGTGAGGCTTTGATCTCCTTTCCAAAGGATACGACAGCACGCATGTCTGTTACATTACCGTTACGCTGCCCATCCAGCTCTCTGAGGCATTCTTTAATATAATCAGGTGTGTACCAGTTGGACAACTGGCAGAAAACCAAAGGAAACATCTCTTGAACCTACTGAATTTTTTTAAAAAAGCACCTCTAAAAGAAATAGCTCAAATTTATAAATCTAAAGAAAAACAAGCGAGTTTCCCTTTTTGTTTACATAGTTTGTTCATTTCTCCATATATTACTGCATTAAAAATAAATAAACATCTATATTTTTTTTTTTAATTATCAACTATAGCAAAATACCCAAAGTGTTACAGACTGCTAACAGGAAACAAAAGCTCACATTATTTTTGTGCATTTAGTGCCATATGCTGATCTCTTGAACATTTAGGTTTCTTTTTTAATACATTTTTAAATGAAGTTATATAAAAAATACAGTAACCGTGGTTGCCTTTGTACTCAAATCTTTGGCCATACAAAAGTCTAAATCCTCCCCTCCCGTGAGGGGCAACACTTCAGTCTGAGGCAGGGAGGACAGCAACAAACGCCATTTCCTCCCTCTTTAAAGTTAGTCACTGATTTTTCCAATGCTGCTGCCTGCTGGCTGTGCTGGGTCCGCACCGGAGCCCAGTCGGCAAGAAGCTAGTACAGCTCGATCTGCAGCCTCATCTGGAGCGCTTCCCCCAGCTCCCCAGCGAGGTAGTCCTCCTCATTGCGCTCCTCCAGCTCCCTAAGCTCCTTCTTCCGGTACAGAGGGATGCTAGTGATTTCCAGTGTGTAGGTGCCGGGCACGAGCCTTCTCGTGGCCGTGTGCAGGTAGCTGAGCCCATTCCTCTGGTGGATGCGGAAGAGGCCCTCGTCGTTCCCCTGCGAGATGACGTAGCGGATGTGGTTGTTGAGGGGCTCAATGGCGGGCATGAGTTCCAAGATGTGCTCCTTGGAGCCGAGGCCGGAGACGTTGAGCTTCATGCTGACGGGACTGTCCATGTCCACGCTCTCCAGGCTGATCCGCTCACCCTAGGGACAGAGCAGGGAGTCACTTGGGATGAGTTTCAACAGCGCAAGAGGAGGCCATAGCCAGAGGAACAGGCTGTGGCCCGCTTCCTCTTTCTGCCTGGCAGAGGCCGTGAAGGAAGCTACTGTACCTTCCCGACAGCCCAGCCGAGGTCTCCCCCTCCACCCCCGATGATGCCCTGCACATCTTTATGACTTAGCACTCACCCTAACAAGGTTGTTAGTTACAACACTCAGCCTCCACAAGCGTCCACATTTCATGTTTTTTCTCTTGAGTTTATGGAATAGCATGCTTATTAATATCATTGGATAGGTTAGGAAATGAATGTAATTTTGTTTTTTCTGGGAGTATGAATGAGTAGTCCTGCTGTTGTCCAACGCAGGGCCAGAGCCCAGAGGAATCTTCACGATCAGGACTCAGGCTCAGCCTGACTGAGAGGGTTTGTGCAGGGTTTATGGAGCCCTGGGTGCTGGGGCAGAGGGAGGGTCTGCAGAACCCTGGGCCCAGCTGGAAGCAGCTGTGATAAAAAGCAGTGGGTGTAATAGGACATAAGTGGATAATGGATACTGTGAAACAAGAAGATAATGTTCAAGCTGGAAGGGGCACAGAGGAGGGAGGAGGGGAAAAGGAAGGAAGGGAAAAGTAAAAATAAGAAAGATAAAATGGAAACAAAGCTCTTATAACTAAGAATGGAGGGGACAGGAATGGGAAAGAATAAGAGTCAAGACACACTGTGTACAGGTACAGACTCTACACAAGAAATGTGGACATTGTGTAGGTCGACACTGCATCAGTGAAGTCAACAACAGAATGAGCCAGCGGGCAGGACCATGTCGATCACCCTGACTCAGACAGCAGGGCGGGGAGGGGAAGGTTGATGCTGGACACAGGCAAAGCCCTCCGGGTTTGATGGGGACCTGCTAGGCATGGTCTAGGCCAAGGTGGCTCAGGGGCTCCCCCTGGATGGAGTTCAAGAAGAACTACGTCCTAGGACCACGACGGAAAGGTTGGAGAAGGTGGAAGTTGGGTTTTGTAGTCCTGGTGACTGAGGAATCAAACATCAAAATCATTCATGTTTGAGTCAAACATCATACTCAAACATCCGTCAGATACTTTAGCCGACTGAAAGAAAATCAACACTGGTTTATCTAAAAATAGAAACACAGACTTTTTGGCTAAAGTAGATAAATTTAGGAGCCCAAGAGCATCAAAGTAAGTTGTCAATTCATGCAGCCAGTTAGATGCTGGCTGGTTTTGTGGTGGGATCATTTCACAGTAACATTAGCGGATGGGTGAGAGTGAGGACTCTTGCTCTCTCTGGTCTGCAGGAATCAGCAACATCTCTAGATACCAGATATGACCACAGAGGTGGACTGAACCTAAGCCTCAGACACCAGCACCGTTCCCAGCATCTCCCAAGGTCAGACTCAACCCTTCCATCAGGTCTCAAAGGCAAAGGCTTTTTTTTCTCTGTTTACCAGTAAAGAAATCAGAACATAGGTATCACTGGAAAGAGCCAAGTGTCTGCTGAGAAGCAGGCAGGCTACAGTCCGCCCTCTTAGCCACACAGTGGAAACACTGTGACCGGAAACTCAGCTATTTGAAGGTGACATTCTCACGGCAGGAACATCTTATAAATATGTTGCAAAATACAAGACAGAGTTACTTTCTACTGTTTGACAAAGAAACCAAAGAAAATGACCTAAACCTGAATCTTTAAACTTTCGCCTGGACTTTTGTACTTCAGGCTATAAATTCAACGAGTTTTAAATTCTTTCTCCTTGCAGTACCATACATGGATTTCTCAATGGAATTCCAGATAGGTGTTAACTTTTCTGAGGCTCAGGCCCATGAGCTGCACAGTGCACATTCCACGTAGATACATTTTGTGGCAAATGGAGTGAGATCTACTCACAGCAGTGGGATCCGTGTGGCCGACACTCCGCTTCTGCCGGCCCTCTTTCTTGGAGTAGCCATTAATTTTGCACTCATAGCATGCTTCTGGGGACAAGGCATTCTCCTCATCCACCTCTGCATCCAGCGACAGGTACTGCCCTTTGTTGAATCCCATTCCTGAGACACAGTGGCTAGGTACAAGAAGCAGAGGATTTCAGACATGATCATTGACTCAGACAGTGGTTTCCCAGGGGTACAGCAAAGACTTCACACATGCGCAGCAGACAGAACAAACTCTAATCTCATAACCATAAGATCTAACTGTCTCCATAGATCTTTTCTTTAATACTCAGTCATGATCATTTTTCTCTGCTTTGAAACAGCAAAACTCTCCTCAGGGTGAGCCTCGGGTTTCCTCAGTTTTCAGTTCTATTTAGATTAAGCACATGGAGGAAGTGTAACTAGCAGGTAGGTGCAGCTGTGAAGTTTCCGAGAGCAGTAAGAGTGGCTCCTCGGGCCTGAAGCCTGTGTCTGCTGCTGCAAAGAAAGCTCTGTGCCGGAGTGCTAACTTAGGGTTCAGAACTGACTGTAAACGACCTCTGTCTATGTCAAGTCTTTTTAAAAAGTACTAGTACTGGACAGATTGGCCCATGTTCCTCAGTGTTGGCCTTAACCCTGGCGCCTTCCAAAGAAAAGGAGCTGGAGTGACTCTGAAGTTCCCAACCTCTGTGGGCCCGACTTGTGCTCTGTCAGGAGAGTCACAGCTAACAGACCTGAGACGTTTGGTGAGCAGAAGGGAAGCCAGGCCTGTGGAGACCGGCCATCCTGAGAACTGTCCTGCGAAATGCAAACTGGCTTCACTCGGTGCCGAGTAAAAGCCAGAGGAGCAAAGACGGAGACAGACAGTGTCCCAGAATCTGGCTGAGGAGTCCCTTCCACTCCTACCTCTATGCCCAGGTATTTGTTGCAACTTGTGAGCTGCCATTTTACCCCTGATATCAGCCAAAAGGCCGAGGGGCGAATTAGGGCTGAGTGAATCAATTTGGGCCACCGTGCAGGGCAAAGGGCTGCAGTTCTCGGACTGAAGTCCGACTCTGGACGCCAGATCCGGTCCATGTGCCTTCCTGGTGCTAGTTCCCTCACCCGAAGTGCTCTGACAAACACCTTCTCCTCTTGGGTGTTAGGTGCTGTGCTCCTTGCTGCACGGGAGGCTGCACTCACCAGGGGATGAAGGCCGCCTGGCCTGCGCGACCATACCTCGCTGCTGGCGGGCCAACTTACCCCTGTCCCACTCTGTAGTAGCCCGGCGGACATCCGCAGAGGTAGCCTCCCTCTGTGTTGGAGCAGCCGTAATTGCACGGGTTCTTGGAGGAGGAGCACTCATTCACATCACGGCAGGCGCTGGAGAACTGGTCGAAGGAGAAACCCGAGGGGCAGGCACACTTGTAGCTGCCCAGCGTGTTGTAGCAGGAGGCAGAGCCACAGGCCCCGGGGTTGGAACACTC
This sequence comes from Petromus typicus, assembly GCA_004026965.1. NCBI lineage: Eukaryota > Metazoa > Chordata > Mammalia > Rodentia > Petromuridae > Petromus > Petromus typicus. Next base: position 16,642 of record PVIR01000088.1, on the reverse strand, counting down.
GTTCTCATCTGAGGAACAAGGCAGAGAGTTACACAGGGAAGTGTGTGATGCGCAAAAGAGCCCGACTCCGGAGGGAGGTGGCTATGGAACCTGATTCAACTTTTTTTATGGTAATGGCTGATTGGCAGATTATATGACACAAAAAAACCTCCCTAAATTAATGACTTTAAGAAAAAACCTTGCCTTGCCCTTCTATGCTGTTAGTACTATGTTTATGAATAGGAGGGAAAATAGATATATGCAATTTGCCTAATGAATAATTCTGATCTTTGAGCGGGAAGTTATTTCAAAAACCTGCATCTGAGGCCAGTTTCAGAGAGGAGTTTAAGAGTTGCCAGGGCTGTGGGGAGCCATGGAGAACAACCACGCTTAGACGTGGGCTTCTGGGTCATGATAACGCTCTTGAGTCAGAAGTGACAATGGCTGCACACCTGTGTGAGTATATAATAAAAACCACTTAAATGTACACTACTATGGTATGTGAATTATATCTCATTTTTTTAAAAACCTGTCTGTATACATACTCAGCTCCTCAGCAATTCCTAAACCTTCACATATATGGGAGGAAAGTCTATTAAACATTAGAACCTTAAATGAAAACAGTGGAAGCAAACATTAGATTGACAGCATTAACAGCCTAGGAGAGAACCATCTCAGGGGCTCTCTGAGGCTCTCACCCCTCTGATAACCAGCACTGAGCCAAAAAGCCTCACCACAGAGGAGTTACAGGTGATACCTGCAGTTGCTGTTATCAAAAGTTCAAATCCTGACTATGTTTTTAGTCTTGAAGAGTGCAATTTTGATCCTGTCTGGTTGGCATACAGCAAGTGGTTAGATTCCTCTGGGCTTTGTCATAATCCTAATTTCACCCCAGGAACAAATCACATCTGTTTCATGGAATTCTTTCCACTCTGGTGAGTACAGACGGAGCACAGTGTTTGTTCACCTAACATGTGACAAGTCTGTGTTTCAGCCCACGGGGGAGCTGCCCAGGGGCCTGGAGGGGTCCTCGGGCAAGGCTGCTCAGGCAGGAAATGGACCTGTGAGCACAGGACGGAGATTATGGGTGGCTATGTGTTATTAGGTACAGTTTTATATCATGAGTATAGTTTCAGAGTCAAGTGAGATCACTACATATAGAGCTCTTAGTCATTGGATATAAAATATGCTTGGCTGCCTAGTATGTGAAAATTCTCAGCTTTTATTACATGAGTGAAGTATATAAATTATTTACAAATAACTTGGCTACATGGACTATAAATATAACTATTGTTTTACTTTCTACATAACAAGATTGGAATTCAGCCAAAGAGGATCATCTGCCTTTATAATTAGATCCAGCATTTGTACACAGTGTTCTTCCCTCATAGGGAATCTAAATTAGATTACAATTTAATCACACAATCCTATCACTAAAAATTTAAACTTTGTGTTAGGTAGAAAAATATCAGAAAAATCAATTAAATGAATCAAGTGCATTTAAATCTATCACAAGAATATTTTTAGATACATTAATATTTTTGGAGGCTCCATGGATAGTCTTCATATTTACATGCTTTAAATGTACAACACGGTAAAGTGTTATTCACATAAAAGGGTCTTGTTTGAGATGTACTTTTGGTAGACTCAAGCCTTGCTAAGCTACGCAGGGATTATTCTGGAAAGGTACTGAAGAAATCAGATATTCCAAGAACCAAATATCTAAAGTTTTGTATAATAAGCTATCATTATTATCATATATAAATATTAATTTGCATGTTGATTTTGAAGAATTATAATAGTTGTAAGTGACTGAGCATGTTACCTACATCCACACAATGAATCTATGACAGTGTTATGGATTCTTGGAATGATAGCTTTTTAAACTGAACCGATAGCTTGTTTTGATATTATCTGACAATATACCTTTCTTGAGTGAGTGGTACTATGAACCATGCTACAGGTTTACAAATTTATTTATGACAAGAATCTGGTGTACTGACAGCTTTGCCCATCTACTGGGAGAGAGCGGTAAACTACATTCTCCCATCAATCTGTGAATGGTATGCAGACCAGTGGTCACAAATAAAAACGACTGTGGCCTTTGGATTTGCGGTATTTTGTCATAATTCTTGTTCTTTTGCTCAAGTGCTGCTTTTTTTTTTTTTTTTAACCAACATTGCTTTAATTTCCCTGTATTTTTGCCATATATCTGAGTTAGAACTCCAACTGTGACGTGTGGATTCCAGGTGAAAAAGGTAGATTTTACTGGAGACCAGCTGGATTTCTCAATCCTGCACAGAAGGATTGAGTGTCTCTGCTGTGTCTCCCAGGCCTGTGGCTTAGAGGCCATTTCATGAAGACAAGCTCACAGATTACACTGCCAGTGGGGAAACCTGCTCCTTGGGCTCTCGGCTTTGGATTCCACTTTGAGACCCCATCCTTGGACCATGGGTTCTCTCCTGGCTGATTCCAGCACAGGCTGCTCCGGGCCTGGCGTCCACCCCAAAAATCTCCTCCAGGGACCCAGGACATTCCACACTGACCGTCTGCTAGTGGGCTAGTAGCTACTGTTGCAGTAGATGTTTACAACAGAAACTGCAGGAAACATGACTTGAATTGGTAGTCCATGTATGTTTCTATATCTATTGCTATTTGCCTTAAAAACAAGACTTCTAGTAAGCTGAGGTAATGTTTACTATCAGGGAATCATTCTTTACTATTCATTCTAGAGAATTACCCAATGAGCCCAAGGTATTTACTGAACGAAGTGGTGGGCCTCGTATTTTGTAAATACTATAATATAATAAGTTGTTCTACACTATTTTAATAGCTAAAATAGTCCTAGTTCTTATAGTTTAAGGAGTGTGCCTGCACTTTGCCTTGGTATATGGACTTTTGCTTCACTTGTTTTCTGTGAAGAGAAAAGCATTCTGTGACATTTATGAAATCACTATTAGGGTGCTTGATAGACTCTTTTGATAATCTTTAAAGCTTTACCCCGAGCTCCGTGATCACTGATTGGTTTCTGCTGTTCCTTCCCGGAGTGTGCGCTCGTCATGGGGCACAGCATCCCTCTCTACCCTGGCTAAGGCCACAGCATAACTAAGACCCTTCCGGGGGTAACTTTCCCTCCTTTGAACTTTATCTTGCTTTTCTCCTCAGTTCCCTAAACTGTCACTGCTAATTTCTTTTGAGAAGCCCATGAAGGCTGAGATCAGATTAATGTATTTATTGGCTCTCTGCGGTGCTGTGTTTGACTCGTGTGTGGAGAAATCCGGGTCGCTGCAGAGGAAGGACAGAAGCACCGCAGCGCCCTCCGCAGGACGCCGCCCTGTCTGCTCAGCCGCACCAGCTTCTAACGTCAAAGTGCTGGATGGTGATCTGTGAAGTGCATTCAAATGGGGCCAAGGAATGAGGTGGGCGCTAAGACAAAATAAGGTCTGCTTTGATCAGCCAACCACTCCTTACAAGGAGACTTTCCAGGATTCTCATCAGGAGAACAGAGGTCAGGGCTGTGTATTCGACTCACTTCCACTTGAAGTTGCCAACAGTAATTACTTCCTTTTTCTACTTTAAAATACTCTACTTCCCACCCTTGATCAAACCTATCCGAGAGAAAGGAACAGATAAACCGTTCTCCTTAACTGGACCGAATTCCTTTAGATTTCTAGGAAGGGAATGGACCATTAATCCTTAAAATTCAAAATTTAAAGGTACAAATTCCTGATTTTAAAAAAAAAGGCTATCCTAAGCAAGTGAAGATGGTCATTCCTGACACTATATTCAGAAACTTAAAGTTACAGTTAGGAGGAATTAAAAAAAAACCCTCTAGTTGAACTGCCTTTAGGTACCTGAAAACACGATCTTTACAATGGATATTTTCAAACACACACAGGGTGGGTACGGAGGCTGGTAGGATGGATGCCCGTGTGTCGGTCGTCAGAACTGCTCTGAAATTCTAGCATTCGAAGACTATGTTGAAACTTGAACCTCGGTTATCTGCCGTGGGATGTAGATGCTTCCCTCCGGGGAGGGCAGGCGCCGAGTACTCACCGATGCACTGATTCCACTGGTAGTGCTGGATGTACCCCTGTGGGCAGCCACACCTGTAGCCGCCCAGGATGTTCTGGCAGCCATGCTGGCACCTGTGGTTTCCGTCGCATTCATCAACATCTGCAAAGATCACCCAGGTAGAAATCACGATGTTCTTTTCCCTGTCTTATTCTCACGTGCATTCTAACCCCAAATTTGGGAGGAACAAGCACAGGAGGCCTGGGGCAGGGAGAGGCTGGGGTTCTCTCCCCAGTCACTCTGCTGTCAGTGGCGGTGCAAAGAACAGCTCTGAGATAAGAAACCACCTCATTCCTCTGCTGTCTGCCAGACCATGGCACGTCAGTGCTCTGAGAACAGCTTCATTCTAGCAAATCAACCATAGCAACCACAAATGTTGTACATTTTGGATTGATTAACTGCATATGGTATGATTTATTTGGTGAATTATATGTATTTTTTCATTACATATTCCAGTAGATTCAAAACCGATTCATATGTAATCCCTGTGTTGAGGAAGGTACAAGCATTACAGAGTTACCTGGAATGTGTAATGGCTTTGCACATGAAATTTTTTATTGCCATTCAAAATTAATGAGATGCAAATCCCTTTTAAGTATTTGAATATGTTATTTTTAGACAAGATGTGGTATTATTATACATATGGAATAACTTCTTTGTTCTTATATGCATACTTTCTTGGAATGACAACTAAGGCTTTGAAATCTACTCAGAAAGAGTAAAATGAAACTGGCATGTCCGATGTGTGTGTAACAAATTTACATGCATAATTAATAAATGGTATCTTATGTGGATGGTCACGATCTGAACTCACACATGGGAAGCAACTGTCAGTGCAAAAGACTTTCAATGGGCTAGGATTTAGCTCAGTGGCACTGCGTCTGCCTGCTAAATATAAGGTCCTGAGTTCGATCCCCAGTACCTCTCTTCCAAAAAAAGACTTCCAATGTGTCAGCGATTTCAAATATAAAGTATTAAAACTGAAATTCTTAAACATTTTGGCTGAAAGATACATATACTTTGAATATATTCAAAATCTTGTCAGTTAAAAAAGAAACCCAAAACCCTAAGTCTTCTTAGAAAATTCACTAAAAAAAAAAATCAATAAAGATAAATGGTAATACTATATAGAAATTAAAGGGGCTGTACACAGTCTCGGAAAGTGAGAAATGCGTATTTTGTAAAATATAGCAATATAACACAGTGGTCATATACACAGCGCTTAAAAAGAAGTATTAAAGTGCTCTACGTTGTTTTGCTGACCTGAGGCTGATTCTCATTTTGTTCCCACTGATATGTCCCTTTGGATTCTGTCAGAGGAAGTGCCGGCTGCAGGAAAGCCCCAGAGAAAGTACCCACTGCAGGGGAGACCCCGGCGGGGCAGGCGTCTCAGGCCGCGGAACACACGCAGCGTCAGCTTCCCCAGCGCGCTCGGCGCGTCTCTAACTCTCTGCGGTGACAGGTTCTCTCTTCAGACTTCACACTGACGCGCTCAGGAGGCACAGGGCAGCAGCCGCATTATTGTTTTTTGGCGTATTTGCCCATTACTGTAAGTCACGTTAGGTACAGAGGCTTTTCCAACTCAAGTATTTTTCAGATCAACGATTAAGTACATAGTTTTGGTTATTTTAAGTTAATTCAAAAATCACAGAATCTGTGTTTAATCATGTGCAAGTTTTCCTCTGTTCTCAGAGATATATGAAATTTTATGAACAAAAATCAATTGCTTGGGTTATTAAATTGTGTTACATGATCGGTATCTTTTTGAGAGGTGATGTGAATTTCTCATTGAGCATTTTTCAAGTTTAAAGGTACCCACGGTTCACAAGACGATGAAGGCGTTGAGGACACGAACTCACCTTCGCAGTTCAGCCCAGTGGCATCGAGAGAAAACCCTCTCTGGCACTCGCAGCTGAAGCTCCCGGGCGTGTTCTGGCAGACCCCCTTCGCCCCGCACAGGGAGGGCTGAGACCCACATTCGTTGTTGTCTGGCAAAGCACCAAGGAGGAGGCTGTCAGACTCCGGGGCCCTGACTGTGAGACTTCAAAGTCACACAGGAGGTAAGAAGTGATGCATGGGGACCTAAGCTTCCATTAGGTGAGAACAGTACTGCAGAGGAATTTACACCGGATTCACTGTCACGTTAAAGTATCACCGGTGAGAAAGCATAATTCCAAATTCTGAAACTAGGAGGCATTTCAAGGTGACTAGAAGTTGGGGTAGTAGATAATGCAGGCTGAGAGTCTTTGATATGTGCCTTACAAAAATAAAAACAAACTAGTGCATGCATTCGCATGTTCTAGGTCACCTTGAGCCTTTGATCAGGTTATCTGAAAAAACCAAAATAAACTGAAACCAGCATATGCCATCTGAACACCATGGCTACACTCAGAGCGCGACCCCAAGGTGCCGCACGGAAGCCTTCTGTGGGTGCACAGGGGCCTTACAGCCCTCTCTCCTTTGGATACTGTGCTTGTGAAAAAAATGTCCACTTATCAGCAACTTCTATACACCATTAACTACAAAGTACGGTTCTAAAGAGAAGTACGAAGACGTGACTTAGCCATCACTTGATTTAGCCGTCACTCTGCAGCCTGATGCACGCATGTCCCTGCAGGCTGGCCAAGCTGCGGGGGGCTGGGCCTCACCGATGCATGCGGTGTGATGCTGCGTGAAGCCCGGCGGGCACCGACAGGTGAAGCCTCCCAGCGTGTTGACGCAGAGGAACTGGCAGTTGTGCTGCTTTGTCTGACACTCATCGAGGTCTGGAACGAAAGAGAGGCCGGTGGGAGCCAGTCACCTGGCCACAAGTCGGAAGAGGAGCCGGAAGTCACCCAGCTTCCTCACGAAGCCACATGGCTGTGCATGTCCCACCGACAGTGTTTGCCTAGATTTGTGGGGAGCCTTGTGGGCGTCCGTGTGAATATGATATGCAGCTTCTCTTCTCACGCTTCAGCAGCAGAAGTGTTCTGGACAACTACGACAGGATGGGGAGGCGAATACACAGGTTCTCTCAACACAAGTGGCATGCTCACCTCGGACAGTCTTGGAACTGTTCTCAAAGCTACTATGTGAAGGTTACAATTCCTTCCTATAGTGCAGCTTAGCACATGGCTGATCACTTATGTTTATTAAAGGAGAGATAAAATAAAAACAAAACAGAATCTAGAAAGTGATAAAGATCCTAACGGCAAAGCTCAGCCCTTCTCCAGATCCTAACGAAAACACTATCGTTTACAGCACAGGAAACACCACAATCTCTGTAATTTTAGTCGTAAGTCACATTTGCATTTAAATTCTACTAAAAGAAACTGAGAATTTTACTTTAGGTTAGACTGAACAATTTAAAAAATATACTTAAACCTACCACTATATACATGGATGAGTGATTTATTAATTTATAGCTTAAATACTTTAGGTACATTTTACAAACTCTGTGCAAAATTAAACCCACCCATCCAGTTCAGCAAACAGACTCAAGAAAATATTAGTTGATTTTTTTTTATATGTCTCAGAAATAAAATTGCAATTTAATGGTAGTAATTTATATTCAATTAATTTCCTCAGCCCATTAATAATGATTAGGCTTCCTATAAAATGTAGAACTGAGGCCACTTTATCAATTTAAGTTGTAAGTTAGTGTGATCATTGTATTACTACTTAAACCAAAGATATACATTTACCTACTCAAGGTCACTTTCCTGGACTGCGCATGACAAAGACAGCGTACAGAAATGAGAGCTCGGGTCGGCACTAAAAGTCAATGGCAACTCGATCTCGATTCATCTCAATTCCTCCCTCCACAACAGTTTTCTTTTTAGAAATAAAGTGGTTTGCTGTGTAAGAAGCAAACTGCTATCACCTGGGTTTGCCTTCTCTCTGCCCTCCGCAGTGGGCTCCTCGGCATGGACATTTTCTATGACTCAGGAGACAGTCACTGGAAGATGCATTTTAACAAAGACGCCGCACACAGCATAGGCCCTGCTGACCTAGTATGTGTGTGCGAAGATGGGAGACAGGGGGGACTCTGGCAGCACAGCCTCCTACCTTTGCAGGTCTTGGCGTCCTCCTGCAGGACATAGCCCCGCGGGCAGGAGCACTGATAACTCCCTTCCGAGTTCTTGCAGATGAAGTTGCATGGCTTTGGGGACTGCGAACATTCATCAAGATCTAAGAAAAAGTGACGTGCTTGTTACCAAAGTCACTCATTTAATGAGATATCACAAAAGCAACTGGAATATGGACAACACATTGTCATGTGTCCCCCCTCCGCCTCTTTCTTATTAACATACTGGAGATTGAACTCAGGGCCTTGACTTGGAGTGACATTCCTAGACCATTAAAATTCCTTTTTAAAAAAAGTTTTGTGGGTCAAGGACTTAACTCAGTGGTCCTGGAGTCTGCCTGTCAAGTACAAGGTCCTGAGTTCAGTCCCTGGTAACCACATACCACAGTGCCAGGTAAGGTGGCTCATGACTGTAATCTCAGCACTTGGGAGGCAGAGGCAGGAGGATTGCTCTGAGTTCGACGCTGGCATAGGCTACATAGTGAGTTCAGGGCTAGCCTGAACTAAAAAGCAAGACTCTGTCTCAAAAAAAAAAAAAAAAAAGTTTTGAGGCAGGGTCTCATTAAGTCACTAAGTGGCCCAGACTGGTCTCAAACTTGTGATCTTCCTGCTTCACCCTCTCAGAACCTCGAATCACACATGTGACACCACATCTGGCAGATGTCTTCTTTAATGAAAGAGAAAATAAAATTCTTTGGAAAGGTTCAATGAAGGCCAGTTCTCTGCTCCCAACTGTCATAGCTTAGTGTGGGTGAGATAGTACAAAAATAGGAAAAGTCATAGAATTCTGTACTAAGACTATTTTGCAAGTAGAAATTTTAGAAGATTCCTAATTGCTACACTCTGAACAGGCCTTCTCTTTAAATAGGCAAACACATTCACAGTCGAAGCCCTTTCCCTTCCTCACAGGATTGACAAATGTGCTCCTTATAAACTTGAAATTAAAAGATAGTATTTTAAAAGTATCCTTTATGACTTTACCATTCTCTGGCTGCCCATACATTTTTGGTGAACTAAACAGGTCTGCACCCTGCATGAGCAGAGGGGCAAAGTTACGGAGAGGCAACGACGCTTGAATAAAGGTCTGTCTGGGAGCTTCCTAACAGGACACTGCCGGGCTGGAGCAGAGCCGACGCCTCACAGCTCACCTACACAAGCGGTCCCGCCGATGTCTGCGGTGTAGCCAACCCTGCAGAAACAGCGGAAGGAGCCCATGGTGTTGATGCACTGGCCGTGGGTGCAGAGGTCTGGCATCACCTTACACTCATCAATGTCTGCAGAGGAGAAGACAAGACAAAGAGAAGGTGACGTCTACGCCAAAAGAGGAGGATAGAACAGAGGAGAAACCAGTGGAGGAGGGAAGTATTAGCCAACGCGCATCTGTAGAGACCTTCCCACTATTCAAGGAACGGCAACCCCATTATTCAAGGAACGGTAACACGAGAGGGAAGCAAAAAATCTGAAGTGATAAATGAAGTATGCCGAAAGTTCCTTTTAGAGAGACTCATCATGGAATACTTTGTGAGCCACGGGGTATCTCTTGGAAATCCAACTAACTTGGAATTTGTGGTAATTTCCTATAGTTTTGAGATCAAGTTCACATTCACACCGGATTCTGAAGAAAAGCTTTTGTTAGCAAAAGAGTCTTGGAAAGACTGAGGATCTGCTTGGTAATGGAGGAAAATGGAATTTTGGGGGGACCATGTTATATTTGGAAAATTTCCAAAAAAATGGAAACCACTGATTGATTCCAGTACTGGCAAGGTTGTGACTATGCTGCACACATAATGGGTCCCTAATAAACTCACACGAGTAGTCTTGATTTAAATGAGCCAAGTACAGTGTGCAGATTGTAACAAGGCTTTTGCATCGATAGATTTCTTCCATTCACAGGTATAAAAAAAGGGTTTCATATTCAAACATTTCTTATTGCTACCTTAGCTTCATGCTTCAGTTGTTTCTTCATCTGTTAAAATGGGCGTAACTGATTCTGTCCTAATTTGATATGAATAATAAATCTTAACCTTCCTAAAACACTAGCCAGAAGTATTCTATCACTGTATCACAACTCACATAAACATACTCACTTTTCTGCTGCTATTATCACTGATAATGACCTTATTATCAGTTAAGGTCATGTGCGCAGCCCCCCTGCGCCTCACCTCTCCCATCCGTGGTGTATCCTGGGCCGTGGGGACACGTCTTTTTGTACTGGGCGGTTCCAGGCAGCGGGCAGAGCTCACACTGGTGGCCCCAGCCACGCCCGCCGTCGCAGCAGCACTCTGACTTGGTGACGAGGTTGCGGCTGCTGGAAGCCATCTGACACATGGTCTGCAGCACCTCTGCGAAGCACAGCCCCTGCCGGTTATCTGGAGGGACAGCAAGAGTCAAGGCCGGGCACCCACACGTCCTTGTCTTGCTTTTACAGTAAACAGGACCTCAGGGCCTCCTCAGCAACCCTTATCAGGAGATGTCAGCAGCTTTGGTGTGAACTATTCATACCATTACTCAGTGGAACAAAGTCTCACTGCCAGTGAAGTGCACAGGTACACTTTGACTATAGTTCATTAATCTGGCAAAAAGGGATAGCATAAAAACGGTTAGTACGGTTTTATACATGATCAGAGTAAAACTAAAATATCAGTAGAAAAATCAGACTTTTCTTGCAAGTTAAGTTTTCTATTTTCTAAAGGATTAGTTATTAATAAAGGTCTCGAGTAGAGACAACAATGAACAAAGTATATTTTATTAAATAAAATCTTCCTGTGTTTGAAGCAGCTAATGTCATTCCGAGAACACTGAACGAAGGCAGTATGCTCTTTTCAGGACCCATCAATGATGGAAGACTTTGCTGTCTTCTCCTTTGTACCCTATGGGTTTTTTTTTGTTGTTGTTGTTTTGTTTTTGAGACAGGGTCTTGCTTTGTAGTTCAGGCTGGCCCTGAGCTCAGCCTCAAACTCACATCACAGCAATCCTCCTGCCTCTGCCTCCCGAGTGCTGGGATGACAGGCGTGAGCCACCACGCCCGGCACTGTGGTATGTGGTACTGGTTGCTGCTGGGTGTGGGTCTCCATGCCCAGTGTTGTATGTGGTTAGCGGGGAATTGAACCAGGGCCCCCTTGAGCTTGCAAGACAGGCGTCAGAACCACTGAGCCAAATCCCCGGCCCCACCCTTTGGTTTTTATTATACCAACTTCACCTGCTGTCAACAATCTTTATAATGCTGCATTTTACCATTAACATACAATATAACATGTGACATTTATATTTTTCATATGAAAATGTTTTGTGAAACCCTTTTCCGTGCCACAACATAAAAATTAATTTTCATTACAGTTTTGAAATATGGTGTTTTCTTTACATTAGGGTGAGCTGAGCTTACATCACATTGCAAATATTTTCTTTTGGAATTAAATCATCCTCTGATGTAAGTTTTACTGAAGTTACATTTTCCATAGAGTTTAATTAATATTAATTTTGGGAAAACTCTGTAGGTCTTTTATTCATATTACACATACATGTGCATAAATGATACACACATTCAAATGAGTTGTTTTAGTAGATGTGCACCGTGAGGGAGAAGTACTTGGCTTATTTGGATGAGACGATTTGTTCAGCAGGTAAGAACATACAAATGGGGCTCCCCCGCGATGACACCATAAAGCAGACGTGTGATTTATTTACAAGTGGAATCGAAGCCACATGTCCACTTACCGAGGCACTCGGTGCCCGAGGAGCTGGACTGGAACCCTTCATTACACTCGCACCTGTAGCTTCCGATAATGTTCACACAGCGCCCGTTTTCACAGATTCCTGGCTTGGTCCTGCACTCGTTTTCATCTTAGACAACAATATGCACCGTGAGCAGCTTATAACATTATAATTTAGACATTACCTGCTAATGGGTTATATCTTACTTAAAACTTCTCTATCAAAATACTAATACCATGGGGCTAAAAACGGCCACATGTGGACATGGACTTGTCTTCACCTTGTTCCTCCCGAGAGGTTCCCACTGGTTCCACAAAGCCCCTGGAAAGGGCTGATTTCTCTTACAGACACCTGACCAGGAGGTGTGGCGCTTGGGCTAAGAGGACGTGAGTCTGCGCACTGAGGAAAGGCCGGGACAGGGAGCTGCGAGAGGCACGGCTCTGGGATGCAGGGAAAGCCTCCCTCACACGCCGGCCAAGAAGGGGGAGCCGGGCCTGGCCGTGCACAAAGCCACGGAGGCTGATGGTCTGTGGGAAGGAGTTAGCAGTGTCCACTTGAGGCTGGTGACAGACAAACCCATTATCAGCACAAAACCCCCTTCCTAACAGCCCCATTGCGCTCACTTTGTATTTCGTGCACCTGTGCTCTTTCTAAGCAATGCTGTTGAGATCAGCAGGGAGTTTACTAACTGCATCTTTCCCATAAACTGCTCTTTTCATTTTTATACATTATAATACTTTCATCTTCAACATCACCTTTGTTTTCATTAGCATTTGCCTTGAATATCTTGTTCTGTTTCTTTATTTCCAACCTCTCCTATTTTGAGTTAGGTACATTTATTGCATTAAGCATCTACTGCACTTAAAAAGTACTTTAAAAGTACATTATTTTTAAAGCAGCAATTGATACTCTTTGCCTCTGTCATACTGCCTGACCTGTATTAATTCTCACCTGCCCTTTAACCATGCTCTTCCGCTCTGCTCTCAACTCCTGTTATCAGCCGAGTTTCCTATGCTCTCCTCCTGCTCCCTGCTTGGGCCTGAAAACTGACTGTCTTTCTTCCTTCTTTGTTCCATCAACCCTCTGAACAGGCCCTTGGCTTTTTCTAGCACTGTTGCTGTGTCTGTTTCAAAAGCTCTGGCTGTACGAAGAACCCAGGCCACAAATCTGCTTCTCCCTCTGCCCCACCACCTGCTGTACAGATGCCGTCTTGAAACTGTGACTTGTTAAATTGTAATGGACCATCAGCATCTGTGTAAATAATTACGTGTACTGGTTTACTGGCTTACTAAGGCTTTGCATTACTACATTATCTTGGACTAAACTTTAAGAAATGCACCACAATATACAGTTTGGTAATTATCTCAGCAAGGACATGTGAGTGGTATATAAATTCTATGACAGATTTTTGATGGTTTTATTTTGATTTTTGCATTACCATATAGAATTTCAGTTTAAAACTATTTTCTCTTACATCTATTTGAAAATATTAAGCATTGTTTTCCTTTGCCTAGTGTTACCTGTTCATTTGTAGCAAATCTAGTTTCTCTTTCTGAGAGCTTTAAGAATTTTCACTTCTCTGTTAGAATTTTGACATTTACCATGATCTACTTTGATACTTTTTCTTTCTTAAAGAGAGGTGCATTCTACAGAAATAGAAAAGTACATATAAGAGTTATGAGTTTAAAAAAACTGTCTATTACTTCTAGAACCTGAGGGCGCAAGCCTGTCTTGATCTAATCATTTCCCTAATGTCATTCCACATTTATTTTGAGTTTTGTTGTTGTCTAAATTATTTATTGCTAAGGTGGTTCTTGCCTGATCTACTGCCTGGGCTCTGACGTATAATACCGATTCTGCACTGGAAAGATGACTGGATGTGCCTCACGTCAGCCTTTTGTTTGCTTTGAGCTCCTGTGGCAGCTTTTGTGTCCTCTGAAGGTTTTCCTCTGGTTCCCCTTGCTTTCAATTCCTGATGGATCCCAGGACTTCACTACTTTCCCCTCCTAAGCATACATTTTCTAGTAGCTTCTATCCTAAAAACCAGTCTCACTCAACTGCACAATACCCTCCAGTTACTGCGATGCTTATTTATTCCTCTTGAGGACAAAACTTCTTGAAAGAAGGATCTGTGGCTGCCGTTTCCACTTCTTCTTCTCTGTTTCTTTCATTTATAGGCTGTGCCCTTCACGGTAACTTTCCGGAAAGGGCACCAGCTCTAAACGCTGCTCCTCTGTCTGATTCTATCTCTCAGTGACACACAAAGGTTATTATTTCCAAACTGCCTGAAAAATCTGTGGTTTGAAGTGTGGAGTACCACAGTGGCCTGGAGAACACTGTGTCTCACCGAGGAGTGTCAGTCTCCTCGTTTGTCTGGAGTGCAGCCACTCTTTCTTCTTCTCTGAGTTCCCTCCTGGTGTCCTCACAGGTACCATGATTTGCCACAACTTATACACCTGGCTATACCTTTGCAGTAATTTATGTGTCTGCCTAGTTGATAGTGCCATCTGGAAAACTAGCATGTATCTGAGACTCAATATGGTCAAAAAAGAACTTTAGTTTTTCATGACCCCAACCAGACCTAGTCCTTCTAGTGTTTTTGATATCAGTTAATAGAGCATCATCCAATTAGGTATTTAGAACCCATGTGTTGTCCCTTTCCCCTTCATCCCCCATATGTAGTCAGTCCAGGAGAAATGCCATTTCTTGATCATCTGCAGTGTATGCTGTGAAGTGGACACTTCACTAATTCTCCACACTACTATGGTCCAGTCTGACCCTCCTTATCCTCTTATCTAGATGATTTTTAAAAGTCCACTTAAATGAGATCACTGCTTCAATTTCTACCTCCTTAAAATGCAGCCAGCGATCTCCAACAATGAACATGAGACAACAGCAAAAAGCTGACGTGTAATCAATATGCCGAGCATTTTGTTCAACGGTTTTCCATAAATCTTTAACAGCACCAACAGTCCTATCAGGTAAGTGCCACCTTTAATCTTCCTTGTTTTCTGTGAGTCCAGAGTTGTCCAAAGTCGGAGAGTTAGCACATTTCTCAGACTCGCAGTTCACCTCCTGGACCTGCCTTCCACATCACATCGTTGTAGTGGGCTCTCCACACAGAAGCTGACTCTTTCGGTGGCTTCAGGCCCTCACCTGCCGCTAGTCTGCTGCTCGCCTGCGCTCCCGCCCAGACTCTGGCGAGGCTGGCCATCACTTCAGCAACTACTCAGTTTTCATTTCCGGTCTCACCTCCAGTGTCATCTCATCAGAGGAGCCAGAACTCTCGATCACGAAATCTTACTTCCTTAAAAAGCTTGAAATAATCACAATGATTTGTTTTGTACCGCTTGATGTCCATTTCTCCCAAACTGGGACACAAATGACTTGGGAATGTGGGATATGTCTCTACAGTTTATTAATACATCCCCCACACCACCAACACCACAGGTATTCAAGGAATAACTGAATCAGGGACAACTGTTCTGCAGCAGCGTGTAATGGCAAACTGAAGCAGTTCTTCACCTTCTCTAGGTCTGTTGTTTGTTAAAAATGGTACAGCAGGTCTCCAGTGCTGCATTAGGCATGATCCAGTTTCAATCCATAAGCTTTGGAATGAACATTTTCTTAGCAAATCCGTAACGCCGACTACTACAGGCTTATGGTCAGTTCTCAGATGGTGTCACTGAATAGTGCTTCTTTACGTCTTCGCATTTGCTTCTTTTCTCTCCTCTTCCTGTCTCATCTTTAGAAGACTCGAGGTCTAGACCAGTCTGCTGATAGTTAAAGAACATGCTGTCCGGCTGTCTTTCTTTTCCATCTCTCTTGATCCCACAGTGTGGGACTCAGTTCCTAATTCTATTACTTACCCCAGCCCTAACCTAATCAAAGATTACTGCAGGAACTTTTCAGAGCTGGGACAGTCTACCAGAGTGGAAAAAATATGCAAGAATATTTTCCATGTTTTTGTTTGAAATTGTACATTGTTTGGAAGCTATTCTTTAGTCTAGATTTGGGATCATGTCTTTGTTTTAAATCAAGACACACCGATCCTCTCTCTCTCTGATATTCTGACATCTTCAAGGATTAACAGTGAGATAAAACTATTTTATCATTTTAAAAATAAAATCTTAGCTGTATTATTAAATAGAAATCCCCAAAGGATTTTTTAAAAATTTGGGCTCTCATTCCTTGAATTATATTTTAAAAAGTTGACAAATCAAAAAATGCACTGTTGGCATTGTTAATAATATTTTTAATACTAATGTTATTTTTAATAATACTTTTTCTACTTTTTTAGATTTCTCTATTTATGAAATAATTACTGAATTATGTTGATGGTCAAGTTTATATCTTTAAGTAAAAAGTCTTATATAAAGAGGTTGTAGGTTTTCTGTATAACTTCGCTAGCATGAAATATTGTGTTTTTATTGCAAATTAATTTTTCAGTAGTTATGTTGGATTTCAATTTTGTGTACATTCCATTTTTATTATTTTTCTGTGGCTTTATCATTCACTTTGGCTTTTTTATTTATAATAATATTTTGGAGTTTGTTTTTAGCTACTAATTATGCAAATGTATTGTCTGAATGAGATGAAACTTCCACAAAGAATTTTTTTTTTTTTTTTTTTTTTTTTAGGTTTTTTGAGACAGGGTCTCGCTTTGTGGTTCAGGCTGGCCCTCAGCTCAGCCTCCAACTCACATCACAATCCTCCTGCCTCTGCCTCCCGAGTGCTGGGATTACAGGCGTGAGCCACCACGCCCGGCACTGTGGCATGTGGTACTGGTTGCTGCTGGGTGTGGGTCTCCAC
>PVIR01000087.1:0-292187 GCA_004026965.1 Petromus typicus | reverse complement strand
CATTGCCAAAAATTCCAAATCTCAAATCTCCTCTGAGACCCAAGTCAAATTCTTAGCTGTGAATCCCTGTAAAAATCAAAAAGAAATTTAAATATTTCCAGGGACAGCTACACAGAGTAAATATTTCCATCTCAAAAGGGAGAACTAGGGAGACAGAAAGGAGCTGGACCAAAGCAAGATTAAAATCCAGCAGGGAAAATATTACACCCTATAGTTCTATGTCCAGCACCTGGCACAGATTGTGGTGAAATGTGAGCTCCAAATGGCTTGGGTGGTCTTCTTTCTATGGCATCATGGGTATCAGCCCTCATTGTCTCTCTATTACTGTGGTTCTGCTCACTGCCTGCACCTGTCCTCAGCAGATGTTCCACATTTCTGACCTCTCCAACTTTCCTGCGTCTCCATTGTAATTTTAACTAAGTTATCACAGTTTCACACACTGCTCTCTCAGGGGCACACTGAGCACTTCCCACTGGTCTAGTGGCAAGGATTCAAGGGCACACTGCATTGCCTTCTTCTGAAATCTGAATGGAAACCACAATGCTCGACTGTTTTATACCTATAAAACCAGCATCTGTGGGTAACACCAAGGTCTGTTGCCAGCTTCAGCAATAGCCAGACCTGTTCGGATCATGGCCACAGAAACCACTGAGTGCCTGAGTGGTTGAGATGGCTGAGCATTGGGAAATAAATCCCAGGAAACCAACATACTAGGTGGTCCTTCTTCATCAAAAAGCCCAGGGGCTCTCCTTGCAAATGAAAGTTCTGATTTTATACCCCTGAGCCTTTAAAGGGTGGAGTCTTTGATTCCTGTGATGCCTTCAAGTCATTTTTCCTGTTGTCTTGCTGTAAAGTACTTGGCTTCTTTTTAATGCAAATCTTTCCAGCAACCATACTGTACTTTCCACAACTTTTCAGGTACTTACTTTCTAGTGAAACAAAAAGCTTTTAATGGGACCTTTCTGTTCCTAATTATCACTATGAATGGGGCTGAGAACAGCCAGAAGTATCCATGCCACAGCCTGAATGTTGGGCTGCCTTGATATCTCCACTACAGGACTTATTTGTCTGCTGCCATTATTTCCTCTCTTGCCTAGTGAGGACAAAATTGTTACCAGGGTGTAACATACACGGTTGTAATCCTACTACCAGTGGGGTACATATTCCCAATGGAAACCTCCTGAGCCTGGCTATTATGGTATGTTTTATTGGCAATATCCTAGTCTTCTGAAGCCCAGCAAAAATGTCCCATCAGGCTTGGTTTACAGCAACCTAAGGCTATTCAAACCAGCATCTCCAAGCCTTTGCAAATTTCTTCTACAGGTCAATTCCAAAGACTCTGAAATTACATGTTCAGGTGTATATAGTCCTAGCAATGACCCCACTGTTCATATCAAAATCTGTATTAGTTAGAGTCAAAGGGATTTATTATGTAAGCTTACAGGATCAAAAACAAAAGAATCACAATAGTTGTGGGATCAGAGGAGGAAGAATCCAAAATGGCCACTTGTGTACTAGAGAGCCAGAGAATGCAGTATCGGTCAAAGACTGAAGAACTGGAAACACTGTAGAATTGTGGGTATAATTCCGTGTCGGAAGGCCAAAGTGAGCTATAAGGCTGAAGAGACCAGTGTTCAAAGGCAATGACAGAAAAAAAAAAAAAAAAGAAATGAAAAGATGAACACCTCTAAAATGGAAATACTGCCCTCTTCTTCCCATTTTTATTCTGTTGTGCTGAAGCCTTCGGTTGATTTCACTCAAGCACAGGCAGGGAGTAAAAAATTTAAGATCTCAAAAAGTAAAATTAGAGATGATAGACAATGAGTCAGATGAGATACTTCTGAAGCTTGTGTCCTGCTCGGCTCAGGAGGGAAACCAGTGAAGGTAAAAGATTATTATATAAGATCTTGTAGAGGTAAGAGATGAAAGTTCTTCTGACAAAGATGTTCAAGGAGAGGGGGAGAGAAAAGTGAAAGAGATAATTGATGCAGATGAGGGCAGCACAGATTGGCTAAATAGAGCTTTATCTGCTCTACATCCAGTGGGGAACAGAGGGAGGAGCCACCTGTCTGTGCTAGGAAAGAAATTTGGAGGAGACCCCAATTCAAACAAGGAGATCTTGACTTTAGAGCTAGAAAAGTGGAAAGTATGAAGCAAGTTCAGTGTACAAGGTGGGCAACGTGACTCTGGTATTTCTTCTGTTTTGACCCAAAACCTCATTCAACTGAGTATACGAAGAGGTTTTCAAAGACATGCACTCATGGAGACAAAGACCAGGAAAAGGAAGAAAGCCAGAGACATGTCAAGAGAATTCTGGATGCTAGAAAACAAGTGGATACGAAAAATTTAACTGCATATCAGAGAAAGCTGAAAAAAAATGTCCATACGCTGGCTGAGTGGGTACAAGAAGAAGCCAAGCAATTTCCATTTTGGAACTCTGTAAACACTCTGGAATTCAAGACAACAAATGTCTTCAAAAGTGAACCAAACTTTTATAGTTGGAGCTGAAAAGTCAAGGACTGTTTGAAACTCTGTAAAAGAAGCAATTAAACCAGTTATGTTATTAGCGCTTTGTCCTAGGCAGCCAGGGAACTTCCTTCTCCTCCTCTCCAGGAAACTGGAGGTTTACTCTTTGGAGAAGTTGTACCAGAGAATCTAGAACTCAGGAATATCATGCACAGTTGGGAAGAGTGGGAGGTGCAGATTACTATACTGAAAACTGGGAACCAGGAAACAGAAAGCATCTAGCTCTTTAACAGGAGATTGGAAAGTAAACAAGCTGACTCCCTAGAAAGAAATCTTGCAGAAAATACTGACAGATGTATGTCCTAATGCTCTCAGGAGGTTCATAGTAGAACCTATGTAAGCATGCACCACATACACTCCCGAATCTGCTA
The DNA here is from genome assembly GCA_004026965.1 of Petromus typicus. Lineage (NCBI taxonomy): Eukaryota > Metazoa > Chordata > Mammalia > Rodentia > Petromuridae > Petromus > Petromus typicus. The sequence continues at coordinate 289,290 of PVIR01000087.1, read as the reverse complement.
ATCTTCTAGGCAAGTAGCTCATTGCCAAATGGAGAAGGTATTACATATGAAAACACTGGAAAGATGCCTCTAACTGGAAGACAGATACACAGGATGAGGGAACCTGTAGAAAACAGAGGCAACACAGAAAGAAGAAAGGGAAAACTATCGGGGAAACCACCCTGTTGTATTTTCAGAAAGCTAAGAAAAAATATTGATTCTATGAACTAAGAATTGCATGATGTTTTAAAAGGAGCTTTAAAAACAACAAAGCTTTGGGCTGGAGATGTAGCTCAGTTGTAGAGCTCTTGCCTAGCATGAAAAAGGCCCTGGATTTGGTAATGGAATCAAAAGACATCATGAAAAATAATAAAGAAAAGATCAGCATCTTAGAGAAATTACCTCAGAAGGTTAAAAGTCATACAGAGAAAATTTCAAAAATGAATATATTAAAATACAGAAAAGTATCCAAACACCAGTAAGAAAATTTTCTGTAATTTAAAGCTATTAGTTTTGAAATTGAAAGGACACACTTTATGACCAGAACAGTGAATTAAATCACTATGAAATTTCCAAATAATGAGGCAAAACAAGTGTCCTAAAAACTCTCAGAAATAAAAGCAAAATTTCATACACAAGACAAGAAATCACAAAAATGTTACAATTATCACCACCACCAGAATCCAGACGACAGGAGGGAAATGTCTTCCAAACTCTGAGGAAAAAATGATTTACCTAGATTTTCATGCAAACTTACGATGAAGATATACAATAAATCAAAGTATTTTTACAGTATGCCTTTTTTCTTCAGAAGTTACTAGAGTATAAAAACTTCATTTTACTGCAATGTTGTAAAAGATAGAAGGCCCACAAAACTGGTGATTCAACAAGAAAGTGGGAAAGTGATGTCAAGAAAGACAGCAGAGGCAGAAATTTAAAAAGCAATCAATTCTAATCACAACCAGGAGGAGTGTGTGCAAGGTGGAGGCAGAATGAAGATTATAGATTATCTTACCCATTGGAATGTATCAAGAGAGAACTATTTCTGGAGAAGTGCCCGGAAATGCAGTGCTAGTGGTACGCTTACAAAAAGGAGTGAGCAAATGAAAAGTTGAGGCAACTACTAACTTCTGCAAAAGCCAAAAATTGTTCAAAATTGGAAATACAAGCCTGGCACACTGCATAGGACATCTATAAGTGCAATTTGTATCATTATAATAAATGACATAATATATGAGTGCAAGTTTATCCAATAGTTACATAATTGTATTATAATTGTTTTGGAAGTTAAGGACATGATGAAGAGAATGATATTTATATGCACATATATGTGTATGTGTTTAGGGTGTATAAGAGTGATTTTTTTTATTTTTTAGGGTTTTTTTGTTTTGTTTTGTTTTTTGTTTTTTGTTTTTGAGACAGGATCTCACTTTGTGGTTCAGGCTGGCCCTGAGCTCAGCCTCCAGCTCACATCACAGCAATCCTCCTGCCTCTGCCTCCCAAGTGCTGGGATTACAGGTGTGAGCCACCACACCTGGCACTGTGGTATGTGATACTGGTTGCTGTTGGGCATGAGTCTCCACACCCAGTATTGTATATGGTTACCGGGGATCAAACTCAGGTCCTTACGCTTGCAAGACAGACGCCAGAACCACTGAGCTAACTCCCCAGCCTAAGAGTGATAATTTCTTTATAAAACAAAAACATTAACTTGGGAGGCCAGTATATCTATACTAGCTGGATATATGAAGGGTTTTTTTTAGAAGAAACTACTCCAAAATTTAACATATTTACCTCTAAAGAGCAAAACTCAGGGAGGGGATATGAAGGACTGGAATACAGGACTGATACTTTCCATTTAAACCTTTGAATACTGTATTCACTTTCTGTGACTTACGTAACATATTCCCACCAATTTGATGACTAAGAACAACAGCAATTTATTCTCTCACAATTCTGGTGGTCAGAATTAAATGGGTTTCTCCAGGCCAAAACCAAGGCGTTGGCAGGCCTGTGCTCCTGGAAGCTCATGGGGAGAATTTGTTCCCTTCCTCTTCCAACTTCTGGTAGCTGCTTCCATCTCTTGGCTTGTGGCCATGTCACTCCAAGCTTCCAAGCCTCCTTCTCAAGTCTCTCACTGCTCCATCGCCACATGAATTGTCTCTGTGTATAAAAACTTCCTTCTACACCCGTCTGATAAGAATTCATGTCGATGGCATTAAAAGGTCAATTGGAAAATTTAGAATAATGTCTTCCATTTAAGGTCTTTAAATGGTCAAATTTGCAGAGATTCTTTTCCCAACCAAAGTAAAGATGACCAAGTTCCAAGGCACTGTATATGGTCCTTTGGAGGGTACTTAGCCAACCACACACATGTGAAAAATACTTTTAGTACATTTATGTGTGCCAAATTAGTTTAATTAATTAAGAGAAAGAATATATTCCTAAAGTTTAGTGTGTTTATCAATGGAAAATTATTTGAGCCTTTCAGTTCTGGCTAGGCATCCCTATAGTGTTACTGAATAGTGAACATATACTGCTCTTATAAAATGATAATTTGTGAGGGAGAAAAAGAGGCAGGGAGCTCAAATATTTCACACTCTGGCCAATCCACATTTACAGCCAACTAGTTCCAAGTGTTTCATTTTAAATACAAACCCCAGGCAAGTTTCCAGTTAAATGACACTGACATTCATGTTGTTCCCTGGAAGACATCTGTGTGTGGTAAACATGTCTACCAGAAGCCAAGAGCTCAGGGGCTGGAGCAAGATTTTGTAGGGTTTTGAAACAGAAAAGAGTGGTTTTAAAGCCAATCTAGAGACTTCTTTGCTCTTAAACAGGCACATATGATATTTGCTTCTTACCTTTTAGCTTTTTAAAACTTTCCTCATACTGGCTGAACTCCAGGTTAAAACATCCAAGTGGAAAGTGACTTGAAAGACCTCTGGGCCCAGCCTGGCCCAGATTAGAGTCCAGAGAGGACCAGAGGGTGAACTGATGATTTCTAAGATGGCAAAGACTGGACTTCAACCAGGGCTCCTGACTCCCCGTACACAGAGAGTGCTACACTATTCTTTAGTACAATGACCCTGTCCTTCACTTCTCTGTAATTTAGGAAGCCCTGAAACTCCTTAAATTCAGGAAACAGAAAGATAAGAGTGATGTGGGCTCAGGGAAAATTAGAAAAGTGAGTTGGAAAGTTGAGATTACTACAATTGGAGTCTGAATGAGGCATCGGATTTTTATCAGAGCAAAAGCCTGAGGCCAGAACAAATAGAGCTGTGGACTAAAGTTCAGGGCAGATTAAGAGCTTTGGCTCGGCCTTTCTAGCTAGGAGATGAACACAAGGAAAGAAGTCTAACCATCGTGCACATCGCACTGCAGGCTGAGAAAAGATGCCAAATGGGGAATAGCATTGAAGACAGGACCCAGTGTTATAGGTTTTATCTAAATGAGTCCCCAAACCTCATGTGCTCAAGGTAGGGAGTTTTGAAGGTGGCTGTTTTACATGTGTGAATGTGGTGTTACACTGTGATATTGGTATTATCACAGTGGATAATTGAATCCCACCTGGGTGTGGCATCAATCAATAGGTTTATGGCCTGAATGGAATATAAAAGGAGAAAGGAAGGGCAGGCTTGCTGCCCCTGCCACTGCCTGCTTGGCACCTCCTACCTGCCTTGCCATGGATTTCTTTGCTATATCCCTCTGCCATGTTGCCCAGCCTTAGAGCCAGCGAACTTGGAACTGAGACTTCTACAAACTGAACTACAATAAACCTTTCATCCTTTAATCTTGGGTGTTGTTTATTTTTTCTTAACAATGATAAAAGTAACAAAGACAGCTCACTAAATGCCCTACTCCTCTCCCATGAACAGGATTTACCAAACTTAAGTGTTCCCAGAAATTCTCATTTCAATGAATAAAAATCCAAACGTTGCCACAACCTAAGTTGTATCTCCTGTCTCTTCAGCCTCTTAGCATTTTCTACCTAATTCACTCTCTTCCAGCATCAAGGAAGTTTGGCACTTATTTCTACCCTTCTTAACACATTGAGGTCATTTCTCCTTTTTTCTTTGATTTATTCATTCAAAATAATCATCCCCAAATGGCCTTCCTAGGTCCCTCTCAAAATGAACACATTTCCAGTATATTGGGCATGTTTTATAACCCTGCTCATTCTTCTTTTTGTGCACGCAGACTATCTGATATTATTTGTTTAGTCTTTCAGCTCCAAGAAAGCAGGAACTTGTCTTATGCCTCCAGTTCCAGGCACATGGTTTGACATCTGGAGGGAGATCAGTAAATATTTTGTTACATGAAGAGATCAGTATATCTACCTAGGTTCTATTCCAGTCAAGGCCACATGTGACATATGCACAGCTAACCCTGATCACTGAGTAGCTAAGTGAATATATGTAACAAGCATCCCTGTGCCATTGTGTAGGTCGCCTGCCTCATAGGGATCTCGCTCAGTCCTTCTAAGACAGGAACCTATCCTTTTGGATACCTGTTACAGTGTAACAGTGTGCACTGATAATCATGGAAGCTGAAGGTATCCTTCTGGCTCTTCTCTATAGGTCACTTGAAAGACAATTAAATGGCCTATATTTTAAATTCCAGGGAACTTTCTAGAAATTAAGAACTGAAATTTAAAAGATGCAGGTTTTCATCTCTCTGCCTTTCTAAGAAGGCTCCTCCTGCCTTGGAATTTTTTCTGTGTGTATTTTATGTTTAAATTAGTGTCATTTACTACCCAGGATGGCAGGAAGCACTAACTATGACTGAGAAGATGCAGTATGCCAAATACTATGCTAAATTACTTGGTCCGACAACTACTGGGGAGGTGGAAATCACCATTTTACCCAGAAGAAAACTGAAACAGTTGAGACCTGTGTGTGAAAGTTTGCATGTTTCCAAGCCATGACATACACTCACATTCTCCTGATCCCTACATGGTGTATTGTCTATCAGGGCCTGTTGGAGTGAGAAGAAAAGGAGCTGCCACCTTCCAGGATGAACTCTGCCATTCTCTGTGTCAACAGAGAATGGTGCAACTGAGTTCAACCCCACTGGCTCCACCAGCCCCCGCCATCAGCAGAACACCAGCTGTCACTTAGACAGATCAGCCATCAGATGAAGAGTTGACAGTGAAACAGGCACCTCTTTCGTTGATCCTGAGATGAATGCAGATGGGTGCGGAGGCAGGCAGGACTTCCTGTGAGGAACACTGATGGGATCAGCCTGATTGACATCCTAACCCAAAGGCTTTCTGGCTAAGTGACTTTCAAATACCTTCCTCTGAGGATCCTTGATGATCAAGTTTGGTTCACAAGTATTATCTCAGGTAGAACTTTGCAAAAACCCAAGGACAGGTGGTGGTGGATGACCCAGACTGGGAAGGAGTTCCTAGAGTGTGAAGGTGCTTGGTCTCCACAGTGGACTCTTTTTCAGGCTGGTTTGCCCCTGGGACCAGTGTTCCAGGTGGGCTAAGACATCTCCTTTGTACAAGACTATGTTGGACTGAATATTATAATGAAACTGATGCACTTCTCTTTCTCTGCCCCCCTACAGAGAATAGTTACTTCCTCACTTATTCATTGTTAGTTAACAGCCTACTTATGTATTTATTTATTGACTGTTGTCAGTATAGACCATGTAAACAACATTGTCTCAGACTGAACCACATAGAAATTGTGCAGAATTCAAAGTTGAATGACAAGATGAGAGGCTGACTAGAGGTCTATTCTTCCATACCAGAAGGAGACCTGATCTACCCCACTCCACTTCTAGACCCACCCAAATTTCAAATCTCTATGCTCTCTGTCCTCCGTCGGAAGAATCTCGAGATCTTTGCTCCCCTGGTATACTGTGATTGTATATATATAGATATATATATATATATATATATATATAGATATATATATATATAGTGCAATCTAAAGCCAGAGCAGATTGACCTCTTTGAGAACTCTACATCCAAAGGATAGCTCTGTACTTAATGCCTTGTTCCCTGGTGATTGATTTAAAATTCATTTTGTGGGGTTACTTTGACAGTCAGCCTCATCATGCTCCCCAAACTCTACTCTTCAGCTCAGCCTTCAGATACTGAATTTGCCCTCTATTATGAAGGGAATCAATTTCCACATGAATATTGAGAAGAAGCCATGGTGGCTGGAAGGAGTCCTCATTTCACTTCCATCCATCATATGGAAACTCTTTTGGTAGAGGAGTTTATGCTTGAGTACACTGGAGGCCACGCATGAGGCAGAGTCCTGGGACTGACTTCCTGGGGAAGCTTTAGGCAAAGCTTCTATAGAGCTGCTGCCTCACAAAGGCACATTCCAGATTCCTCCACAAATCCCATCTCATTCTATACTTGACAATCCACCGATGTGCATAGTCTCTCTGTCCTTAGATCACAAAAGATAGAAGAGGTTCTCTCAACCAGCACCTTGGGAAAGCCATATAGGTATCCCAGTCAAGTAGTCTACGCATACAACTGTTGGATATTCCAACAGAGAGTTCGCAAACCTAAAATAACATGCTAGGCAAGAAAACCTTGGTGGGCCTTGACATAGGCCGGGCAAGTTCTATGCAGTTCATTGATCTACTCGGGGCCCCAGACTTGGGACACTGAAACTTGGAGTTCTTCTCATGGTGAATCTTTATCATACGGAGAGCTTTCTTTCTCCTAACAGCCTCCTGTGACAATTTAAGTAATTCTCTGAGCAGAGAGAAGACAAAAATATTATCTCTTTTAGAAGTCCATGCCATCTCCTAGTGACCATTTGCTCTCTCAGAGGCTAGGCAAAAAGTGTTTGGAGATCTCTTGTGGACTCAGAGCGGGGGCTAATTAGTGAATTCTGCAGTGGCCACTTGACAAAAATGTGGTATTCTCTGCTTTCAGGTATTTGTTGTCACCAGCACAAGTGTAGTTTATGAATAATGGTTGGTAGCAGGACCCTGAAGGATTAGGACTTGCATAGAGAGAGTGAGGGAGCACTAGTTTGGAAAAGTTAGCACTGATGGATGAGTTAATAGACTGTCTTTAATGACTCTTATTCCTTCTCATACCACACAGATTTAACACTTTGTTCTTGAGCAACATGGATGATCAGGATTTGATAGGTTGTATGGCATGATTACAAATGTTGAAAACTTACTGAGAGAAGCACTTTGTTTGCTTTATTCTTTACACCGGAGATGTCCAAGGGAACAGTCAGCAGTGATGGGAGTGCCTTGCACCCACACCACCTAATGCAGTAGCTCCTGCTACACTTAATTATTTTGTTCTTTAAATGTCTTGAGTGTGACTGAAGACTTGACTTTTTAACTTACTTTACATTTGCTTAAAGCTTTAGTAGGTCTGATACTAGACAGCAATATTAGAGTTTTTTACCTCTCTGATTCTGTTATCTCAATTCTGTGGTCAGTCTAAATATAGGATGCCAAGACATTTCCATGAAGTGTTCATTCAAGAGATAAGAACAAAACAAATAAATGAAAGAAACAGGAGCAAAAAACTAAGAGAAATAGAGAAAATATAAGGACTAGAGGAACATGTAACAATACTCATTAAAATTAATGTTTCAGGGAAAGAAGAGAAAATATGGAATCAATGAAACAAGAATCAGGTGTGATAAAGAGAAGCAAAGTACAAGAAACCACCCTTGCAGAGAAAAAGTCAGAGCCAATAGAAAGGTAAAAGGATGGCTAAAGAAATCTTGAAGTAGCTCCAGAGTATAGAGACAGGAAATAGGAAGGAAAGATAGATAAATCAAGCCATAACATGCTGATTAATAGGAGCCTCTGAAAGAATGGACAAAATATAGTAAAATCAGTTATCAAAGAAGACTGCTCAGAGCATAAGGAAGTGAGTCTCTGGAAGACTGAAAAGACCCAGGGGATCCTCTAATAAATCCAGGTCAAAAGACCCAACCAGTACCTAGCCCCATGACATTTCAGAAGAATAAGGGCATTCAGGGATGTTAATCCATTGTGGATTTGGGAGAGGAAGGTAGGAGTAACTCAAAAAAAATAGACATTAAAACTACTTACTTACAATATTCAAGGCTAAAACTTTCATGTGTCAATGTCTTCCTATGTATAAATAGAGAACTTACAACTCTAAGGCCAAATATAGACATTCTATCTAAAATAGAGAGATTCTATCTATGTTCCATCTATGTAGATTCTTTGCCAAAGCAAGCAATTGACCACAGGGAGTTATTTTCAGATTTGCAACGGCTCTGCTCTCTCCCATGCATTCTTTCCCAGAAAGCACCTTTAGGATGGAGGGGGTGATCTCATGACTCAAGAATGAGAAGGGCCTGTTATACACGCAACACACAGGGGCCTTAGAGAATTAGACAATGGCAAACACAAGTCTGGGTACAAGCTACACAACCTTCTTGACTTGAATCAGAGTATGAGATGCTCCAGCAACGGGTCTCTATTTCAGACTGCACTATGGTTAGCATCACAGCTAGCCAATAGAAAATAGGTTAAAAATGAGCTTAAGAAAGCTGAGGAAATATTTGAATAGCAGCCAATTCTTATAAGAAAACCAAGCATTTTCAAAGGTAGCTATTCATGGAAGAAAACTGAAATTATATGAGAAAAATAATAAATCACAATAAAGTTCTTTATTTAGCAGTTATCAATGTTTACATAGCTACAATAATGCAAACACTAACTCGACTTAATAAAAATTGAAATAAAATGACATTGAGAGGATAGAAAAAGGGAAAGAGAAGTGGTGGGTGGGAGTTCAATATCCTCACACAGCATGAAATTCGCATTAACTCTGACAATCTAGAAGAAGAGATATGAGCACATGATATAAAACACAATCTAATGAGAAGAGTAAAACTGTGGGACTGAGGAGTGAGGGTCATGCGTAATACACCAGAATACTCTACTATACTCTACTATGAGGGGTTTAGTAATATTTTTTAGTTTTAAAGAATGCATGCATGTAGTGCTTTGAAGAATTGGTGTGCTAAGAAGCCATGAAATAAAGAATTTAGCATTTCATAATGAATTGAGCTGTCAGAAATCTGGAAATTACAGCTGGGTTTTTCCAGGAGTGGTGTATTCCCTTGGCAATTATGCAGGTGTAATTATTGCTTATTTTTGGTTCAAATGTATTTGACTTACACACACACACACACACACACACCTGCATAACATTACAGATACATTTAAAGTCATATATTCTTGTTCTAGTCCTATACAATCCATTAAAAATAATAGATCTTAACTTTAATTTCATTATTTCTTGTTTATGTTTCTTTGGATTTTTAATATACACATTCCACATCTGTAAAGATATGTTAATTTGCTTTGCATGTTGTGAAATTTCACTTAAGTTCTATCATGGCATACGTATTCTCTATTCTGCTATTTGCTCTGTTCACATATGTTCAGCCCTCCCCCTCCCCATGTTGACTTACTGATCTAGCTTATTATTTTTTTTTTTTTTTAGTTTTTTTTGAGAAAGGATCTCGCTTTGTAGTTCAGGCTGGTCCTGAACTCATCCTTGAACTCAACAACCTTTCTGCCTCTTCTGGGATTACAATAGTGAACCACTACACCCAGCATTGTGGTACGTGGTTTCTGATTGCTGGTGGGTGTGAGTTACTACACTCCGCTTTTGTTGTATGTGGTTACCTGGGGATTGAATTTGGGTCCCCGCGCTTGCAAGTCGGGATGGAACCACTGAGCTAAAGTCCCAGCCCCTAGCTTATTCATTTTGTTTTATCTTTTGACTATACCAGAATTTACTTTCCCTTCCAATTTGTGCTCTCACTGTCGATGTGGAAGTGAAAATCCTTTACAAGCCTCCTGCTGAGCACAAGCAAAAATGTCTCTGGCCAGTATGCCCAGAAACAGAATGGCAAGGTTACCCTATAGGCTCGCTTTCTGCTTTATCAGGTCACCGGGTTAGCATCGTATTCAAACACTATTAAATGGTGTTTGCAGCAGATTCCAGCTCCTGGGTGACAGGCTGGCACAGACGTCCCCACTGGAGGTGGAGACCTATCGGAAATACCATCTGTGTCACTGTCACAACAGCGCCGGAGGATTCCCCCATCAGAGGCGGCAGTCAGGACCACAGTGAGGCACACATTTATTCACGGTCTTCCCAACAGGCAGGCATTGACATTTCAAGGGCTGATGAGTGTCTTTCCTTTTTACACTAGTTAGCATACAGCTCAGAAGATAGAAGGAAACTGGGCAGAGCAGGATTACAGAGCATGCAGCCTGGCCCGCCACAGTCCCAGGGGTAGCACTTGGGTGCACACACTCTTCCAGCCATCAATTAGATCAATATTTATGAACTATGTGTCAGACACGGAACTTAGCTCTAGAGCGGAAAATACCCCAAGAAAGGGATTGCTCCTGTCTGATGGGACTCGGGAGACAGGCCCTGGGAAGCCCACTGTACATTCCTTTTCCCAAAGAAACAGCCCTTCCCCAGCAGCACTCTACTCCGAACCACTGCATTCCCTGCTCTCATCTCTCGAGTTTGAACATTGTTCCTGCTGATAGGACCAAGGAGGATCACTTGACTTCAGAACTGCTTGCTAATCCTAAAGCCACTCAGTGACCTGCGGTGTATGCCCCACATCAAGAAGACAGCATATTCCTGCCTTCAGGAATATAACTAAAGGAGGCAGAAGTGAGCACCAGGAGCTGGGACTGGAGAGCCGTAAGAGTAGGTAACAAAAGTTTGGGTGGTCTAATAATGTAGACAAGAATGTCTCTCACAAAGCATCCTGTATTCAGAGGTGGGCCTTCAGATTATGGGACCTCTATAGTCAACAGTGGGTCAATCTGACTGTTAGGATGTGGGGCCAGGTAGAAGAGGAAGAAGACATGGTCACTAAGGGTGTGACCTGGAAAGGTATAACTCTCCTTCTGCCCTCTCTCACTCTGCTGTCTGCTTTCTGACCAGCGTGATATGAGCAGCCTTCCTGTCTCAGACCCTTCCACCATGGCTTCCTGCCTTGGAGCCAGCCAAGAATAGACTGAAAAACCATCAACCAACTGTCATTCCTCCTTTAAGTTACGGTCACTGACATTTTATGCCAGGCATGAGCAAGTAACCAAGACAGAAGCAATGAAAATGACACATTCCATTACTATGTGACTCATTAAATGCACGATGGTCTCTCCTGATGATGAAGTGCTGTCCAGGTGCTGAAAAGAACCACGAGGAACTTGGAGTAGCAGAGGAGCCCAAAGTAAACTTAGGAAAGCCAACAATTTTATCCCTGCTTGTGGGAGACTTTTACGATGACAGCTCTCAACAAACCATACCTCCCGTAACTTCTGCTCCTGTGCAGGTCTTTTCTGCATTGTTTCTGGGCCTGGGCCTTGGCTGGATGGAGACGTGGATGCAGAGGCCAGCGGAGCCCTCATAAGAGCCTATGTTCACTCTCTTGAGACACTTGTTGCAACCCAATTGCCACTCTATGAGGAAACTTTAGGTGTCACATGGAGAAGCCACGTGGACAGTAAGCAATTCTAACAGTCCCCAGCTGTCATTATCACCCCAGGTGACATTCCAGACATGTTGGTGGAGAAGCGTCATGGGACCTTCCAGCTTTGACAGGTGTGCAAGGGAGAGAATAAACAGCCCTGATGAGCTCTGTCCAAAGTACAGAATTGTATGTTAATAAACACGTGCCATTGTTTTTGCATCATTGTGTGTGTCATTTGGGTGTGTATGCGTGTGTGTGTGTGTGTGTGTGTGTGTGTGTGTGTGTGTGTGTTTCTGGGGATTGGGCCCTGGGCCTTTGCTGAACTACATCCCCATTCCTTTTTATTTTATCTTGAGACCAGGTCTTGCTAAATCACTGCATTTCCCAGGAGGGGCTCAAATACATGACCCTCTTGTCACTGTCTCTGTCTCTGGGAATGCTGGGATTATAGGCCTGTACCAACACACGGCCTGGGTGGCTTTCCTATAGGCAGCTATACACAAATGAAATAGTATTAATATAGAAAGGATGCTAGAATGAAATTTTAAATTAAGAACTAAGGTGCAGAACAGCGTATATTAACACTGTGTTCGTGGGGGAAATGTATATATATCTATTCATAGACTGTGTTAGTTCCCCTAGGCTGCCATAACAAATTACCAAAACCAGGTGGCTTAAAACAATAGAAATTTATCTTCTCACAGTTCTGTAATCCAGAACCTAAAACCAAGGCAGAGGCGGGGCTGGGGTCCTCAAGGAGTACCCTTCCTTGCTTTTTTCAGCTGCTACTAGGTATCAGCAGTTTTTGGCTTCCTTATCTTCTTGTTGTCTTACTCCAACCTAACTATGAGGACTTTGACTTTGTGTGGCTGTATTTATTCCCTTTCTGTCACATATGAGGATATAGTTCTCAGATCAAGGGCTCATTGCCCATCAGGGTAACCAAGGGCAGGATATCATTCCAAGATCCTTAGCTTCATTATATCTGCAAAATCATTTTTTTTTCTGAATAAGATAATACATACTGGTTGTGGAAATTTGGGTGTGACAGACCTATCTTCTGTAGGCTACTATTCGACTCATTATTTCCAGAGAAAAAGCTGGCATAGATCTGTTGTCTTGAGGGCAGGAATAAAGGTGAGAATTAAGTGGCTGGAGGGCAGAAGAAAGAGAGGAGTGGGAAATACATTTCCTTCTCTGTGGCGGCGTCTCGGGGATGGCTGTGCCTGTCACAGCTGGAGGAGTACTACTGGCATCTAGTGGGTAGTGGGCAGGGATGCTGCTAAACGTGCTGCCAGAGCAGTCTAGGAAAGACAAAAAGAAAGAAGCAAACAGTGGTTTAGATTTTACACTGATCTGGGTTTGTGTTTTGACAAAGGATGCCAGCCAGGTTCCTCCCTAATACCACAGAGAACAACTATTTGCCCTCTGATATTTGCATGTTTAGCCACATGCCCCCTGGTGGTGAGCTAGGTAGGGCAGGCAGATGTCGTGGCTCATCACCTTTAAATGTTTCTGGTACGGATTGGAACTCCTGTGCACATCCGGTGCCTCCTGTCTAGTGGCATGGATACCTTTTACTCAGTGGTTGCCCTTCCAAATACCACAGACATGCAGGCTCTTCCTGCAGAGATACCAGGCAAAGGATAAGCCAGAACCCCTGTTTTACTAGCTGAGAATCAGGAATAAGGGCTCTATGGGTGGAAAAATAGAGGGAGCCAAGGATCCACTTAAAGTGATCCCATCTGCAAACATCTCTCTGCCACGGGAGTCTCTATAAACCATAGCGCAGTGCCAATTGGTCCCTGCTGGAGCTCAGTGTAGATGGGAAGGCTGTGGGCTCTGTGCCATTGCCTGGACTTGGCACTGATACCAACTTGTTCTCTTCTACTAAACTCGGCTCATCCCTAGTAAGTGAGTATAATAACACGAAGATACCTTTCATTTCATTTCAATCTATCTCTTATGAAAATTATAACAAACTGCAGGATTTTTACTGTTGGTGGTAAAAATGGCCTTGCCATGCACCTTGCAGCAGAGACCAGCACACTACTGGGCTATATAAGGACAGTTGAGAACAGCTGCAATGGCACTAAAATCTTTAAACACACACAAATAGGTAGAAATAACAAGGGGTCCTCAGAGCCAAAACACACCAGCCAGACAGGATGGAGTCTCTGGCCTCCCAGGCCGGCAGGCTGCCTCCCCTCTGACAACAGTGGTTTGCAGAATTTCCCAATTACCCTCCCACCTCCCCAAACACACACATCTGTTCCTCCTGCACCTACAAGGGGTGCAAGGACTGTAAATGGAACCCAAAGGAAATGAAGGGAGGATCTGGAAAAATGCTATGATTAATCTCCTCTGGGCCTTCTCTGGCTGCAAGTAATGGTTCTGGTCCTCAAATACCAGTGACTTGCTTTCCTGAAGCAGCAAAATGACAGGTAATTGCTTTTGGGAAGAGCCAAATAGCGATGCCTCTTCCTCTGACCAGATTTATTTTAATTCTCAACAAACAGAATAATAGCAGTCTTTTTTTCTGCTCTCCAGGTCATTAGAGAGGCTTGGGCTGTGACCATCCCTGGGCACAGGACCTGCTACCAAATGCAATAAACTACATCCAATATATAATTATCCTCCCTTATTGCTGGGCTGTAGAAGAGATGGCCCATAAGCTATCTGTGTTATTCCTTTGGCACCTGCTACCCAGAGCCACATTAAAAGGGAAGAGTGCCAGAAAGAGAACTGAGTAGATTTGGGGGAACTGGGGTGAAAGGAGGCTTCTCTCCTGTCTCGTATTCCATGACACTAAGGGTTGCCATCCACTACGACAGGGAAAGGAGGCTCCATTCTCCAGGTGAAAAGGCAGGGCCATGTTGGGAGACTCTGTCCTAATGCATGGGGTGTGTCATCCGGGCTATCCCCTGAGGTGGCTCCCCATGCATCCTTTCTCTCCTTTGGTCCTCCCCCTTGCCTCTCTCTTGGGATAAGCCAGCTCCTGCTGGAGCCTGTCCCTTCAGACAGATCTCCATTACAACATCCTGGCAGTGAGCTTCTACCACAGACCACGAATCCTGGAGTGGGGAAGAAAGAAGTTATGTTCAGCACCAACTGTATGTCTAGTGCAGTTTCAGGTGTTTAACATTTCATCTCATTCAGCCTTCCCAATCCTGTGTGAAAAACCTCTTCATGTCATTTAGGGATATGAGGAAATGGAGGCCCAGAGAACTTAAGCAACTGCCCTGAGAAACAGAATAAGTTGAAAAAATGAAACTTATCCTAGGTCCATGTGACCTCAAAGTCTGTCCCCTTTGGGGGATTTGTGATCTCAGCTGGGCTGTATTTAGATTTCTTTTCCCAACCCCGTGTTCTTCTTCAATATCACCCCCCAACTTGATTCACTGACATCAATCCATTGTCCTTTCCTACTTCACCCCCAATCCCATCCATGGCTGCCCAGGTCTAATCCACAGGTAGGACCTGACGTCCTCTGCTCAGCTTCCCAGAAGTCAGGCAGAAAATTCAGCAAAGAAACCCTCACTAGAGAGTTGGGCTGAAGGGAGGCCATATCCAGACATTGGTCCCAGTATCTAACAGTGGCAAGATGCCCTGCCCCCAAGGTAGAGTTGCACCCATCCCACTACATAAGATGACTTGTGCAGAGTCCAGCGAGCTCTCCTGTCTGCTCCAGAGAGCTATTCCCTGAGCTCAGCCACCCTGAATGGAAATGAAGGGAAAAGCACACAAGAAAGATTCGAAACATGTGATCTAAGGCTCCACCAATCACATTATTTCGTGCAGAACTACAAGTCAACAGGACTAGAAATTGGTTGGAATTCCACTCCACACCAGCAGGGGCGCACTTACAGCCTCACTTCTCAGGGTATCAGGGGTCTCTCTGAGGCCCAGGTTCTCTATCTGAAGAATTTCAGGTTTTTCGCTGCCCCTAACGCGTTGTAGCAAGAGTTAACATGCTCTTTTCTCATCTTCTTGCTTTGTGTCCTGCTTTCTGCACCGTGACCCTCCTGTCTGGCCTCAGTGTTGCCTGTTCCTCTAACCCCAGGACATGCCACAGTAGGATCATCCACTTCCATGCAAAGACTTCAGACCCCACTCCAACCCAGCCCTTCCACTGGAAAAACTTCCAACCTTCTTCTTCTGAGGAAGGAACCAAATGAAGAAGGTAGTCATGTGGAAAAGAGTCCTGACCCAGCCTCATACAGGAGACTAGCTATCAAAGAATGTGAGAAGATGTCCCAGGGCTTCCAGTGTGACAAGCAGCAGCTGTCCAATGGAAGACAAGCATTTCAACACAATCTCCTGATTGCCTGGACCTTTTTCAGTTTAACCAGAGCAGAGATATGGGCACCGTATGAGCGACACTGAATGGCCATATGTACAGCCATTGAGAGTCTTACTTGAGGGTGGTTTCCAAGCCTCAGTCTACCAACCTTACAAATGGAGCTACAACATCAGTGAATTCAGCCATCCAGAAGATCCACTGAATTGCAAATGACTAGAAGGGGTGCAGAAGCACTGAGGGACTGATAAACTGTTCTCAAGGAACACTGCCAAGCCTGCCAGCTCCTTCCTCTCAGAATTCAAGCCAGCCTGATCAGGATCAGGCTGGTTAGGCCCCGTTCTTTGTTTTCTAAGAGACAGCAGGCACTTGGGGCCCTGAATTTGCATTTCACAGCTAGTCAGCTCCTGATCGGAAACATGATCCTCAGTCATTCCTCATCAAGGCTGAGCTGTCAGGGTAATTTAGAGCTCAAGCTGGAGAGGAGCCTTTGGTGGCCGGAGCACAGCAGGGGAGGAGGAGAGGCACTGAAGGAGCCAAGAGAGAGAGAGAGAGAGAGAGAGAGAGAGAGAGAGAGAGAGAGAGAGAGGCCAGCATCTGTCTGGTGGAGGCCACACACAGCCGGCCTTGATGGATGGAGGGTGGAGCTGGGCTGGGGAGAAACCATTCATCTTCACACATGGTGAGGGAGGAGGTCCAGGTAGGTGGGCGCTTGCCTTGGACCAGGCTAGGAATGAAGCATCCATTTCTGCCTATGTGGAAGAATGTCAAATGCTATCCTCTGCCTACTGGAGAAAGGAAAGGGAGAAGCCTGCCTTGTGTGTATGCGGTGTCTCACCCCTCAGAGAAAGATGCAGCCCCCCTCTACACACACACACACACACACACACACACACACACACACACACGAGGAATGGGAACCTGAGAACTAAGCCAAAGTCATAGTCTGTGGGCCTTTCTCACCTACCTTGGTCCTAGGTGAAGGCTGGTGACACATATACTGGCATACTGCTGTTCCTCAGTACAAAAGACAGCTCTGTTGGGGCTGCCTCCTTTCTGTCTCAGGTCTCAGGTCTGCAGGATCTCTGGTTTCATGACCAGCTGACCATCAGCGGCTGTGATGGGTTTTCCCAGCATGCACAGAGAGTGGTATTCCCACTGCACCTTGGTGCATCCAACTTGGACCAGTTTGTTCTTTTTTTCAATTCTGATAAGGGATTCTTTTTTTTTTTTTAAAACAATTAAGAAAAGACTTGAATATCTTTTCTTTAGTTTAAGATTCTGTTTTTAAACCACGAAGGCCTGTACTTTCTGTCAAGCTCCAAATACAAAAGAAAAAAACATGCTGATCAACTTTGCAGGCAATTAACATTTGTTATATTCATCTGAATATATCAATAGTTTATGGTGTTCAACAAAGGAGACCCACATTTCCAGTGGCTGAGCCATCTCAAGACACTGGAAAAGTTGTGTCTGCTGTAGCTAAGAAGCCAGCCAGTAAAAAGAGGAGCTCCTGGAGGACAGCGCTGAGGGGAGAACAGCCCCCGGAAACCACAGTAGCCACCACCTCAGCAGATTTTTCTGATATGCTGACATTTTTCGGAGATTTAGGCCAGCATTTTGCTTTTGAAGATCCCAAGCTGTATAATTTGTAGACTAGACTCTAGCTTAGAGCTTTTTTTTGTCAGATCCTTAGAAGTCAAAAACATAAAGAGTATGGGGAATTATTAGCAGAAACATCCTAAAAAACATTAAGCTACACTGGTAGAAAGAACTAAAAGAGTCGGCATGCAGAGGGCCAGAAGTCTAGTGCTTTTCCATCAAGCGGACTATTAATGATTGACTTGCATCCCTCCCTCAGATGTATCTGTTGATGTCCTAACTCCCAGTTAGCCTCAGAATGTGAACTTACTTGAAAATGGGGTCATGGAACATGGAATTATTAAAGATAAGAGCCGGTGGAAATAGGTAGGCCACTCATCGAATGTGACTGTGGCTTTAGAAAGAGGGAAACTTGGTCACAGAGATGCACACATAAAGGGTACAACCACATGAAGACTGGAGTTATATTTCTACAGGCCAAGTAACCTCAGAAGGAAGAGAGGCACTCGTAGCTTCAGAGGGGGGACAGGTTCTCCCTAGTGCCTTCCTAGGGAGCCCGCCAACACCTTGACCTGAGTCTCTGAGGCTCCCTGACTGCTAGACAGCCTGTTTGTAAAATTAAATTTTTATCTTTATTCATAATTGTTTGCAAGGCATAATGATTGCATTATTTGGGGAAATTGTATAGGAATATGACACATTCCACTCTTTTCCCCTTCTTTCTTTCCCCTCTTTACCAATATCAGATTCACTTATCTTGTAAGACCTTACAAAGTTAATTATCATACATAGAGATTCGAGCAGGGCTAATGGGCCAAAAACCATAAAACACATAAGATAATTAGCATAAATCACGGTCCACTTTCGGGTGCATTGTCCTTGCTGGTTACAGTTATGTTTTTCCCTGTCTTTAAGACTGGGCTATCAAATCCACTCACTGTGTGGCACTTGCTACCAGCACTTTAGGAAGATGAAGCACTGACCGCCACAGGTCTCGCGGTGGTTGAGTCTGGTTTACCACACTGTGAGGCTGAACACTGCACCAGCACAGTACTGAAAATATCGTTTTCCAGACTTACGGGAGCTGAGACTAATCTTGGCAGGCTAAACAGGCTGGAAGTTGGCTGTGATTGGAAGACTTAAGGGTATTTCTTATTTTATTTTATTTTTAATATCTCGAGCCAGGCATGCTTAGCTACTAATTCCACTCCTTGATTAAACATTAAAGGTCTGCCTGGCTCTGCCGAACATGGAATTATCTGTTAACTTGCAATCATGCTAAATTCATAAATCTAATTTGCCTGTGCATTAAGCCAGCTGCAAATGCAAGAGATTAACTTTTTGAACTACCAAGACTCAAAAATGAAATTCTTCTAATGTTACTGTTTCTTTTTAAGCAAGGGATGTAAGGTGACCTAAATCCAGAGGCCACACGTGCATCTCTTGACTGTGGGGAGAACGAGGAGATGGGGAAACACACCTTGCTTAGGAAGTTCAGTCATGGCAGCTGGCATCAGGGTCATCCTGTGTAGAATTGGCTTCTGACTCATGGGCTCGCCAGGCAGCACAGAGTGCGCAGATGTGAGGTCAGATGTCTCCTGGGAAACTCCCCTGGTTCAAGCCCTGCATGAACACTAAGCTGCCAGCAGGGGCTATATCCCCTGTCTTCAATGGTCTAACAGAGGACAGTGAACAGTAATCTCAGCCTCTGCTGTAAAGGCCCACGTGCATAGGTGCCAGACAGCACTGAAGGAGGTCTTAGCAGGTGACAGTCTGGTCCCTGAAGCTGAGCCTGGCAGCATGACTAGACCCACCAGGGCAAGGAGGAGGAAGGGCAGGTCACTCTGGAAGTGGTAACCTGCATGAGAAATAGCCTGAGACTAAGACACAGAACTATTTCTAGCTAGGTGAGGCTTTACCTGTTGTCCCAAGGCATCATTGGATAATAATGATGAACCATTCACATGTTTTGGAAAGCGTTCTAAAGAATTCTTTGGAGGGCAAGATAGGATGTGCCTAGGTGGTTCTCAGCCTAAGAATGGCTGTAGTCTGGTGGTAATTTTGCCCCATAAGGGTCATTTGGATGTGCCTAGGGCAAGTTGGTTTGTAGCAGTTTGGGGGCTGCAGCTGATATCTCATTGGTAGAGGCCAAGGGTGCTGTTAAACATCTTGTCACACAGCCCAGCACTCACTAGAAGGAATTTTCCAGCAACAAAGGTCCATGTACAGAATTGAGGAACTCAGCCTACAACCAGTGAAGAGTAAGGGTAGTGCAATGATCATGATTGTGGGCCAGCCAGGAACTACTAGAACTGGGAAAGAGTCACTGTCCCCTGAGATGGGCCGGACAACAGGGGAGTGGGTGGACATCTGAACAGATGGATTAAATCAGGAAGGAGGTAGGTGGGGCTGGATGGGGGCCACCATGGTCACTGTGGACAGGGCCTATTGGATACTCTGTGTGAAGGAAGAAAGTCCCTTCCAATTAGTTCCTTGGGTGGAGCAGGGAGTCCAGGTCTTCCTGACCTAAGGCCTCATTTGTGATACATGAAATCCTTTGGGCCTGATATGTACACAATTTGAGAAACCTTCCTTAAAAATGTAAAATGAGATACAGATGGAAGACGCCATGCAGGCACAGCCTGATCCTCAGGACTCTGCCAGATGCACATTGCACCAGGTAGGAATTCCGCCTGTGTGTTCCCATTCTGGAGCTGCCAAGGAAACAAGAAGTTTCCTGCTCCGCTCTCAGCCAGAGATGTAATCACATGTGATGAGAACCCCTGACTCAGCCACAGCCCTGGCTCTGCACCGACCAAGGCAGGAACAGCCTTTGGGGACTTAGGTTCATGGCAGGGACACAGGGAGCCCTACAGGAATCAAGAGTGGTAAAGGCAGCCCTTTATACTCTCTTAACCAGGCAGCCTGAGGACCAGGGCTAACTCTAGCCAGTGCCCACCTGTCAGCCACCCTTTCCTGGTCCTATGCAGAGATCTCAAGATGCATCTTTTGTCCTTGGCTTCTTCCAATATCTCTAGAGAAAGCAGCAGACAGCCAGAGAGTGAGGGTCCCCCTCAGTTTCTTTATCTATAAAAGGGAGAGGTACTTGTGTCCCAAGGTAGAAGGAATCACTGGGTAGAAGGGTATTTATTAATCTAAGAGCAACTCCCAGTGTCCCCTGCCCAAGTTGACTTGCACGTGGGCAGTGTCACTTGTTGCCAGCTCCATGAAACAGGTTGGATACAGCAGCTCCTGTGTGCCTGGCACAGAACTCGCCTTTCAGGCCACATCCTCTACCCAGCCTCTGAGGCACATGTACCTTGGGATAGCACGTTCCTAATTGAAAACCAGCTTCTTGCAGAGGAGAGGCAGACAGGCTTGGGAGAGTGTGGTTGTCTAGAGCTGCAGTGAAGTACCACTCACCCTCTGCTCTCTCTCTCTCTCTCTGTGTGTGTGTGCACGTGTGTTTGTGTGTGTGTGTGTGTGTGTGTGTGTATTGGAACCAAACTGGACACCCTAGTTCATAACCTGGAGTTCATAGCGAAAACTTCCCCCACTGCTAGAGAATACATCTAAACCCCAGCAAGGAACAATGGGAGGCTTCAAAGCCCAGCCAGCAGGCCCAGAGCAAGAACCCTAGACTAGAGGATCTTTAAGAGACTTCCAAAGTTAGTTTAAACTCATGCTTCTTAGAAACACAGGTAGAACTGACCACGGAACAATTGCTAAGCCTAAGACTGAGGATGCTCCTGAAACCCAGAGTGAACGGGCTTCTGGGCTGGCACTTGTCATGTCCCACATCTCACTGCAGCCTGTGTGAGCCGCATCCAAGCTCCCTGTGTGAAAAGGGCCGTCAGGCAGGAGCAAGACTTAGGGAAAAGGAACGTGTCGTGGCAGGGGGCAAGATGGAAAGATGGAAAGAGTGTAAAAGACTGAAAGGAAATAACAGCAGTGGTAACGGTAGTCAGTGTGGATGCTGATTTACTGCCCAAATTTTACAGGGATGAAGTCATTAATTACCACATCAGAAAGTAGCTGTTTTAATTGTAGAACATGGAGCTCAAATTCTGCAAAATATTTTCACCTTTATTATCCTGATTCCATTTCCAGAAACCCTTGAGTAAGTGTCAGGGATAAGACTGTGACTCTCACATTGCAGACAAAGAAGCAGATATACAGAGAGATGGAGTGAGTCACCTGCTGTCCCAGAGTTCCTGGGTTCCTGCCCTCGGGACCCTTTCACGGAAACCAGACTCCTTTGCTCTTCCTGCTACATCACGTCTGGCCAGCAGAGGTCAGAAGAGAGCAATATTGTGCTTTTCCTAGACAAGCCCGGCCCATGTTGACCCCGGGGACACCACAGCACAGGGACCATGAATCTGTCCAGTCATCCACTAAGAAAATAATAGCAAATTAGCTCATTGTAATTTACACACTTTTCTACTTGGACAAGTCACTCAATCCCTGGAGTTAGTTCTCATTACTACAAAATGAAAAGAGGTAGTATTTGCCTCATAGGGATATACTGTAGTGTTTAAGTGATATACACATATAAAACGTTTAGCAATTCCAAGCAGAGAAAAAATACTAAAAGTAACAGCTATTACTATTTCCTTTACTCATGAACAATATTCCATTCACTTCTTCAATCATTTGCATTCACTTGACAATGATCCATCAGTATCTGTTAGGTTTTTATTTTGTCCTAGAGCTTGAGGGATGAGTGGAGATGACTTTCAAAAACAACACAGATTTGCCTCCCAAAGCAGAGAGAGAAGACATTGAAAAATTTCGATGATTCTCCACTCCACGAGGGAAGGGGGACGATGATACGGGGCATCTTTTTATAGTGCTGGCTTTTAAACAGAGTTTGAAACACACAGATGTGCAGACTTCAGCCCAGATTGGAAAAGTCCACATGTCCAAGGGTGGGTTCACTTCTATGCACCTTCACAAAGCCTGATGTGTGAATCTGTAATCAGCTAGACTCAGAGAACCACGGGGTGGGACACTGAAACACACGTAGAACGTAGTCCTCTGAAGATGAGGGTTACTGGGATCCATACTCTTTCCCTAGGGGTGTTTTCTATCCCTTACTGTGCAAAGAAGCCCTGAAATAGGAGACATGGCCAGTGGGGGTAGTGTGGGAATCTTCCCTTTCTCCATGCCTTCTCTTCTTTGAGCCTCACTTTCTCCATTTTAAGAAAAGCAGTTGCACTAGCTGACTCTGTAGATGTCTCTCAGCCCTGAGACTGTAGAACTCTGAGGCAGACATCGCTGCTCAGCAGGGGAGCCTATTGGATAAGACAGTTGTGGGAACTTCAAGAGCCACCTGCCCTTGTCTATTACAGATTCTAGTTAAAAGCAGAGAAAATTCCTGCCCTTTGCTCTGAGCCCGAGTTCCTCTCTCATGCAGCCCTCACCCAGCCCCTTCCCTTTCTATCTTCTTTGTGCTTTGGATAAAATGAAACAACCTGTTCACTCTTCCTTCTTCCCTCCAACTTTCACTTCTCTTTGCACTTGCACCTGAGCTTGTCAGACCTACAGGGCTTTGCTCAAATCTGAGGTAAACTTTTCTCCCAAATCCGGAAGCCTCTTCTTCATGCCTCTCATAGTGAACTTGACATTCTTTTGAATATTACCATCTACTGAGATTCACAGAGTTTTCTATGCAGTGAGCATGATATAAATCATACTGTTCTCTTTTATCATATTGACCCCTTTCATAAGCCTGTAATATCGATGCTACTGTTATTTCTATGTTATAGATGGAGCGACAGAGATGCAGTGTGCTTAAATAATTTTCCTACAGACTCTGCTGTGCAATCCAGTAGTTTCTGCAAAGGCCACTTCTCAGTGTGAGATGGGAGACTCTTCCTGGCTGCCCCAAATGCTGCCAATTCTATTTCTTAGGTCCTATAAGGAGAACCTGAATAACTGGCATTAAAGGATGCATTGAGGAAGATAACATTGGCAGTACAAGCCAGAAGAGTGAACAGTAAAAGCTATCTGTTGAGCCACTTAAACATTGGACAGATCACCAAGAAACAAAGAATAGAGCCAACTCCATCAAGTCCAAGCTAATGAGCTCTGCTTCTGTCCTTTCTTAGCAGTATCAGATGGGCAGAAATATCCCTCTAGGGCATTTAGTTTAGACTCAAGCCTAAAGGTATATTCTTTTTTAAAAAAAAGAAGATTGTATCCAGAGCTGGAAGTAGAAAGAAAAGCAGTAACCACAACACAAGTGAAGCCCAATGTTTAATTGAATTCTAGGATGTGCTCAGGGAGAGGGTGATGATGATAGGAAGACCCTTTTGTGCAAAGCCTAGGACAGAGCAGATGTATGCTGCTTTCTTCTCTGCACAGTTGCTTTTTATTTATCATTAATTAAGTTCACTGGTACAGTGTAGACATATGTAATGATCACATTCATTGAATGGAATTTGTACCTATAAATGATATATCTTTGGGGTGGGGCCACAGGGTCTCATTTTATAGTTCAGGCTGGCCCTGAGCTCAGCCTCAAACTCACATCACAGCAATCCTCCTGCCTCTGCTTCCTGAGTGCTGAGATTATAGGCGTGAGCCACCATGCGTGGCACTGAGGTATGTGGTACTGATTGCTGCTGGGTGTGAGTCTCCAAATCCAGAATTGTATGTGGTTACTGGGGATTGAACCAGGGCCCTTGCATTTGCAAGACAGGTGCTGGAACCACTGAGCTAAATCCCGGCCCTAAATGATAAACATATTTTGATTCTTATTTTTTTTTCCATTTTCTTCGCCACCCTTCTATCTGTTTCCCTTTGTATTTATGAGAGCTTTGTTTCTGTTTTATCTTTCTTTCATCATTTTTTCTTTTCCCTTCCTTCCTTTTGCCCTTCCTCCTCCCTAGTTCTCCTTCCTGTATGAACATTTTCTTCTTATTTCATGATAATCTGTTGTACATTGCGATCTTTACTTACACTTTTAGTTTCTCACACAAGAGAAACGATGCAATATTTACATACATGTGTCCAATTCATGTATGGCTAAATGGATGCACCTAGAGACCACAGTTGCTTTTTACTTCCAAGAGTCACTTGATGGGAAAAGCTGTTGGTCTGCAATGGTCCCGTGGCAGCTAGCATTAATGGCCTGTGTGAAACTGGCCCTTTGGGACAAGGTATTTGAAAAACGACTGCCAAGGGTTAAGAACCAGGAGGATTATTTTTCATTTGTGCAGAAACGAATCTCGGATACATTTTTTTCATCCTGGAAAATTTTTTTCTTGACTTTTAACCCCCAAATGAATAAGAGGGGGAAAGAGTGGGCTGAAGTGGTTCCAATTTGCAACCAGAGTGCAATTTCAGCTGATTTAAAGTGGGGAGCCGCAGAGGTAATGATCACAAAAAGAGGCTGGAATTAGTCAATAAATAAAGTTCAAGGTCCCAAGCCTGACTTCTCTTTCATTATCTTTAAAGAATGAGAATAAAAAGATAGGTGGTTCCATTTATCAGCTGCCCAATAAAAGCATGAGGTGGAGCATCGAGGTGTGGACCAGGTCTCGGGAGGACATAGCACAAACCCAGCATCCTCTTCCTGCACAATATGGTTTGACACATAAAGCTGCACAGTGAACTGCAGTTTTCTCATGAGCTTTGGCCGCTCCCAGCCCGCTGTTCTCATGGGCTGAGAAATCTAGATCCTGTATCTCAGTTTCACAGGGGCTGACTTTTCCCTAACACTGCACTAAAGAATCCTCTGTTCCTCATCTATTCCACACTCTGTTCTTGCCACAAGCCATAGAACACTCTTTTCCTGAACTCACTGTCTAGGGTGGGATCTTCACTACCCTGTGGAGACATGATCATGGGTTTGGTGGAGAGTGAAGATGAAGTGCTCAGATTCACCACTGGCTTGTATAAATGTGCACTTTGGGCCAGTTTTTAATACAGTCCTTGTCTTCTTCCCTGTAGGATAATAAACATTATAGGGGTGCACATACACATGCATCTGGGGGTGGGGTGCAGGATCACAACATAATGTCATTTAAGAAAAAAAAGGAGATCAAGGAATATTTGGGTTATAAGCAAGTGTGACATCGATATATTTGGAGCTGTGGGCTTCAGAGTTTATATTCAGGCAGCAGAATATATCCAAGGGGTGACTGATGACGGGGCTGGAAATGCAGATAAGAGGTCCTGTCCTATGCAGTGTTCCCACAGAATTTGGATTGTTGTCCCCACAGTTCTTCAAGGTTTTCAATCTCCTAGACATGTAGCTTAGGGAACAAAGACTGTGAGAGTTTGAGGGACAAACTCCAAAGGAGCTTTTCCTGGGATTAACATTTTGAAGAGGCCTCATCTTGTATCTTTAGAACATATTTGAACTCTGGTTTCTACTTCAGGATGTGGTCTTACAGACACACTGAAATGATGAAAGCCCAGGAAGATGCACCAGGCTTTCTCCACCCTCCTGGGACGTGTGTGCACACTCTGTGTGAAAGATTCCACTGTGAGTGATGGAAGTGGCTCTGGGAAGGGTCGAGGAGTATCTGAGAGACTGCACTTCAGAAAGGTGGATCCATGGGTTACAGGGAGCAGATAGGGGCTGGGACACTATTGTAAAACTAGCACAGGGATTCAGTGACTCACCAAGATAGTAGCAAAAGGAGCTCAGAGTGGCTTCGAGTTCCCACTGTCCAAGAAATCTTTCTCCACTTTGAAAGGATGAGACATGTTTTAGAATCACCTCCACCTTCACTTCTCCTCTGGATTGAATGTGGTTGTTCCTTATTTTAAAGTTGTGTTGTCCTGGGCTGGGGATTTAGCTCAATGGTTCCGGCACCCGTTTTGCAAGTGCAAGGACCCGGGTTTGATCCTCGGTAACCACATACCTATACTGGGTGTTGAGACTCACACCCAGCAGCAACCAGTACCACATACCACAGTGCCAGGCATGGTGACTCACGCCTGTAATCCCAGCACTCGGGAAGCAGAGGCAGGAGGATTGCTGTGATGAGTCTGAGGCTGAGCTCAGGGCCAGCCTGAACTACAAAGCAAGACCCTGTCTCAAAAAACCTAAAAAAAAATTAAAATAAAATAAAATTGTGTTGTCCTGAGGACACAATATTCTTATTAATGTAACTGGGTTCAAGATTGAAAAATCTTTTCTGTATTCATAAAGCCAAAGAAACCCCTACTAGCACTGCAGGGGGCAGCTCCAGGGGTGGACCTTTGACTGCCCCGGAGTGGAGATTTATGTACATCTGCCAACTTTGTGGGGGGCTCCTTACTGTTCAGTCCATACTGCCTCTCCTCATGGTTGTCTGTCTCTGCTTTGATCAAGCTCGGGCAGTGTGGTCTGTGCCAGGGTTGGGGGTGCGCTAGTGTCCAGTACCCAGCCTTCCTTCCATCCCACTCAGCGATGCTGAGGCCCCAGTACCCAGGAATTCACCAGAGCCCATCCTCTCCTCTGTCTCGGGGGGTGTGGCCTCCAGGATAGCCTGCCCCTGCCTCTTGCAGCCCTTCACACAGCCCTTCACACATCTCTGCTTCTCGGACTTTCCACCTCCACCCTTGCTTTAAGCTTTCATAAGCTTTCGGTGTGTTGTTTTGGGAGTGCATGACAACTCCACTTTATCAAAACAGGCAGGCAGGCAAAGGAAAAAACACAAACACACCAAAAATCCACAGAAAGGGAAAATATCTACAACAGCAAACACTAAAGAGGAGCTAAAACCTCACACACCAACCCAGTGCTCTGCCTCTCATACTCTCATCTTTGTCACCGTAGTGTCCACATTCATATAGGGATTTCTCCATATTTGAGGGCAGGCCTGGCTGGGCAGAGGTGATATCAGGCGCTCACTGTGTGCTAGATTGTGTTCTGAGCATGTTACATGTGCCAACTCATACGCTTATCATCAACGCCCCCCCCACACACACACCCAAGCTGTGTGCTGAGAAGGAGCAGAAAGGTGCAGTTAGCAGAACCAGCACCCTGAGCTGCCCATGTGCTGATGCTTGGAATCTGCTGATGAGTTACATTAGCCAAGTAATAAGGAGTGGAGGCTGGGGTACAACCCAGCCTGTCTGGCTCCGAAACCCATGCATTTGAATACTAAGTGTATGGCTGATTTTACCACCATTTTCAACTGAGTGAGTGAAATAAGTGAAGAGAGGAAGGAAAGCTAGTCAAAGAAAAGAATACACAGAGAACTCATCCATAAGAAACCAATGGCTTCTTTTTTTATCCATTTCCACTACGTAGAAGTGATCACTTTGCCTGCCTTAGGCTGGCTTCGCTTTCTGACTAGGTCTCCTGACCCACCTATGTAAGCCTTGACTGGGGGGCCAGATTTAGCAAATGAAAAATCAAAATGGCACCTGCACAAACTGACATCTCAGAGAAACAATTACTTCTCAGTATAAAAATTTCTCATAGATTGAACAGGACGTTCTTATACTAAAAATCATTTGTCTGAAATTCAAGTGTAACTGGGTATCTTGCTGTTCTCTGATCACCTAACAGATGAGGGAACAGCAGGAAAGTAGTCCTGGGGAGGAGAAATTCATAGCCCTTTGGAAGTGTGTTGAGGGGAAGTACTCAGGGAAAGCACAGACCATGGCATTCCTACCCTCTCATCACAGAAATGATGAACAGTTCCCCAATTCTGCAGGCAGGTAAGGAAAGATAAGAAGGGTGACAGAGCTGGGATGGAGCGGAATTCTTCCGACCAGCCTGTGTGACCCAAAAGGTGTTGCCCAGTCCCTCCCAACCTTCTAGATAGTTCTCCCTATGGTTTTATAAGGCAATACTCAACAGGCAGGGAGTTATGGGGATGAGTCATCTTTTCAGGTCTTTGAGCTCTTAGTTCCCACAGTAATTTGCCTAAGGTATAGAACCCCAGGTGTGAAATAAATGTGTTTGGTTTCATGCCTCTTGTACATGCTCCCTAAGCCAGTGGTAGCTTCTATCACCTGCACACTGAAAATCTCTCTAACCCTGCCCATTTCTTTTGCTTTTTTTTGCCAATCATTTTCTTAGTTGTTGGGAATTCAATCCTCTATCAGTCATGAAACAATGGATACAGAAAACTGAATTCCTACCCCATACAAAATATGTGTTAAAACTTATGGTCAACTTATAGTTTTTTTAAAAAATAAGACTTGACTCTATGGACAGGAAATGAGCAAATGACAAGATGGTTCTGTTTTTATTTTTAAAAACTCCATAGATTTCCATTGCCATGTTGGGTTGTCAGAAATACAGGAAAGAAGGCTGAGCTCACATGGATGATGGGAGTCCAAGAAATGAACAGTTGCTGGGATGACCAGACTACAAGCTTATAACCTAGTCTGCAGATTTGAAGAAAAGTTTAGCTGAGCTGTGGAAGTCCAAAGAGTCTCTAGAAAGATAACAGTCAATTACACGAATGAAGGTCTTGTTGAAGACGAAGTGGAAAAGATGATTAAGGCAAAAGAAAGAGAATATGCAAGGGTCCATCCCATGTGAAAGTTTGCAGTGTCTTGTGAAAATTCCCAGTGGTTCAACATGGCTAGAATGGAGTAAGGAGAGTAGAGATGGTGGGGAGGGTCTCAAGTGTGGCTCTGAAGGAGATGGAAGATCAGCAGCTCAGAGGTATAAAGGAAATCCTCATGCAGAGATAGGATCTGGTCTGGAAAGATTTCTTATAATGGAGGTTCTATGCTCCTGTGCTGAAAGAGATGGGAATTTTAAACAAATTGACTGGGTTGGCTGAGGCTAAGTGTTAAATCAGTGTGGGGATACCCTGTGTCAAGGAGGTATCTGTAGAGATGAGCAGAGCGTGATGATATGAATGGAGAAGGAGATTATATTTATCAAGTAATGATGCTCCTGGTCAGCCCAGGTTTTCATGTGTGATCATCCTAACAACCCATTAAGCTGCACTTTATCTACACAGTCCACATGTGGAAATAACTTCCCCAAGTCACGTGGGTAGGCATTGGATTTATAGCAAACGCTGTGTGAATTCCAAGTCGTGGAGAGACGCTCCCTCTCCTCACCTCCCTTGGAGATCTTTGAATATTTAATTCTGCCTCCTCCATGCATTGTGTAATTACATGGAGAAAAATCTATTCACGAGAATTCCTCCTGCAGAGAGACCCGTGAACTTTTTGGAAAATATACCCTGATATATTGCTCTGGTACAAATTGTAAAGAGAGAAGCTTAGAGCAGACTTGGGAGTGAAGACAGTCTCCTGACTGTAATGCCTGAGTCAAGATGATCGGCTGCCATGTTGACTCTTCAAGTGAACTTTAAAAGGCTGTTTATTTGTTCACTATCTGGTCTCAGTGTCTCTCCAACAGCCTCAAGTAGAAATATCAACTTTAAAGAACTGAATACCGAGCTATTCTTTGTGCCTGGTGGGCACCTCCCCTGTATTGAGGGATAAAGAAAAAGTTGTGTCTTCGCACTCTGTAGCTTTACTCTATGGTGCTCTTTGTGTTCAGAACTTGCAGTCTCGCCCCATCTGCGTATAATTGAAGCGTGTTTCATGTACATGTGTGTGCATTTATTTATCAATCGTATACATGAATGGCTCTCCCAATTGTTTGTGGAAATAATAACACAGCACAACATAGACACTTTTTTTAAAAAATGAGGAACAGATAATATGAACAATAACAATTTTAAAAATATTATTAATAAAATATCATCAATCATGTGCTATACTTACATTTAACGAGTCCTTTGGATGACAACAACCTTTTTTGGCTGACTTTTCCCTCCCAGTGTAGTTTGACTGGAGTTGTTTTTAGCCTAGAAATCTGGTTGATGGTGAGACAGTTCCAGGAAAACTACCGCCCTTGCACTCTTAGCATCCTTTTCAGCCCACAGTTTCTTTGAATCCTTTGAAGCCATTTGTCTGTTTTGTAAGGGCTGGCTTAGTTAAAATTCCTCTCACTTTGTCAAAAGTTTGCTTTGTAAAAGTGCTCTTCCTGGGCTTGCCTGAACTCAATCCAACACAGTGTACCTACAAGTTAAGGAACTGGGGAGCTCTGCTCCATCAGCTTCTTGCCGTCCCACTTCTTGATGGACATTCGTGGACAGCACCTGACATGTGACCACATCACTGTGGACAGACTAAGGTGCTGCTATCAAAGTGTATTAAATGGAAATAAACTTCATATTTTTAGATAAAACTACTATCAGTGGAATTTCTGCTTTGATCTCCTTAGCACTCATTGGATCATGCCCTACATTCCTTTTGGGAAAGTATGAAGCCCCAGGGTAGGGCAGAGCTGGTTAAGCCAGAGTCACACAATGCGTCCTTAAATATCTGCTGCCATGTATCCAATGAAGGAAGTCCGGCTGTTAGAACATGGCCAGGAAGCTCCTGCACTCGGCCCAGGCAACCAGGATCTCTTCCTTGAGAAGTTTTACTGAGTTGAGATCCAAAGACAGAAGTCAGAACTTTTCCAGCAGACGAGCCAAGAACCAAGTATCCAGTGACCGGAAATGACGTTTGGGTGGAGGTCCACTGGGGCCACAGAGGCCGGTGTGATCTATGTACGGAAAACAAGGGACGGCTGCAAGAGTAAACTTTGACAAACTTAGAAAAGGAGACTTTGACTGGATAGCCTCTGTGGATATCCCTCCCCTCTGTGGAGGTGCTGGGAGGACGCTGGGATGGAGAAAGGCTGAGAAGTCAGAAGAGGGCCATGGCCACAGCAGGGAGCTCCCTGATGCTTGGGGAGAGCATCTGGGGACAGTTAAGTGGAGACCATGGTGCTCTGAGGGGAGCAGCCTGAGGACAGTGGGATTTAGCCGAGAAGGCCAGGAGACAGGAGAGATCCACAATGCGAGGGCAGGATGCATCCCCGACAGCCCTCCCGGGGGCCGACACAGCCCACACCAGCCATCCACTGTGAGCCTTCCTCTAATTTGAACATCACAGCCAGTGTCCTCATCATCAAGCTACTGTGTTAAATTATGAATTCATTTCTCCACCACATGGGACTAGCAAAGGACTGAACACAGCTCAGCTCAAAACTTGTGACACTGGGAAGACTTTCAAAATGAAATATAAATTGTCTTATGTCTTGCTTTTAATTAATGCCACCTTACGCTGATGATCTAACCCGAGAATGCCACAAACACGTAGCAGCACGTATGCACTTCCTCCAAAGACCGAAGGAAAAAAAACAATTCGACCTGCCATTAGACATTGGACTCCATTGTATTCATGAACACAACGCATTTATTTCCTCTGGTTAAATACATTAGGATCCACCAGAAGCCATTTACAAAGTTCATACTGAAAAACCGATATGTACCTGAAAAGTACTTGTGATCTTGGAGACAGCATCACAGAAGTAAAAGAGCAAAGCTTTTGAAGTCAGACAAACCTGGAATCTTAGATTCCTCCCGCTCTTGCCCCTGGAAAACTCTGAAACCTGGTTTCCTCATTTGTAAAGTGAGGGAAAATTATTTACCTTGTAGGGCTGTTTTGAAGATTAGATGAGACAGTGCATGCAGATTGCTGATGTCTCTGTTGCAATCTAGTTTCTCCACCTGTGTGTGTGTGTGTGTGTGTGTGTGTGTGTGTGTGTGTGTGTGTTCAGTACATGTGCAAATGTGAATGCAGACTTGTGTGACATCCTCCAAAAAGAGTTGGCAAAGAAGATAACAATTGGCACATCTTCTCCCTTTAATATTTATCTATAATCCCAAGACAACTACTACTAACCCTTTAGAAAAGTGTGGAATATTTTAAATCTCCCAACCGTGTGCTTGTTTGTCTGTTTGTTTATGGGACTAAGGATTGAACTCAAAGCCTACACACTGAGTTACAACCCTGTGGTGTTTATTTATTTATTATTTATAATTTTTTTTTAAGGTTTTTTGAGACAGGGTCTCACTTTTGTGGTTCAGGCTGGCCCTGAGCTCAGCCTCAAACTCACATCACAGCAATCCTCCTGCCTCTGCCTCCCGAGTGCTGGGATTACAGGCGTGAGCCACCACACCGGGGACTGTGGTATGTGGTACTGATTGCTGCTGGGCGTGAGTCTCCACACCCAGTATAGGTATGTGGTTACCGGGGAATCGAACCCGGGTCCTTGCGCTTGCAAGACAGGCGCCGGAACCACTGAGCTAACTCCCCGGCCCTATTATTTATAATTTTTGAGACAGCATCTCTTTAAATCCCCAAGTTGACTCACCCGGTTGAATCACTTGTGATCCTCCTGCTTTAGTCTCCCAGAGTGCTGGGATCACAGCCCCAACTCTGTCATTTTTGTGACCTACTTATTGGCATATGACCTTGAGCAAGTCACTTCATGCTTCTTACATGTCTTTAAAATTCATCTTTCAGTTCTGGGGAGAAAAGAAAAAGAAGGTAGGAGGAAACAGAAACAAGGAAGGAGCACAGGAGGAAAATAATACCCAAAATAGGAAGCACTGGGACAGAGCTTATCTTTTGTCAGGCCCTGCTCCTATTCATAACACGTTTCTTTATGTAATCTCCTCTGCAGTCCTGTGAGTTTGCAATCATTTCAGCTCCTCTTTACAGAGGGGGACACAGAGGCTTTCCTGCTTACTTGCTATGTGATTTAAGGTAAGTGACTTTTCTGAGCAGGGACCATTCCATGGAGTTCAGTCATAGTCAGAGTGCTGCTGGAGAGTCTGAACAGAAAGACTGTGTGAAGACCGGGTAATAAAGGGTGGCTTGGGACACTGGGGTGGAGCCTGAGGTGAAGGCAAAGAAGCAGAAACCCAGGCTAAGAGGGAGATGAGGTGCATGGACAGGGGGCTTGCTGGCTGCCAGGAGTTGTGCAGCTAACCCAAGGGCTACAGTGGTAGGACAGTGCTCAGGAGTCCCAGGAAGGAGCTGGAGTGGTTGAGACTGGAGACTGTTGGTATCGGGCAAAACAGCCTAATATCAGTAATAAATATAACTTGGTACTGATTAGAACAAATAATAAAAAGCCCTAGGGAACTGTAGAAGGTGAAAAACATGATACAGTACCCGGTTAGGTGGGCAGTCACATAACTTTTAGTGTCCACAGCAGAGTTCTTGGCTATGCATCCTGATGGCATCCAAATACTTGATCCATTCAAAATGCAAGTGGAAACCCAATTCCCAAGGTGGTATTATTAAGAGGTGGAACCTTCAAGGAATTATTAGAATAGAGACCCACGGGAACTCTTCTGCATTAAAGGGTGCAGCAAGAAGGCGCCATCTATGAGGAATAGACCTCACTGACACAGAATCTTTCAGCACCTTGAACTTGGACTTTCAGCCTCCAGAGCCCTGCCCATTAGCTTTCTATTATTTGTACAACCTCTCGATGAGCTCTGCCTGTTCTATCCTGCAGACCTGAGCTACGTGGAAGGTATTTTGTGAGAGCATCCTCATGAGACCAAGGTACACGCCTGCTCTACTCTTGCAGAACAAACTGCTTTTTTCCATGACATAAAAAATAGGCCATATGCTACCTGGCATGTTGCTCTACAGCACATTTTAGCATCTCATGAGGGAGGGTTCTAGGAGGTTTTCCCTTATTAAAAGAAATATGGTTCCCACCTTTACCTGCAGCGCGCTCTAGACCCTCTATCTGACCTTTGGACTGTGAGACTCTTCATGGCTCCTTGATTCCAAACCAGACCCAGCTGTCTTGCCACCAGGCTTACCTCACTTCTGGGGAAGAGCAAACTGGGCTGAGGACAGACACAAACCCAGGCTTTTGGCAGCATGCATTCATGGGGTGTTTTGACAGTCTTGGGTGAGGATCAGCCTGGATTCTTCAGCCCCAGATCCTGTCCCTGCAGTATGTTTTCTTGCTTTCCTCTCTCTGGACTGACTTATTGCACTAGGCACAGGGCAGGCCCAAGTGGTATGAGCTAATTATATCCCTGAGGAGCTGTTAGAAGAAGCCAGTCAGCCCTTGCTTCCCCAGGGCACTGATTAGCTCCAGTGCACCTCCCATATTCTCATCACACCCTTTATTAGATCGCTGTTGGATCCCGACTGTTTAATTCAGCATTCCCTTTTCTAAACATCTTGGAGATGACAATTATGCACCAGCCATTTTTAAGAAACTGCCAAAGGTATCTGAGGCCCCTAACTTAGGAGCTCTGATAACCACATTGTTTGTTTTAATATAAGCTTTCGAGGGAGCTGGCTCAGAACTTTCTGCCAAAATCTTTGCAGACTGCACCCTCTGTCCACTCTCCAAGCAACTCATTTAGTTAAGTGGTTTTGCCTCCTCCAGGTTGCTTTGTAATTGGGGTGATTATTCATTCTCATCCCAAGACAAGACTAGAGGAAAGAGGCTGGCTCAGGACCCCAAACAGTCCATCTTGCCACATGCTGCATTTGATCGCTGATCTTGCTCTCAGTGTTCCACTGCTGAGATTTGAGGTGCTAGCATGCGGTCAGCCAGCCCCAACTGTCCGGTGGCCTCTGTTTGAAAGCAGGAGCTCCATTGTCGCAGCTACGGAGTTAGCCCTGGGGAGAAGAGTGGGAGGAGCTTTCCTGGGCAGAGAGGAAGCTGGGGACTGAGAACCCGGCCGCTCAGAACACGGGGTTTCCCACTGGACGGGGTGTGAATGGGAAGCTCTGACCAGCCTCTCCGATTGACCTGGGGTTTTTGTCCTCAGCAGGGGTTTCCCACAAGAGTGGCTTAGAGGACAATATCCTTGGACTTCCCTATGACAGTATGTTCCCATCACTACTGGAGGGGCATGGCACCATACTGGGAAGCCATGGTTCCCCTTTCACATGGCACACCAGGCACTAGATGTTCTTAACCAAACTATTATCCCACTGTGTTTGCCTGATATTGCGATGACCACCTCTGAGCTTGAAGTCTTTCTTTCTCCTTTCTATTTCCTTTTCAGAATCCATCACTAGGAAAGTATCACATGGCTGGAATGTCTGGTGCAAATATTATAGGCATTCTAACAGTCCTTTTGGTTTCTGCTATGCTATGCTACTTTTAAAAACAAATGATAAAAAATAAAGATGATAATACTCTCACCTCCAAAGCCTCAAAGTTCTAATATCATTTGAACCAGAAGTCAGAACCAGAATTTGATCTCTAACCTAGCTTGAGAAACTTAAAAAATAAAAGAAAGAAAATTCTCTCCCTTCATTATAAATTTAGAAAATTCACTGAGATTTTTTTTCAACATGCAGACTGAATAGACCACTTAACGCTCAATGTGTTGCATGATGATTACTTCGTGCTCTATTTCATTGGGCAGGAAAAAAAATAACCATCATTTTGGCAGTAATCATACCAAAAATAGAGATGCAACCTTAGATACCACACCCTCCTTAGGGCAAATAAATAAGGAGCAGAACTTTGTGGGAGAGCTGTGCAATTGAGCAAAATGCTAGCAAGAGCTTCTAGGGTGCTCAGATTGGGTTGTTAACCCAGGGCACACAAGCAGGAACTCAGGCCCAATTTGAGATGTGATATCTGTGCCAGGGGCTGGGGTGAGGAAGAGATCAGCATCAGTTGATTATAATGGCAGCTTGAAGGAACCCAAGAGTCACATCCATTCTCCACTGTGGAGGAAGACAGATGAATCTAAATCAGAGCAATGATCCAGACAGAGTACTGGGGTTTTTGGCATTCGACATTGGACAGCCAAAGAAAAAATTTGGAGAAGAAATAGGAAAAAAAGACTGTATGCCAGGCATTGTGCCAGGTGCTTTACATATACCTAACTTGCACAATAATACCGGAAGACAGGCAGATTTGTTCTAATTTTATAGGGAGTCCAATTTGCAGTCTGTGAAGCAGAAGGGTTTTTCCCTATGTGCCAAATCTTTCTGGTGATTTGCTCAACACTGTGTCAGAGGTAGAACCAGTTGGAGCCAAAAAGCAATTCAAAGGAGCTACAAATGGCCCCAGTGCAGGGAGGGCTGCAGACCCTAGGGAAGGACTGAGAGAGGACGGGCCAGTCAAGACTCTGCCTGGGGTTAATTTTTTTTAATCTTTATTGGTACATTACATAAACGCATCATGATTGCACTCCATAATGGAGATCAGTTTGGAGATTCCTCAAAAAGCTAGGATTGGAGGTCCCATTTGACCCGGCCATTGCCCTGCTAGGTATATACACAAAAGAATTAAAGACTCATATCACAGTGACATATGTGCACCCAAGTTTATAGCAGCCCAATTTGTGATTGCTACATCTTGGAAACAATCCAAGTGTCCATCAACTGGAGACTGGATAAAAAAGCTGTAGTTCTTCTACAGAACGGAGTATTACTCTGCCATAAAAATGATAGGTTTGAATCACTTATACTTAAATGGACATACCTTGAGGATATCCTCATAAGTGAAATAAATAGGACACAGATAGGTACATATCACATCTTTTCTCTGGTATGAGAAAATAAAGATGTCAATGGGGCTAATTTTTTGAAGACTTAGATTGTCTTCTTTTTGAACCAAAAAAAATGGCATGGAATGGGTGAAGGTGGCAGCATTTTGTAGACCTTTTGAGAATCTCTTTTTCCCCACTTCCTTCCTTCTTGCCTGTCTGTCTATCTATCTATCTATCTGTCTATCTATCATCTATCTATCATCTATCTCTAATAGGAATTGAAGTGAAGGCCTTTATATCCTGCTATTTTTTATATTTTGTTTTGAGACAAGGTCTCACTGACTTGCTAGCTGGGCTACAACTTGTGATTCTCCTACCTTAGGCCTCAGAGGGTTTGGATTATAGGCATACATGATTACATGTGGCTTCTAACTCTTTTTATGGCTAATTTGTTCCATGTGGACTCCCTTCATTTATCTTGCAAGCATTTTTACTCTGCTAGTTCTGGACTCCAGGCCCAAGCCAGCTGATTGTACCAATAAGTCAATTCTGACTTTAGAATTCCAAAGGAAGTGATACCTTCCATAAATAATTTTCCCTGTACCCCTAAGTTTTATCTCACACCTCTGATGCCATATAATGACTACTAAGAAGAGGAAGAATTGTCCGTCTTTGTATTTTATTTCTTGCAGGTCAGAAACAGGTTGTTTTGACTGAGGCTCAGAGTCAAAGAATCAAGGATGTGAAAAGGTTCAGACTGGAGAAAACAGAGCACATCAGAAGTGCAGTAACATTGGTCAACTTGGCCCGGGAGAACCTTGGGGACAAACTTCAAGCTCCAGAAATGGAGATTGATTATCTTCAAGCTATCCATAATCTTGACATCAAGAACATTCTTGAAAAACCAAAATGCTATAGAGGCCCCCTGTTCTTCTCTTATTCAGCCTGATGTGCTGCCCAGAGTTTGTGTTGAAGGGAACAAGCTGGGTATCAGTTCTTCTTTTGCAAATTCTTCATGTCCTCTTTACCTCTGTACCCCCAGTCAAAAGCCACATTGACCTTTCATGCTTTTTCTGAGCTTTCAGACATAGAAGAAGGGAAAGAGATTCCTCACCAGTCAGATCCTTACTTAGTACTTTGTCCCCCACAGACAGGGCCTTACCTCACACTTACCATAATTATGCAGCAGACAGTAATAGATCCACTTTGTAGATGAGAAAAAACAAGGCACAAAGATGTTAATTACAGTCAAGAGAATATTAGATGTGGGTTTTGATGCAACTGAGATCAGTTCCAACTCATGCCCTCTAAAAAATGTGGTTCCCTCATCTGCCAAAAGGGCTAGAATGTCTGCCTTTGGGGTTGTTTTCAGGAGCACATGAAATTATGGAGACAAATTTCCTTGTGCAGTACCTGTCACATACATATACCGGGAACTCCTTAAAGCTGTTACATGTTTAACTAATGAAGATGACGATGATGATAATAACAGTGATGATGTTTATGGGTCATAATAATGTTTACAATCCTGACCTCACCTTTGGGCATTTCCACATTCCATGTTCTTTCTTCCACATCACAAGTTCTGAAATTAAGCAAATCGCTCCTAATTAAAAGACTGGGAAGGTGACCAAGGCAATCCATTGCTTTCATAAACTTCTGGGAAACCTGAACTCTACAACCTAATAAAAGAACAGTATCAAGTGCCGAAGATGGGAGATGTTGGTAGGCCTGCAGCCAGGCAGAGAAAAGAGGTAACAGGGCCCAGCTTCTGGTCTGTACAGCTGAGGTCAAAACACTCATTCCACAAGTCTGCACCAGCTGAGTATTTTTAAATTGCATGGAAAAATACTCTCCTCTACCCTAGGAACTCATGTGTGCTGAGCTCCTAATATTTTTAGATATGTTATACATTGTTTTCTGTAATCATCTCAAACAACCTAAATGAAGTTAAATGATGAAGAATGTTATGAGGGAGGAGGAAGTGAGGTGCCAGGCTGGGGTGATGCTGTTTTCAGTGCATGGTTGGTAGAGCCCCACAGGTTAGATGCCAGTGGAGCAGAAAAGTAATGATCTAGAAATTGAAATCTTCGCTGACACAGAGCAGGCAGGAGGCCAGCAAACTCTCCTGTGCTATCTAAATCCTTGGTTTTCTTTACTTTGGAAATGAGAGTATGGATCACCTCTGCTGGAGTAAACATTAAGGTCTGAAGGCTTTTGTGGTCCAAAGCCATTTCTCCACCCTCATTGCATTCTCGAGTGTCAAAAATTATCATTCTCCTTTTCAGAATTGCAGCCAAGGCACAGGGCAAAAGCCCACCAGGGTGACACTGTCAATAAATGACAGAACTGATATCTGATTTCAAGTCTCTTAGTATCAGCCTTTGTCCCTTTCAGCTTTGTTAGGCTGAGTTTGTCCCAGGCCTTGGCTCTTGGTTATTCAGGTTTCTGGACCTCATTTTCTGCTCACTGGCATTTTGGACACGCATTTGAGAATTTGCAAGGTACACACAAACATACCGATTCCATAGATGCCATGTTCTCTTCTCTGCCAAGGTGGCAGCTTCTCTGAAGCAAGAAAAAGATTTGCCAGAACTTAAGTCAGCCACAGAGCTGAAGGGTGTCTGGCCTGGTTGTTTCAATGCATCCCAGCAGGAGAGCAACAGGAGGACAGGAGAGGAAAGCTGTGGTTAAAAGCATGCTCTCTGGAGCGGGTGGCTGGTGTTGATGCCACCCCCACGTGACCTCATGCAAACACTTGTGCTCTCTCTACCTCACTTTCCTTATCTGTAAACCAAAGGTAATGACAGGGCCTCCTGTACTGGGTTGTTAGAAAGAGAGCAGGAGATCATGGCCGTAGAGGGCTTGTTGCTACAGCTTGGTGTGTGTTGTGTACACCAAACCTTCATAGACTGTGTGAAGGGCTAAGGGCATTTGGTAGGGTGAAGCCATTCAGCCTGAATTCCCAGGGACTCATAAAAGCAAACAGCACCCATGTCTGTCCCAGCATGGACTGGGTGCTGGCCATCCAGGCTACTATCAGAAAGGCTGAGAACAGCCTCCATTGTTCTTCACATCCCCAAGTCCTGATCTTTCCTGTTTGGAACATAAAGGCCAGCCGCACTATCCCACATGCCAGTTCTTTCTGGAGCCTTAAGGACCTAGGGAAACAGGGATATTGGCAACTCCCTTTGCACAGGTGGGTGAGCAGATGAGGCCCTTCTATCACCATGGCATGTACACACACATGCATACACAGACACACACACACACACACACACACACACACACACACCCCATACATACATACCATTCTGGGAATCCTGCCATATTGCCCTGGGAAAATGTATATGTTTCCTCTCTAAACATGTCAGAGTAAAAACTTTCCCAGAACACTTGGTTCAGAAGCAGAGAAGCTGTATCTCTCACATCGCTCTCATCAGATCTTTTTTACTTTTCTGAGGTCTGACGTGAAGATACTGTCTGCAAGTAAGAATAGGTCAAGTTGCCAGGTGGTTACAAGGTTATAGCTACAACTTGAGCATGTGTCTTATGACCTGGCTTTGCCCTCTCCAGCAGACCAGGGGGCCCTTTGAGGACAGGCACCACTTTACTCAACCAGATAGAAGAGAAGATAGGACTGGAGTTTCCAGGAGGCAAACTCAAACCCCCGCCCTGTGATGAGGGGTGTGAACTGTAAGCTCCCCAGTGCTGCAGGAGTGGTATTTTCCTCATGGTAGCCCATTCCTGGGAGACTTAGCTGCAGACCCACTAGCAGGACAGCTGAGGACACATTTCCAAATGAGTGGGAACTGCTCCTCCAGAACTGTCAGTGCTGGGACTTCACATTCTTCTGGATAATAAATGGTTTCTTTTTTGTTCTCAGTACGTTGTTTAAAAAGAATAACAGACTTTTTATTTTGAATTAATTATAGACTCACAAGAAATGGCAAAATTAACAGAGAGTTCAATATACTTATCACCCACCTAGCTCTTCTCAACATTTTACATAACTCACTACATGATCAACAGGAGGAAATTGACATTGGCGAACACATTTAACCAGGTTAACACACTTAACTAGATTGTAAGCTTTGCTCACGACATCAGCTCTAAGTGCACTCCTGCATGTGCGAGTGTGTGTGTGTGAGTGTGTGTGTGTGTGTGTGTGTGTGCCCACGTGCAAGCCTATGAAACTTGATTGCATCTGTAGTCAGTCCCTTTGATTTTATTTAGGGATACTTTCATATTTATATACAGCTATAAAAAATAACGCAGAGATCCCGTGTACTAGTTTCTATAATGATTATGTCTTGTAAAACTATGGTACAATATCACCACCGGGATTTTGACATCGACACAGTTAACAAAGACAATATCACTGCGATGGCAAGGACCCTTCATGGTACCTTTTGGTATCCATGCCCTGTTCTTGTCTTTCCCGAAGCTCCTTGTAAGTCCCTGCTCCTTTCGTTGACTATCATCTCAGTACTCAGACCTGTCAGGTTGGCTCTGGTCCTTGAGCATAGTTTTCTGCCATTTTATCCAGGCTTTTGCATGATAGCTTTCTCTTTTTCTTTGCTAAGTAGTAGTCTACGATGTGGATATACCATGGTCTGTCTAACCTTTACCTGTTCAAGGGCATCTGAATCATCTCTAGGTGTTACTGGTTGTGAATAAAACTGCTATATACACTTGTATACATGATTTTTTAAAATTGTGAACATAAGTTCTTTATTTTTGTGGGATAAGTGACTAGAAGCAGTTATTTAACCGCATTATGGTGGCATGTTTAGTATTCTATGAAATTTCTTACTTTCCAAAGTGTAAATAGCTGTGCTTTCTCACTTACCATCTACATCTCCTCTTCAATAAAATGTCTCTTCATGTCTTTTGCCCATTTTCTATTTGAATTGTTTGATTTTTGCTATGAAATTTTGAATATTCTTTTTTGAGACAGGGTCTCGCTTTGTAGTTCAGGCTGGTCCCGAGCTCAGCCTCCAACTCACATCACAGCAATCCTCCTGCCTCTGCCTCCCTAGTGCTGGGATTAAGGGCGTGAGCCACCACACCCAGCTCTGTGGTATGTGGTACTGATTGCTCCTGGGAGTGAGTCTCCATGCCCAGTATGGTATGTGGTTACCGGGGACTGAACCCAGGTCCTTGCGCTTGCAAGACAGGTGCCAGAACCACTGAGCTAAATCCCCAGCCCCTTGAATATTCTTTATATATTTTAAATATTAACTTTTTAGCCAATATGGAATTTGAAACTATTTTATCCCACTTTGTAGCTTATTTTTTGAAATTTCTTAACATCCTTTTTCAAATAGGAAAAGTTTTAAATTTTGAAATAGAATTGATCAATTTTTCCTTTAGGGATCATCCTATGAGCACCAAGTCTCATATTTTTTCCTAAAAGTTTTAGAGATATACCTTGTATAGCAAGTCTGTGAATCACTGTGAGTTGATTTTTATTTCTCATGTGCAGTTTTTCGGCCTATAGATATCTGTTTGCCCAGTACCATTTTTTGAAAAATCTGTCATTCCTCAATTGTTTCTTCCACTGTGTAAAAATAGGTTATGCATATTTTTTGTTATGGCTATGTCTCTTGGGGGATTTCTTTGTTTGTTTACATTGATTTGTTTATTCTCCCACCAGTGCTAGATAGTTTGCTAATGTAACTACATGGTAAGTCTTGCAACATATCCCTACCATTTTATTTTTTCTCAAAGTTGTTTTACTACTTTTCCTTTTCTTATACATTTTAGAATAATCTATACCCACAAAACTTTTTCTGGGCTTTTAATAGAATTACATTGACCCTATATACTAATTTGGGAAAAATTGATATAAGGAGCCTAATAATTCATGCATAGGGTATGTCTCTCAGTTTATTTAGATCTTTTATTTAGATGTAGTTTTAAATAGAAATATTATGCATACTTTGATTGTAAATATTTAATTTCTGAACAGTCACACTTGGTATTTTGTTTTCAGTGTTAGTGTTCATAAGTTTATTGTGTGAACATATTTGATCATAAGTTTATTATGTGAACATATTTGATTGTGAATCTTGAAACCTTGCTGAGCTCATTTATGAGTTCCATGAAGATTTGTTTGTTTGTGTAGATTCTTTGCTACTTTTTAGTTGGGTAAGTAGGGATAGTTTAAATTCTTCTTTTCTCACCTATATACATGCTTTTTATTTCCCTTCTTGACTATTGCTCTGGCTAGAACTTACAGATTATTTTTAATAAAAGGGGAAAGTGCATATCTTTGCATCCAGATCTTAAGGGGAAAGCATGCAATCTTTTGGTATCAAGTAAGTAAACTGTAGAGTTTTTGTAGGATGCCCTTTATCAAAATGAAGAACCTTCCTTTTGTTTCTGTTCTCAGAATATTTTATTGGTGAAGAGGCTCTCAGACTGTGTTTAAGAGTATGATTTCATCTAAAGGTGAAATTCCTTTGACCATGTCTTCTGTTAAAAATAGATATATGCATTCCCTGGTTTACAGAGGCCACAGTCTTGTAAACAGCTCACAAGTTAGATAATGTGCAAAGACTGAGAGTTCAACATTGTGTGTAGATTTTTCATGTCCCAGAAATGCAGCCTTGGAGGGACTCAGTTCACACTGTAATTTGTACAACTAGAACCGTAGCATTACACAATACAGTTTACCCCATGTGGGAGAAATTCACTTTGGTCCTATTAGATGACCTTGACTTTGAAAGGGAATTGTTCATGTAAGCCTTTTACAGATATAAGGCCCCAGGGGTCATCTGATTCATCTTTCACTGGCTTGTCTGACCTAGTGTTATTGAATATTTCCAATATACAAGAAACCAGTGTGCCAGGTGATGGTATACTGAGGTGAACTACAGCCAAAGCCCTCACCTTTCAATTACCCAAGTGGGATTTGTTGGACAGTACTAAACAGTGGAGAATGCCAGAGTTAGTTATATCTTATCATAGTGTTGCCT
Organism: Petromus typicus; assembly: GCA_004026965.1. NCBI lineage: Eukaryota > Metazoa > Chordata > Mammalia > Rodentia > Petromuridae > Petromus > Petromus typicus. The sequence continues at coordinate 245,621 of PVIR01000087.1, read as the reverse complement.
TTGCTTAGACAGAACCAGCGAATTGGCCAAAATCACAGGGCTGGCAGAGCTGGTAAACACAGCATGATGCCTATAAAATACAGTCCCTCAGAACTGCCACTAGATGGAACCTCGCTCTGTCTGCAGTTCAGGTTTGGGTTTAGGTTTAGGTCTATCCCATAACATTACATTCACATCGTCTTCAGCTCACAAGTAAATAGGAAAGAAAGACCATTAGGTATAAGATATCTTGTGGCTCATGCCAAGCTCAGAGAGGAAACAGGAGAGTGACTACTGGAGGAGTAGCTATAGGGTGTGATGTGTGTGTCATTACTTTTCCGTCTTCTCCTCCCGAGCCTGTGTTCCTGTACCCTCCACCCTACAGGCAGGAAGTGACCAGCAGGTCAAGTCAGGAAGAAATCTCCCATGCAGCAAACTTCGACCGTCCACGGGGCAGCTCAGTTAAAGCGAAGCCTCTTTCTGCCCTTTAGCTCAGCAACCAACTGTGTATACTGCTCTAATTGGGCTTTTTCACACCATTAAGTAGATGGATCAATGGCAATTATCTTGGGCTTTAATTTTACCACTCTTCTGTCTGTCTCTAACCTTGGGAGTTACTGAAAAGAATACACTCTTAAACACAAGAGTATAAATACCCACAGGCACATGTGGCCCACTTGCTAGTATGGGCACTGCACACACGTGTGCATGCACAGATCTGGTAAGGCAGAGGCCACCAGGGTGGCCTGGACTCAGGCCCTAGAGCTCTGCTCCAATCACTTCAGAGTCCAAGCCTCTTTATGCTGAAAACTACAGTGAAAAGAAGTTGAAGTGAAGCCATTCAGATGCCCGGTGGGGTCCTCTGCCTGATTCAGGGGGATGTGAGACAGAGGAATGACACTGTGTTGGAGAAGGGCTCCGAGGCCCCTTTCACTGTCCACTAAGTATGTATGAGAGGGATCCTAAGGAGCCCATACCTGCCTGTTTTAGCAATCAAGCAGGAAGTGACTCTTCATAGAGAATTTTACCACAAGCAGCAGGCTGGACACGTGATGAGCAATCCAGCTTTTAATCTTCCCTGCATCCCTAAAAAAGCAAGGATTGTTTCTTCAGTTCACAGATTAGGAAACCCAGACAGTGCTGTGTTGTGATCACCCCAGGAATGTACCTTCCATTGTGTCTTCTGCCTTTTCTTCAAGTGTCATTCAAGCAAGCTCTCCATCCTGGCCAGAACATGGCATAGGGAAAATTGGGCTCTGGCCTACCTACCTGTTCCAAGAAGGCTCCTTGACAGGAATTCTGTCCTTCCCTTGCATGTGTACCACATCTGTCTCCCTGTCCAGCCTTCCAGATTCCCCAGGTGAAGCCTTCCCTGGGGCCCCAGCCCTCTCATCCAGCCCTAGCTTTCACTCGGTCGGCCATCCGCTCTCCTGGCCCAGCTCTAGTAGACTGTTTTTTTCTATTCTCTGTCTCCCTCCTGTCACTCTGTTTTCACTACTGGTTGCTGATTATAAAGCCTCTAGGGGCGAAGTACACCTAACATCTTTTTCTTAGTCTCTTGCCTTCCACCCCAAATCATACTTACAGGCTTCGCCCCTCACCAACAGCTCCATCCTACAACTTGTTGAAGAATCTAGGTTTCATTAGAACTGAGTTTGGTTATTACTGTTTCTAATATTTGCAATTAAAAGGCATCTGCAATTAAAAAGGTTTACAAAAACTCAGCCCACCTAAAGTACAGAGGTAGAAGAGGGCCACCTCTTTCCAAGGTCCCCATCTCCCTCCAGCGCTTCCTGTGCTTCTGCTGCCCCCAGGCCACGCCTTCTGCCCCTCCCAGTTCCTCCCTCTCACACAGCCCAGGCCTGTTTCCCGTTTTCCCTCCTCCACCTGCATTGCCTCGCTGGTATCTCAAGGGGAGGAGTGTCTGTTACTTCTTTCATAGAAGGTCATTTCTCAGTACAATGGGATCTGTCCTTATCCCAGTCTTTCGCCCATAATCCGTAATATACACACCTCTTATCTTCCTCTGTACTTGATCTGTATCAGGCTTCTGAGAGCTCAATGCCTGGAAGTGCGAAAGTTTCTCATGCTGCTGGGGCTCTTTCATCATTGTCTGAAAAGCTGAGTTAAAAGATAGTGTTTTTGTAAATTTTGGGTGCGGACCCACGGTGAATTTGGCCCTGAAACAAGTACTCCGGTGCTTAAAGATAAAGTAAGAAAATGAATGCTCCTGGGGTGGTAACGTGTTAATAACATTTGGCCTCCAGCAAATGTGGATTTGAATCCCAGATGCAAGGTAGCTAGCTGTTCAGTACTGGTGAGTGTGCTGTCGCCTCAAACTTTAGCTTTCCTATCTATAAATAGTGAGAATAATAACAATAACCTTGGGGATTTGATGTTGTGATTACAATTATAGGATAAAAGTGCTGACACTTGCTAGACATATCATAAAATTATGCAATTAGTTGAGTAAGGTTGTTCTATCCCCGCAAGGGCCGAAAAACATCTTGACAGTTAAGTATCTGAAAAAGGTGATCCAGTGCCCTGCAGGGGATGATGGCAGAGGAGATGTCCAGCTAATAGTGGTAGGGATTGACTTTATCAGAAGTAACCAGGAACTGACCCTTTGGCTTAGAAGGACAGATGCCAAGAATGAGAAGGCTCAGGACTCAGAAGTACTGATCAGGAAAATGAAAAGTAAAATGTTCTGCTCTACAAACTTACCTGGGACTGGCAACTGCTAGCTTGGGGCCATTTTGTTTCAACGTTGCATTCTGAGATAGCTAAGATACCTTCTAGAACATTCTATATTTTAAACAGAGCCAAAGTCTTTCACAGAAGGAAGGTAAACAATAACAACAACAACAACAACAACAACAACAATGCCCTTTGCTGTTCCTGGTACTTCTTCGCATTGTCTTTACCTACCCAGCAGGATAGAAGGAAAGCTGAGTTAGGAGCCCAGGTGTTAAGTTTCAGATTTCACATTTGGCATTAAATCACACATAGTCACTTCATTTCTCTGAGCTTCCACGCCCTCCTCTGTCATGTGGGAATATTTACTCTGCCTCTATTACTGAGTAATTAGGAGATGATGAGGGTGAATGTTCTTGGCACACTAAGAGACCTGTAACACATGTAATGGATTGTGACAATATTTCACATGACTAATCCTGTTAACCAGTGCAAAATAATAATGATGATTATCCTTCTCATTATCTATCTTTGAATCATTTTTTCCATTCAGTCATACATCCATCTTTCTCTCAGTCTCCCTTCCTCTTTGCTTCCCCTCCCTACTCCCTATTCTCCCTACCTACCTATTCACCTTCTGACACATCTACCTAAAAATGTTTCACATGTTTGATCAAGCCAATGAGCATGCAAGCAGCCAGCATTCACAAGAAAAACCATGCCTGTTAATTTATAAATTCTGACAAGGAAGAGGTGACAGGTGGGAATTACCTGTTTATTAAAATTGTATGCATCTCTGAGCATGTACTTGCCTAATGTTTTTGAAATGAAGCTTAGGATTTCTTTGACATATAATATTAAACATGCCTCACCTATTCTGAACCTAATACCTAAACTATTCCTCAAAATTGCATGTGTTTCCAGGGGTTAATTTATGTAATCAAAATGATCCTGCATCTGTATGCAATTTATTCAGTTATGCAAAGACATAAGAGTTTTAAGAAAGGCTTAATGGTTGAATCATGGGAAATAACCCTGAGAAACTATAAAGGAAATGCTAATGCAACATCCAAAGGAGATCAAATATAAGAAGCAGCCACATGAACATCTAGGCATCAAAAATTGACAGAGGACCCTGATAAAAGAGAAAAACAAGAAGAAATGAAAAGAGTGAGATGGTTGGGAGCTAATCAGGTAAAAGCCAATCGGTCAAAGTAATCAATGAAGGAGGATTTAGTGGAAGAAAAATCACCATGACAGTGTGCAAGCAAAGCAACTAACTGGATGCATATGTTAACACATAAAATATTAGATGGATATGGTCAAGGAGACTCGACCAAGCGGAAGCTGGAAACCAGTAGACATCTATGGAAGTAAGAGGACCTACCCCATCGGGTGCCTTGAAAGTGTTGTTCCCAACTGTGGACCCCCATACGTGACTCTTACACAGGTACCATTCATGCCTCACTAAGTACTGAATTAAATAAGAAAGGGAGTATAATTGTGGTTCTAAGGAAATACATCATTAAGTGAATAAATGAAGTTACAATTTCATTCATTCTTGTGACCAACCAATGCCACATTGGGTCTAAGAGGCTTTTGCTACTCTCCTCATTAGCATCTACTTTTTGTTGAACATTCTCAACATCGAATGACATGATTGCTACTATTATTGGGCACTAACTATATACACACCCTGGCCAACTGCTTCAAAGGGAAGAGCTCTTTCTAGCTGAGAAAATGAAGACACTAATAATTTAAGTAACTTACCTATGTTCTTAGGGCTATCAAGTAAGGGAAGAAGTCTAGAAACCTAAGTGTTTGTGGTTTAAAGACATATGTCTATCTTCTTCACTTGCCTAATTATAACCTTTTCCGCCTCCTGGTCTGAAAGCTCAATAACTAGAAGTCTCAGGTCCACCCTTTTTTCTGAAAAAACCTTTCAATCACAGAGTTCATTAGCACTTTCCTCTCTCCTGGGGACAGTGCTAAAAGCAGGAGAGTGAGACTCTTCCTAGGGTGGAGAAGTTGTCTAATTGGATGGTATTGAACAGCATCAAAAGAAAAGAAGTAAAACAATGGGTAGAAAATATGATAGAGCACGATGAAGGGAAGATCAACTTTTACAGTATTTTCTCCAGTTACACATATGCTGTATTTCAGGAAACAAAGTCATCATCTATTGGAAGATGTAGTTTGATGTGTGGTTCAGAAAGGAGAAAAGGACGCCAATTAGTGGCAAGATGTCATTGCTTATACGACACATTCAAGTTTCAGAGCTGTTAAAACATGGGGAAAATGTGTGTCTAGGAAAGACAGAACACATCAGATACAGGCACACACTGTATATGCATATGCTGTATGTGTATTCTGTAAAGTACGATTCCTGCTGTGGGTCATGGCCAGTCAAGTTGGACAGTCTCTCTCCTCTGTGATGGAAAAGGTGAATGGGCCTCTACACAGTGGCAGGAGCTGCAAGGGGCACCTGCATGGCCATCCAATTAGTGAGCTCAGCCAGAGACGGCCCTGGCTGAGCTCCACTGCACTGTGCCCTGTGACCCAGCCCTGGACAGTCCTCAGCCAGGATCAAGCATTAATGAAGATGCTTGGCATTTCAAGGATGTGACCAGGAGGTGTCCCTTTTCCCAGGTTCCTATTATACAGAGACAAGGTCCTGTCCAGACAGCATCATATAAATTAATTAAGGCATTGGGGGGGGGAACCAAACAGGAATTCATATTCCCCAGGCAATACGCAAAAGGCTGAGAATCAGAGGTGTAGAAAATAACTGAAAGGCCAGCCCAGGATATTGCAAAGGGTATCCTGCTTCTGAAATGAAAGTTTGATGATAAAAAGTGAAGGGATAAAGATTTTAGTGCTTATAGCTCTAATTTGATCTTGGTCTGCATATCATTTATTCATTCATTAATTCATTCAGCAAGTATTTATGAGACACCCATGATGGTCAGGCTTTGTGATAAGGCTGCTGGACTCACAAGCAGAATGGACTGCCAAAATGATTGTGAAGGGGCTCACCTTATTTCCCTGCTTCTACCTTCTCCAGAGTCATGTGACCTGGTCCTCATGACCCTTTGCTACAAGCTGTGACTAGTGTCAGCTCCTGAGCTACCCTTACCTGAGATGGAATGGGGGAAGAGAATAATTGTCCCCTGCTTTGTAGCTTGGCATAAGGTCTCAAGTTTCCCTATATGAAGACCAGGTAAGCAGCCCTCACCCCTGGGGTCCTTCCGGCTCCTTCAGTAGCCTGAGCTGCAGCACCACTCACTCACTGCTTGGAACACTTTCCAGACCACAGTTCTGGCTTCTGCACTGTGCCCCAATCACAGCCAGTCTGGTGCTCTCAGAGCAAGGTGACTGCTAGTAAGAGCCACAGCTAAAGTCCTGGCCCTGTGTCAAGATTCCTGTGATCTTGTTATGTCTCATGTAATCTTATGTGGCAGAAACTGTTAATATACCCATGAAGCCATTGGGAGTTAGTCTGTCTTTTATCAGTTGTTTTGTGTGGGTCACATACACAAGGTGCTAAGGGTGTTCCTGCCTGAGCTTGATCATCCCATCACTGCGCAGCTCCATGGACACAATCAGGGAGGAGCAACATTTTGGAAACTAAGACAGTGCCTCACTTCTACTATATTTCAAGGTAATTCCAGTTAGCTGGAAAAAAAAAAAAAAAAGGAGCTGCTGGCATAACAGAAGCCAATACTGTTTTTCTGTCTATGATCAAAGCAAGAAGTCAAAGAGTCAGGGTTGCTGGTTCAGACCTAAGTCAGCAGGCATCTGCGTGTAGACTGGCGAGTCCTTGAGCTTCTCTGCATTACCTCTTCTCAGTCCGGGCCCTAAGGCCCTCTCAGCACGGACATGCAGGAGAACACACAGGGTGCCCTGTTGTTCGGGAGCACGCACGTGCGCGCACACTGAGAACAGTGCCTGTGTTCTACCTACCAAACACCTGCAGGGAGCATGCGCTGTGTGACCACGCTCTATCAATAGGCAGAACCAGGATGTTTAGTTTAGTTTTGTTTTACGTGGTTTTACATTTTCAATCTGTTCCATTTTCCCTTTTCTGAGCCCTGTCCACAGCCAAGTGCTGGGCAGAGGAACAGAAATCTCCGTATGTTGGGCTGAAATACCGGGACAGAAGCAGGAAGATCCTGGGATGGATCCAGGAATGTGCTCTTTGGGGCAAAGGAGACAGGCAGGAAGGAGGCAGGAGTAGCCTTCCTGTAGGAGATGGACAGCGAGGCCCTTCAAGTTCCTCTATAGTCTAAAGAGACGTCCTCTCCCATAGGGTCTGTGCTATCCGTAGTTCCTTCATCCTGGACAGGGATGTTTCTTTCTCTGAAATAGAATCCCAAGTGCAAGTGTAATGCACGGGGAGCCCAGAATTCAAGGAAAACTTCTGGGAGGGGCTTATATACATAGAGAGAGACACTTCCCTACAGCAGCTAGAATCAGACTTTCTCAAGCAGGAGAGGCAACAGGACTGGGTCTCCCTACAGGAGTCTCCATGGAGAAGCCAGCAGTCATTGAATGGAGTACTCAGCACTGGAAATGCGGGCCCCATGCCATTCACATATAATTAACACCCACAGGCCTTCATCCTGCCATCTCAGCAGGGAACTCAGCACTGGGGTCAAGAGGCTTCAGAGCACTTTCTCCACACAGCATTTGATAGCAACTCAGAAAAGGCAGCTGCAGAGAGTCTTTGGGCCCCTTTAGCTCACCTTCTTCTTGCAGGTTCTGCTGGTCCTGTGCACACCCCGTCAGATTGTCTGTTCCCCAGCAGGGTGCTTGGGCTTGTTGGGTGCTGTCTGGGTTTGCTGTAGGGCCCCTGACAGGTGTTACTGAGACTCAGCCCATGACCCTCACCTGCCTGGGAGAGTCAGGTCTCAGCTGAGGAGAGCAGCTCACTGTTTGTGGGGTTGACCATCTAAACCAGGCTGATCAGAAGGCATTTGTGGTTCAGTTATAAAGATACCTAGTCCAGAATTCAAACAACAGGTAAATATACTACATTCTTCAACGTCTTTTGATGAAACATAAAAGACAGAGGCAAATTCCTATTTCAAGGAAAATCTCTGTGGAATCCCTGTAATGCTTTTTGCTTTCCTAAATAATCTCTTCTGAGATACCACATACCCTAAAATTCTCTCATCCTCCACAGCAACTCAGCTCTCTCTCTATCTGTCTCTATCTCTGTCTCTCTCTCTCAGTGTATGTTTGTCTCTCCTCACTCTCTTCTTCCTAACATCTCTGTTATGTAGATCAAAAACTTCAAGGAGTTCTTTAGCATTCTCTCAACTACATCCCTTTTAACTGACTTCTCCACAAGACAAGAACCAAAATTGGACCTAGTCAGCAAAAATCTTTCTCCCTGGGAAGTACAGGCAGGAGCTGAGGACTAGTCACACACTGCCCTCTCTGTCCCTGTTTACAGTCACTTCCATGTCAGCAGCCTTGTTAGTTTTACAGACTATCTCTGCTAAGGCAGTACTCAAAGGGTAATTTAAGCATAATCATTATCCGTGATCCTCCCACCCCACCCCAGCCTCTTACTTCCTCCAACAAGCTCTGCCCAGAGCAAGCTGCTGCCTTCATTAGTTAAATAAGTGGGAGCTTCGTTCTGTTAAGGCATTCTCTAACCTGAGCTTTTTGTCCACTCCCAGTATGGGGTGAAAGGGAGGTTTTTCTGCCATCCTTTTTTAGTGAGAAAAGTCACTTCCTGGTTAGGGTGGAAATGGGGCCCCTCCAGGAAACATGGATGCCACAGCACTTCCTGTGTCACTCCAGAGCAGCTCCTGCCGCTCCCAAGAAGGCATCTACTCAGAGAATTTCACGGTTAGCCATGAGTAAGCTTCTCAGGGACACCAAAGAGAGAAACTTCTGTTAGAAAATCACTGTGAAAAGTAAAGGATAAACATCACAGACATTTCTTACAGCAGATTTTTTTTTAAAGGTAAAAGAATAAAAGGTTCACAGAATGATGGGACCGCAGAAATTTGGAAAAGGACCCAGAAAGGGGAGCTGTGGTGAAGAAGATAAATGGCCTGATTTCACAATTTCACTCAGAGCAGACCCAGGGAAGGGATGACATCAGAGAGTTACCTGGCCCCATTTCTCTAGAATGGTTTCCCCCCACACACAACACAAAGCCTACTGGTTTACCAAGTACACCTGCAAAGGTTATCACATCTGGCACCTGTTAGGCAGATGGGCTCCTCTGAAGGCTCTCTGCGTGGGGTGAGCCCAGCTTCTCAGCCAGGGTCCTACCATCAACTCAGACCCACATCCTTGCCCAGGAACACTCTTCCTCTCCTCCTCCTCCATACCTGGCAGTGTGGGCTGGGTCTTCCTGCCCGTGATCTTACCATACCATGTTTTCCTCTTCACTTACTAGGCTGCAGTCATGACCTCCCTTCATTCCCTTGATTAGGAGAAAAAAGAGGCAGAAAAGAGAGCACCAAAGGGTACCTTAGCTAGCCTGTGCCTGCAGAGACAGCAGACACTCAGTCCTGCCATCTCTAGGAAGCAGCCTCAGGGGTTGCAGCTGATGGTCAAGAGGCTGGGAAGTATCCATGTACTCCCTACCCATTCTCCGTCGAGGGCAGTCCCCAGGATACTTGTCCTCTGGTACTTCTAGTTTGCTCTAAGCAGCACACGCTGGGGTAATGGGAGAAGCTCCCTCTGGCCGAGTCACAGTGGTTTTCTGTACCAGCTGTGTAGTCAGGACACTGGCAAATCTGCTGCACCCACCTCCCTCTTCCACTGTCATTCATAGAGTCCAGATCCTGGGTCACCCCAATATTGTGTTCAGTTTCAGTCAATGCCAAGTACAGGTGAGCATGTTTGTGTAAACTAGGCACTCTGCATGGACACTGTGGACAGTTTCACGCCTCTATCAACATCCTTGGCAGGGAAGCACATCAATCAAGGAGTTCTTGATGATGTTGATGAAGTTATGACTGCTATTTATTTGTTGGAAATTAACAGACAAAATCCTATGTATACATTACATGTAACAGATGTTTTAAAGTCTATATGGATGGCTCTTTATAGCTGCTGAAGTAGAAAGTGAGAGATTCCTTACTAACCTGAACTTTCACAGCAACCCGGGGACAAAGACATGAAAAAGTATTTTTTCACTCACTCCAGTGAAAATGTACTTAGTATGAGCAAATCCTTTCTTGGCATGAAACATCTGGTCCCTCTTTCCTCCTTCTCTAAAGCTATCCTTTCCTGTGGAAGTTAGATACGCAGGAGTCACAAGGGTGGCCAGAGCCAGAAAAATGAAAGGGAAAGGACAGGGAATGGGTAGAGGGAAATAGAGAGAAGGAGCTGAGCTGCCTGTTAAGAAAGTACCTTCTAGTGATCAGCTTATGGCTTTAGGAGGGCCAGGAGCAGGACACACAGAGGGACAGGAAGGTAGAGAAAGCAATCAAGAAATAAGCTAGTTAGTGCTGCCCAGATGGCTTTTAATTGGTGGTCCAGGCTCTGGGTCTATCTGTGTGTCATTTAACCTGCAGCACTAAGAAGAAAACCGAGCTTAACAAAAATCCTGGGTAGAAACAACAAAAGAAGTAGGGGGAAGGAGGAAGAGTGAATGGAGTTGAAGTTGGGGAGCAACTTTGTGTACAGAAGAATCTGTGGTCAGCTTGTTGGAGGGGCTACAGTTGTACCTAGTTGCTCTTTGAACTCTGGAGAGTTGGACAGGTGGCGTGAGTGTGTTTACATGTGTGTATGTATGAGTGTGTATGTATGAGTCTGTGTTACTTCATGGGCCTCAGTCTTTTTGGGCACAGGGTTTAAGCTGGTTTTGATTGTCTGCCTGGGTCCCTTAGTGTGTTAGTATACTAGAGGGTGAGGCAGTATTGATGCGTGTCTGGATGCAGTGTGTGTATGTGTATCCAGACACAGACATTCTCTACAAATCTGGGCTCTGCAAAAGCAAGAAATCAGGACAGGCTGATAGAGCTGGGAAAAGGAAGGCCAGACATTTTCTTAAGCTTTTAGTCTGGTTTCTGGTTCCAGAACCAGCCAGGATAGTCCTGTTAGCTATCTCCAGAACAACAAGGTGGCCTAATATTGACGTCTGGGGCCAGATGGCCTGACACATGGCAGCATAATGAGAGGTCTGGATGCTACCTTTATTCCCTCAAGGTACCTCACACTCATTAAGAGACGGAAAGCAGGAATATAAATAAGATTAGTTTGTTTTATTTTAATGATCATTGCTTTGTAACACTAAGAATAACTTCTAAACATGATGGCACTCTCTCATGTCCTTATTAACATCTTAAGATCATCCCCTTTATATGCTTTCTTTGTGTGTACTACTATTTTGGATCTGTATCAGTATTCACATCAGCACATGATATATCTACATAGATTCTCACACATACATGTCATGGACAGTTTTTACCAGAATGAAATAGTGGAATATTGTACTTGTTTTTCTCTAAACAGCATAGAGGCATCGGCCCACGTTACTTCACATAAAATTGCATCCATCACTGAAATGGCCGGATGCTTTGGCTCTGTATGGAGAAGCTCCAATCTGGTCACCCTGTCCCTTGATGAAGGACCCCTCCCTGTTGCAGTGAATATCCTTATGTGTGCCTTTGCATACTGCTTTGAAACTTCTTGGTAAAAATCTGATAATGAGGTTCTGTTTGGATGGGGACCACCCAGAAAGGGAGGTTGGCAAACCTGGAGTGTCCAGGTTTCCTATTACCGGTTCTTAGCTTCACCATTAATATGCAGGGCAACTTCTTATTCTCTGCCTCTAGCATTTTCTCTATGAAAGGGGTTGCTAAAATTAAATTCACCTGTCTCTTCATCACTGTTTGTTTTACTGTCTTTCTTAAGGATTCTCAGCATATCCATTGGGGTTTAAAAATATAGAATTCAACAATTCACTGGCAGAACAGAAGATTAAATGCTGCCTCCCACTTTACAGTTTCATCGGTGCTGTGTGACATGTTAATACCCCTTAATCAGACAGTAGTTTTGTGGGGTACAGATCAGCCAAAGTAAAAGCAGAATGACCGGGTTGGAGTCCTCTGTTTCACAGCTAGGAAGTATTGGTCAAGTAGTTAGTTTCATCTAACCTGCAGTTTCTGGAAATAAAGATACCAATGCCTCTAGTGTTAAGTAAAACAATTTGCAGCACTCAGTCCGGTATCTGAGATTAAGTATTCAGTAAATCTTCGCTGTATCATTATTACCATTACTGACCTATAAATACAGCAGTTATATGTAATTCACCATAATGTCCTCGTCATCTTCCTTCCCATAAATGGCATCACCAAATAATCAGTTGTTTGAGTTAGAAACAGTGAGCAGGAGATGGAGTCCTGGACTTGAATGAGAAATATCCTTTTCTTTGTTTATACTATTTACTTCTTTTCCCACTTACTGCAAGTTTGTACAATTTCCAATATTACAGAAATGTGTGATTTGTAATGTGTAAAATTCTCCATAAATCTCTGTTCAAAATAATTACTATTTGTCAAAGAATATTGCTCTATTTCTTTGTTTGCCAGTCTATTGACTGTGTTCCTCCTCTACTGAACTGAAACTCAACTAAACCAATAGCACAAGACTGATAAAAATTTTCCTCTCTGTGTTAGTCAGCTTTCTGTTACTGTAACAAAACACTTATGATAATCAAATGAGAAAGAATAAGGTTTTGGGGGGGATCAGAGTTTTTACTTCATGATCAGTAGGTTCTACTACCTGGACCTGCAGCAAGGCAGGATGTCACAGTGAAAAGTGTACAGTGGAGCAACTTGCTCACCCCGGGAGGAGCTGGGAAAGGGAGAAAGAGAGAGGGAGAGACAGAGAGACAGAGAGAGACTGGAGTGCTGCATGCCCTTTGAAGATACACTTTCAGGGATCTAAATTCCTTCTGCTAATTATCACCTCCTGAAGGTTCCTCCACCTCTGTTACTGCCAGAGGCTGGAGAACAACCCTTTACCATTCAAGATCCAAGCACAGCACTCTGAATATCCAGTGCCAAAGATCCTAATCTGGCACAAAGAAGAAAGCAATTCATTTTTTTTTTTGAATGAATAAGTTGCTGGTAGAATCCCAAGTCTTCACCTAGTAAACTCTGGTAAACTTTGGGATAGTACCACATAGGACTGTGCTTATCACAGCTGGACAGGACAGACCAACAGGGGATGGGACCAGGAGCTAATTAGACCCAAAGGAAGGAGGAGTCTGTCTCACAGGCAGGACCAATTACCCTCAAACCTGGAAGCCAGACAATAGGCAGCGTATGGGGAGTATATTTGGTAATTACAGGTTGTGGCAGGCCAGTAGGAACTGACAAAAGGAAATCCAGGAGGGGGCTCCTTTCTGAAACCCAAGTGGGTAGGATGTCCAACTCCTGGAAGTTCATGGCAGGGATGTAGGAGGATGGGCATGCCCACTAGATTCTGAGAATACAGTGCAAGAGCTGCCAGTGATCCAGGGAACAGGAGCAGATCCTGAGACTCCTCTTATGGCAGAAGAGCCAAGGCAGGAAATGCACACAGAAGCCTTCGATCTGGGGCCTGCACAGCATTCAAGCTTGGGGCTATGAAGGAGGCAACGTCTCAAGGTCATTGTTTGAGGATAAGTCTCTCAGCACTTGTCTGATCAGGACATATCGAAAAGCTACTTAGCAGCAGTGTGCGCTGAAGAGGGAGGGTGTGCCTGCTTTGTACTGGTCTCACTGACTTGTGCTAATGGACAGAGTGCCTGACACTGCAAGGTGTTGGGACATGAGCCAGAGGGGTGGTAATGGCTCTCACACAGCTCCTTCACTCAACAGAAATAGGCCCTCTGTGCCTCCAGTCAGTGCTCACACCTTTGGCAGGGAGTGGTAGTTAGAAGATGTTGAGATGATTATCTTCCAGCCAGTCCTTTCTTGCTAGCCCTGGTTTTCTACATCCCAGCGTCCACTCATGAGCTACCCTTGGTATTGTATATAGATGTTAGGACTGCCCAGAAAGCAGGTGACCAGGCCCCTGTTCCACCCCACAAGAATGGACTCACTCACCCAAGAGCCTTTTCTAACTCCCATAGAATACCTTTATCATGGACAAGAGAGCCATGCAATCCCCAGGGGCTCCATGGACTCTTGGGTGCATGTTCTCCAGTAAGAAACCGAGTTGTACTTGAAAGACTTCCTGTGGATGTCAGCTAAACCACTCCCTGGGGGAGGGAGGTGCCATTGAGGCAAAATCATGTTGTCTTGGCTTAGACTCTTGTTTCTCTGGGGTGAGACCCTGTGCTGTTACTCCTGTAGGACAAGGCCACATGGAGCAGTGATAAGAGAAAGGGCTTCTGCTTCTCCACAAACCAAGCTGGAATCCAATGCCTGCTTATTCCTGTTGGCCAGATAAAAATCCACACAAGGTCTATCTGTAACCCTAAGACATTTTAAAAAGTGGTTGAAGATTAAATTTGATGATTGCAGGAAATGCTTGGCACAATGCCATCTACATTCGACAGCAAATACAAAGATAAACAGCAGCACTGCTGGTATGGCCAGAGGTCAGAGACATTCCTGGTCACGGAGGAGAATCAGGAAAGAGTTAAAGGGGCTTCAGAGTGTAGATCGAAGCTCCCAAGGAAAAGCAGCTTCCAGTTCTGGCTTACAGCAAAGGTTGAGGCAGAGAAGGGCCATGGCCTTTGGATGGGTCTCCAGAATAAAGAGTGACCAAGAAATACAGCGAATGTTGGAATTTTCTGTTTTAAACTTTGGTACAGTAAAAGGCACATGGCCCAGAATGATAAGATCTGGGTGTCCAACATGAAGCGGGAATACTTTGAGTATTCTGAGGGAGGTTAATGGCAATGAGTCACTGTAGTCACTTTTTCATGCAGTTGTTTGCTGTATGTTTTTAATCACACTGATATGTAACAAAGGAGACTGTACATTGCTGGGCAGCTCAAGTACTGGAATACCCAGAGCCTCCCATCTTCCAGCTCCAGGTTCAGACTGAACCCAACACAGAATTGAGCTGCATCATCATCACCAGCAATGACAACAATAAACATTCTTATTAGGTCACTTTGATAGATCATCTTAATATTGTTGGTAAAATTATCTCATAATTTTATTACAGACACTATTTTAAAACTTAATTAATTCATTGCTTGCCGTGTTCCATGCACAAGGCATAGAACATATATCATAGGTTATGTCATTTGACCCTTACCAATCCTTTAAGATTTCTGGGGTCCCTTGGTCCTGCCACCATCATGGCCCTTATCCACAGAAATTAGGTGACCTCCTACCTGCTCTCTACCTACCTGGTTCCTTCTCCAGCTTCTCTCCAGCCTGTGAGTCATATCTCACAAACACGTGTTCGCTTACCTAGTCAGTGGGTGCAGGCAAGTATGAGGCTAAGGAATGAGCTAGCACCTTCCACACCACTTCCTAATTTTAGATACACTACATATCACACACCTCCTCGGTGCCAGACAACTTCTGAGCCCAACAATGATGATGCTAATTGTGATAATGATGACAACAATGAAACAGCATAACTTTTGTTTACTGAGTATCCACAGTGAGCCCAACAGTGCAGAAAAACACTGCCTGACTGTTCACATCTGACTCCATCAGTAACCCAGCAAAGGCTTAATCATACCCCTGTGACCTGGGAGCAACAGGCCCCACACCAGGATTGTGAGAGCTACAATTCAAAGTCCGACCCCTCCACCAAGCTGTAGCACACTGTAGAGAGAGGAGCAACAGCGTGGCCTTGAAGGGGGCACTGTACACTAAGCGGTGCAGGTCAGACAACTCCCTGGGTGCATCCAAGCGAGGTTCTTTCTCTTAGGAGGAAAAGGAGTGGGCAGAAAGGGGCACCTGTGAGCTAAGTTCGTACTCCTGCACAGATAGGATAAAGAGGTACTTCAGGCCCTGGACACAGTGTGAGTTAGTAGGAGTGGAGCCCCCCCCCCACCCAGCATCACATGCCTGACTTGGGTGGGATGAGCAGGGGAGGAACTGTTGGTTAAAAGGGTGGGGCTGGTGTCTGGAATAAGACCCTAAGTCCCACATGTGATAGGGTGCCACCAAGGAATCGAGAGCAGGAACTAAAATGGTCCATTGCCCACCCTTGCAAAGCCCCTTGGACACGTGGTGAAGGCGCAGGTGGGGAGGGTCAAGCTGGTGGAGCAAGGGAGACTGAAACCCTGCAAGGCTCAGCACGGTGACTGTGCCTTAGTCACAATGAGTTTTGCATCCATTAGGAAGTTCAGCTTCAGGAGGGGCTCTTCCATCTTGAATAAACCCCTTTCCTACTTCGCTGCAGCTGAGAAACAGCAAGCTTCTTCAGGGATTTTCATCAGTGTGATCATCTGAGCTCTCCAGCCCAGCTGTGGGGCCCTGGCTCCTCTCCTGGAGTCAACAAAAGGCCAGAGCTTGCTGGTGGGCCTGGCCCTGCCATCCTGGAAGTTGGTCTGGGTCCTCTCACTTCTCCAGGGCTGAACGTCAAGATCTCAGTTTATGAAATTCAAGAAGAAAGCAGTAGAGGGCGCTGCATAAGGTCCCCTCGCTAGTACCTTTTAGTAGGGGAATGTAGTCTTTCCCCCATTTAACTCTCTGGGGGTTGCTAAGTTCAATGACCAACATGTCCCACACTCTATGGCTAATACTTGTACTAATGCAACCCAAAATGTGTCACTCGGTTAGCGTTAGTTTCCTAACACGCTGAATTTCACAGATACAAAAACAAAGCCGCCATCTCCAATGAGGAGAACCACGCATTGATCCAGGAGCTGATTAGATGCGGCCTCGCTGAAATGAAACATCAGCCCCTTCAGTCATTCCTGGGGGGTCCTCTAACCGCCAATCTAGTCATCCTTCTCTAATAGTGGATCCAGGGAGAATCCAGATCTTACGCAAACTAGAAAGTAAAAGAAAAAGTGGCAGAGACCAAGGAGGGAGCCAAGACGAAAGCCGGGTGTCTTCCTCTGACTGGGGAATCTGATTTCTGGGAAGGAGCCAGGCAGGTCAGGAGACTGGCGCCCTGAGAGGGGCAGAAAGGGCAGATGTGTGGGCTGAACAGGGCCGCACCTGGCATGCAAGCTCTGAGAGTCAGCTGCCACCTCAGGGAGGTCATCGCACCCATCAGACTCCCTTCCTGAGCCGAGAGGACTTTGGGTGGGAGGAGTGCTTGTACCTAAGCTTCCCGAGCATGCCTCTCCCACCACAAACCTGGGGCCATCACTCTGTGGAGTTAGAAACCCTGTAATGGATACTGGGCCAAATCAAGTTCAAACCCAGCCCGGTATCTTGTTAGATGGTGAAGACTGGTGTTGGTTAGTGAATCTCTTTTGATTTGAGTTTTCCCCTTTTATTAAAGTGGAGGAAATAGGGACTCAATCTCAGAGGCCTGTAATGGGTTTAAGTGAAGTGGGAAGTGTTGATAGTGCTTAACGGTGTGTTAGGCATAGGCACAGGCTAGACTGATAAAAATGGTTATTATCACTACAGTTAGGGCTGCAAATACTAACAGAGCTGAATTGCCTGGCTTTGAAAAGCCAGAGAGCCAGGACGCCACTCCACTAGCAAATAGATGTGAGGGAGAGACAGACGCTTCCGGGACTACTTTTGTCAGTGAGGGCAGTGATAAGCTTCCCTTGTCTTCTCTTGATCTCCGTCAGGATGGATAAACCGTCTGTGCAGACCTGTCCTCAGCATGGGATCCATCTAGCCACATCCACAGTGGAGACTCAGGCTGCAACTCACTTGGTTCTGAGTGCGCGTCCACCGAGGGCCTTGACAGCGGCCTCAGCAGCTGGGCCTGAGCAACTTACATGAGCTCTCAGTGAGACCAAATAAAATCCATGGAAAATAGTAGGTTTTCGAATTTAAAAGACCAACCACTTGGAATGACTAGCCACCTATTAATTGGCTTGTGGCTGTCAGATGACATTGACCTTAACAGTGATCAAAGAGGCCTTGACCAGAACCTCTTTTTTCTGGGATTGGAGGGTCCTCTGAGGATTGGTCACACCTGTAACCCAGCTTGGTGCCTATACCATACCCCTAGGCCCTACTAAATCTTTCTGGTAGAAAAAAACACAAAAAACATTTCATTAATGGAAGGCACAGTGGTGGGAGGAGAAGAGGCAGCAGCAAGAGAAAGCAGGAATTTAGTTCCCCTTTTGTTGAAATTACACCTGCCCCCTGGGCCCTTGACTGCTACATATTTCCTGGAGAAGCATTTTTTAAGTGACTACTTTGTACTGGATATAAAAAATACAGGAACACAGACAGCATCTTTGATAGGGATGTTCAAAAATTTTTTGTGATAATTCTGTAGGCCCATGTTTTCCTTTCTGCATTAGTTATCTATTTATGTGTCATAAATTATTCCACAACTTAGAAGCATATAACAGCAATTTTTAGCCTGCAGTTTTTGTGGGAACCATTTGGGTGGGTGATTCTGGCTCAGAGTCTTATGCTGTCGACTCTGGCTACTGTTGTTTAAAGGCTCAGATGGGGCCTGACACATGTCTATGCTTACTCATACGGTAATGAGAGGTTTAAATCCTTCACTCATGTTTTGATGTAGATACAAGTCCCTCAGCATGTGTGCCTTATGTGGGCAGACTGGGAGTCTTTACAGCAGGAGGTCAGCTTCCCCTCAAGCAAGAGAAGAGAGAGAAAAAAGAGAGACAGAGATAGAACCAGAGATAGAGATAGAGACAGAGATAGAGATAGAGCCAGAGATAGAAATAGAGCCAGAGATAGAGACAGAGCAAAGATGGAGGCAGAGAAATGACCCTGGCATCTTTAATAACACAAGCTCAGAGGTGACATACAATTTGTGCTATGTACTATTTGTTATACAAACTGGCCCCGATACCATGTGGGAAAGCTCAACAAAGGGGGGTGAACATGAGGGGGCGGGGCTCACTGGGGAGTCTTCAGAGTCTGACTGCCATGCCTTTCACTGGATTGAGTCAATCTCATTTCTCCTAGCTCAAGTCTTGCCACCTAGAGCCCTCTGAGTGTAAGTGAGTGATGAATGGTTGGACAGATGAATGGATAAAAGGAGGGATGGATGATATGTCTTTCCTTTACTTGGATTCCCAATACTTTAGCCTTATAATAAATTTCCATGGTTTTGTCTTATGCCACGAAGGGTATACAACCTAGAAGTGACCACTTAGTAGCATTCTACATTTGTGAAATCAGAACGGTATTAATAAAACAGAAATAAGATGCTTGAGAAAAAAGAAGCCAAGGGCGGTAATGTGAGTAGCTGAAGATCAAAGTAATAACTTAGTAGCAAAACCAGGGTCAGCATTTGAAGCTTGTCTCCCATCATTCCCTCTCCATCACAGATGTGACAGGACTCTGTGTGCTCACCCTGCAGCTCCCGTCCACACTGATCCTTGAGGAGGCTCGGACAGAGGAAGGAAGAAGTACTATTTGTGGAAGTGCAAGTCAGCTGGACTTCATTGACGGAGACTTCTTCCTCGCTTTGGCCGGAGCACACTCTTTCTCACCAGTCCACATAGTTATATTCTCTCCAGACTTTAAACCATCCTTCTAAGACCTCACCATAGACATGACTATTTTTCACCCCTCTTCTGCACATGACCCACTGTGCGTTGCTCCTTGTGGTTACATCTGCCTACAGACCCACTCACTGTCAAGCGAGGGCTTCCTTAAGTGGATCTTTTCCTCTGTTGATACATCCCTGTGGATGCACCATAAACGCTGACATTTCTCCAGAGCAGGATGTTTTTGAAAAAATATTTTAGATGAATGCCAGGCCAGGCTGCACAAAATGTCATGGTGACTTTCCAAAGAGACCTGCCAGGAGCTGGGGTGGGTAAAAATAGCCACAGCTCGGTGAGGATGTGAAAAGAGTAAAGATCACAGAGAAAGGAGTTTATTTGTTTTTAAAATAATTATTTTTAAGTGGTTCTGGGCCTGAAGAATGTGTCAGACTGGCAGGCAGGAAAACTGAAGGCCTTTGTCTGACGCCAGGGGGAGAAGGCAGAAGAGGGCCACAGATGGGAGTAAGGAGGGGCCCCAGTTCCCGCCCCAGCCAAACACTCTACTGAGCTGGGAAAATCCCTCTAAGATTGTGAGCCTCAGCTTCTCCAACTGGAGCAGAGCAAAAATGGAGTCATACAGTTCAGAAATGATGCACACATGACTACACAGAGATGGTGAAAAAGAAGATGGATGTGACAGATGTGGGCAGAGAAAGGGGCAAATATACTGCTAATTTTCGGTTATGGAAAAAAATAAGGACCTTGGGCAGATCCAGTCTGACCTAGCTCCATTCTTCCTACATGCTCATCCTGGGTTGCTCCTGTGACTTTACCCCCTTAAAACTTTGCAAGTGACATCTGGCAAGAGGACAGAGGGTGATAGTCAGAGCATCTGGGAACCACAGCATTGCCGGGATTATAATCCTGAGGAGCTCTCTCCAGAGTCCTGGGATTATAGGGGTGAGCCACCACGCCCAGCACTGTGGTATGTGGTACTGGTTGCTGCTGAGCGTGAGTCTCCATGCCCAGTATTGTATGTGGTTACCGGGGATCAAACTCGGGCCCTTGTACTTGCAAGACAGGGGCCAGAACCACTGAGCTAAATTCCTGGCCCCATGAGCAGCTCTCTTAATTCATCTAAGCTTCTACTGCCTTTGGAAGGAAAATGGGGAGTTTCTACCCTTCGGTTTATTGTGAGGATTAAATGAACACAGAGACCAGCCCTTGCCAAAGTGCCTGCCACTGGGTAGGCACTAAATAAGCGTCCAAATGAAAAATGCCAGCAGTGACTACCAGCCCTGGAGGCCACAGCTTCTCTTGGCTCTCATTTCTGGAAGGGAATATTCTGCTTCTCACTTAAACTGATAACCGAATTAAGTGACTGTGCTCTCCAGGGTTTGTTAATGGTGAAACTGTAAAATCGTTTGGCAAGTATTGCCTTAGGCTAACACCACGGTCAGTGTGTGGACTCAGATTCCTGAAGGAAGGAAAGAAGGAAGAAAGGCAGTAGGAGAAGAAGGGAAAGAAGGAAGAAAAACATTTGTTAAACATCTGCTACTTGCTAGACTTATGAAATATTTTTACATATACTATATTTCTCTTAATTCTGAAAAACAGCCACATGAAGAAAGAGTTGTTCTCCCTCTTGTCTTTTTTTTAAGCTAGTAAGGAACCTAAATGTCATAGAGGTAAAGAAACTTTCCCAAAGTCACTCAACTTAGCTGTCAGACTGATTCCAGACTGACAGTCAACCCCAGGTTCTTTATCTTGAAAAACTGTTGCCTCTATAAAACTAGATCTGAAAGTTCAATCTGCATTCAGCTTTCAACCTCTTTCTTTCCCTCTCTCTCTCTCTCTCTCTTCCTCCCTCCCTTTCATGAGCATGTGTATGTGCATGTTTTCATGACCATAATTTGGTTTATTATTGACTCAGTTCTAAGCTCCAGTGCCGATAGAGGTACCTTTGTGCTTCCTTAGGCCCCCATTGCTCCACCTGGAAAACATCCACTCTGTCTTCCAGGGCTTAATTCAGATGTCACATGCTCCATGAAAGGTCCCAAGAGTCTTTTCAGCAAGGCAGACACTCTGCATGCTTCCTGGCATGCATGGTGCACACACATTGACTTCAGTGAAAGCACTTCCTCTTTCTCGGGGTGTCTGAGGTACCAGGCACAATGTTAAGTCAAACATGTAGTAGGAGCATGAGGAGAATGTACAGAAGGGAGAGAGGGCAATGTTAAGATAAGACTTGTGTCAAAGGAATGGCAAAACAGAATGCCAACAGCTTGTATTTACTGAGGCTGTGACAGTCCAGTCTCTGTTCTAGTTGTTCAAAGTGTAACAACATCTCATTTATTGCTCACAATAACCCCAAGGTGAGTACTGTTATCACTCATTTAAAAAAGATTACAAGTTACACAGCTACTTCGAAGGTCTTTAGTAGAAGATTTAGAAGATAAATCTAAAAGATTGAGAGCAAATCTTTTAGTCAGAGATCTAATTAGTGGAAGATTAGCAGAAGATAATTAGAAGTTTGAATCCCAGCAGTTTGGTGCCAGTGCCCTCCAGAAACTGTAGCTCTGTGCTGTTCTGAGGTCTGTGGGGAAAGGCACATGGACCAGGACCAGACCCATCGCCCTGAGGCTCAGCTCGCTTGGCACTGCTCAGCGGCACAAGCATCAGCCCCTTATCTGGACCGTGGAGTCACCTCTCTGGCCTGAAGGACAATGCAGAGGCTGACACTTCTCAGCGGGGACAGTATGCGCTGAACAGGGATCCGACAGCACTAGTTCGCTGATTCCTCCACAGTGGACTGTGCACGTCTGCTACTCCGCATGACTCCTCCTCATTCTATTTTGGGAAGAGGAATCTGCCTTTGATATTTGCAGAATTCTGCTCATTTACTCATCTAATAAATATTTGCTAGTCAGCCACTCTATTCTGGGCATGATTGCCTGTGTCGGGAGCACAGCGGGAAATTAAATAGATATGATCTGGACCCTTGTAGTGTTCATAGTCTCTTATATCATTTCCAGCTTATGTTGCTAGTATAATATGAAACGAAGATGAATGAGCTGAGGCCAGAAAAACCTCAAGAAACAAGGCAGTGTGATGTGCTTGGCCGCAACACCCTAGGGGGAGGGGCTGAGAAAGGGCCCTGGACGGGGAGCACTGGAACTCAGCTCTGAGTGAGGAGGAAAGCACCTCAGGCTAATCCTGGGCCTGGGCACTGCTGGAGGAGGGAGCCGCAAGGACCGAGATGCAAGGGGCAGGATAAATGTGTGCTGCCTGGAAAAGAGATTCCCAGGGTGGAAGGGAGGGATGAACAGAGGCTGGAGAAACGGGAGTCGGAGTTCATTACACAGGGCCTTCTTCAGACATCTAGAATGAGCGTGGATTTGATTCACAGGATGGATAAAATGCTGCAGTTAATCGAAGGACCCATCGTCCTCAGCTTCTCTGAGCTTTATAGTCTGACTCCATCCAAATATATGTGTACCATTAAAAATCATCCTTTCTACCTCATAAGAAACAAGACGCCCGCGGGTGGAATTGTAGTCCTAAACATATTTTCTGAGAGAGAAGAAAATCAATCTCTCTACAGAAAAATGACAGTTTCTAATGTGGTGGGGAATTTCTACAATAAAGATGATTTCCCTTCTAACAGGCTATCAGTAGATTCCACTGGAGCTTTAGCCATTTCAAAAAAAGAAAAGAAACGAACAAAACAATACCAACCCCCCCACAATTAATACAGACAAATGGACTTCTTAAGAGCAGAGTTTGACATTTTTCAGAGGCGTAACCTCAAAGGCTGCTCAAATCAAATGGAGTCGAAAGAGGATTGTTGGAATCAAGTGGACAGAGACACAGAGGAACTTCATCGCGGACTTTGCACAGCACCAGCCTAATGAGCCCGTGAGCTCTTTGCCTGTATTAATAGAGATTTAACATGGAAAACACTGGGGAGTGAATTTTCTGCCTACTCTGCCTGGATCCAACTCCACTCAGCCATTTCCCGATATCCCAGAAATTGTTTAGTTCTTAAAAAAAAATAAAAACTAAGTGAAAAATGTTTCACTTTTGTAATTTTAACAAATGAGATTAAAATTGCACAGAAACTATAGGGACATTAATAGCTGATAGAAAGAACATTCTTCTCTGTTCTGTGAGTGTATCAGTACAAAAACCTTCATGGGGGAAAAACTAATTCTTGGCAATGAAGTCACATAATAATGGCGACACTTCCAAATGTCTATTTTTTTTCCCTCGAATTCTGTCTCTATAGCATAGCTTTCTTCCTGGTGCAATTGCTCTCTCATGTGTTGTTAAAAATGTCACTTTTACCTCGAAGGAACAGATGAAGAGCACATTATTTTTTTTTCCCAGAAAATACCAGCGAGGTAGCACAGTCTTGACAGCCACTTGTCATCACAGAAAATGCCATCAAATTTGGAACACTTGTCTTCTTAACAAAGAACGGCACGCTGCTCTGCTTCAAGTACTGCATCTGCTTTAAGAACTTCTTTGACATATGAAACTGAGCTACAGGCGATACTATGGCCACCTTTCTTTTCACTGCAAAGCTTCGCAGTGATTGACTGCATTTGAAGTGCTTGTTTCTGTAAATGTAAGCTCGGCAGCTGGTGACCCTGGTGCCCTTTGATTACTTGTTCCCTTCCTTACTGTCATCATTTGCCTATGAAGGATTCCATGACTTTGTGGACACTCTCCAGGGCTTCGTTCCCCCATTGCTTTTTTCATTGTTGTCAAAACAGCCACTGCCTAAGGTCACCTTTCTACCCCCCCTTACACATTGTTTTATATTAAAGAAGTCATTGACTATTAAGAATATAAGCTTTAGGTGCCACCATTTTAGGAGTTAAGAAAAGTAGCTCTTCACATATTGGCATTGAGATGACCTTAAAATTATTGTGGAATACAAATAGAGATTATCATTGGAATTATTATGGAGGCTAAATCACAATTACTTTTGAAATTATCATTAAACTTGTATCTATAGAGATAGTTATATAATGAGTTTGATTCATTTTATCTTCATTCTAGTATGTAGTAAACCCCTTGCTGTATGTATTTTGTTCTAATTTTTTTCCTGAGTTTTAGGACTGTTTTCTATGTCTTATTGACTATCATACATTATTTCAACTAGTCTTTATGGTAGGAGAAAAAAATGTTTTAGAACATTTCAGAATCAGATGAGAAATCTCTACGGACACATCCAGACATCTAGACATTCATTATTCGTTTTAGTGAGATAGTGTCAATCCCAGGATTAGATATTGTGTGTCTGTAAACAACACTCCCAAATTACAGATGATTGCATTCACTGTCCTCCCTGCTTAATACTAAATGTCTAGGTGTCTTAATGACTACATCTACTCATTAATGTTTCAAGTAAATTATGCCTATAGTTGAATGCAAAGCTCATGCATAACCCTTGTGGATAGAGAGCCACATTTCATTCTTCTTGATAATTTTGAATAATTTTGGCTGACTTCTTGCCAGATACCTAATAGTGTGGCCAGGGTCTAACACTGACAAATGGAGTAGACATGAGCAGAGCTGATCAAATGCCAGGGAGCAGGGACTCAAAAGATGTCAGAAATGTAAGGAGAGAGGGGACAGATACACAACAAACCTGGGGTTCATTTTCCATCTTTCCCTGGAAGACATGTGAGAGCTTATTTTAGGACCTGGGGGAATTGACAGCTTTGTTGTGTATTTTGTCATTAGCATTGTTCACTTGGACATCAAAGATCCCTATCAAGAGAAAGAAAAGACAGTGTACAGAATGGAAGAAAATACCTGCAAATCTTCTGATAAGGGATTAATATCACGTAAAACCACAAGAACTCAACAATAAAAACATACTTCAGTTTTTAAATGAGCAAAAAAATGTGAGTAGACATTTCTCCAAAGAAGGTACACACAAGCCAACAGTCAATGAAAACATGACCTCTTATTCCATAAGGGGAAAAGAAATTAAAATCCACAATTTTATTAGGAGGGCGATCATATAAAAACAGGAAATAGCAAGTATGGTTAAATTTGTGGAGAAATAGGAACCCCTACACATTGCTGGTAGAAATGTAAAATGGTGCTGCTTTTGTGCAACATGACAGACCAAATTATCAAAAATTTAAACATAGACTTCCCATATCATCCAACATTTCCACTTGTGGATACATTACCGAAAGAACTGAAGCAAAGACTCCAGCAGATACATGCATGCCCACGTTCTTAACAGCATTTTACACAATCCAAACATGGAAGCATCCTGTGTCCATGGCTAAATGAAGAGATAATGAGGCTTTGAGGAAAATATGCATATATTCAATCTTACAGAATAAGATGTTCTGACACAAGCTGTAACAGGATGACACTTGAAGACACAGTGCTCAGTGAGCTAGAAGTTTAAAAATAACAGCTCTTGTATGATCTGTTTGTATGAAGGAGCTACAGGAGTCAAATCCAGAGGCAGAAAGTATCTTGGTATTTTCTAGAAGTTGGGTAATGAATGAAATGGGAAGCTGTTTCTGGTGGGAACAGAATTTTCATTTATGAAAGTGAAAAATTCTGGAGATTTATGATGGTAATGAGCATATAATGTTTTGATATCACTGAACTATACATTTTAAATGCAAATTTTATATATGTAAATGTCACTACAATAAAAGAGCAGCCCCCCAGAGATATCAACACCCTATAAAGTTGGATAAACTCTCTTATGATTATGTTGTGGGATATCATAATTAGTTATTCTATGATCTTAAGAAGAACAGTCTAAGGCCTAAGACCTTTCTAATTAATACTTAAAAATCAATAGAATTATTCCTTTAAAAAAAGAGATCACTTAAGATAAACTGGATTGATGGCTTATAACTGGGGAAAACAACAGTTTCATGTCTGTGCTAGTCTCTGAAATTCAAAGATTGCTTTGTTACACAACAATCTTGCAAAAGTAACTGACAGATAATAGATTATCTGCTCCAAACTGGTCTGCTTTCAACTAACTTTAGAGTCTATTGCTATGAAAGATGTTCAAGGTTTTTAGGAAAGATCTTTCAACATGAATATTTTGTTATTTGATTATATCCAGCTCCCCCAGTAAGCAATCTTTCATATTCTGTATCCTGTGTTACTATTTCCACTTCTCACAGAAACAGCAGCAAATATTTCTTCTCTTCCTGCTGGTGTCTCTACCTTCTCCCTTATTTTTCTCAGTTCTCTCCATGACCATCCCACTCTCCTATTACAGCACCCAGTACTCCTCTACTTTACCTACTCACAGCTTTAGGAAATTGTGGCACAAAGGTGTTGAAGGCATGACCACTCACCTCTCTGGCTACTCATGGTAGCTGGAGAGATAGTATGCAGTACAGGCAGAGCATAAGACAAGGCAAGGAAGAAAACTAGAGGAAAAACTCACATGAGAAACATTGACACTGGGCTTCAAGGATGACAAAGGAGTCCTGCAAACTGTCACTAGCAAGTGAATATCTGTGCAAAATGAATAACACGTCCAAAGGTCTGGCTCATGAGAGAGCTAGTGTTTTTGAAGAACTGCATGTAGCTCAGTACAGATGTGACCTATTAATTAAATAAAATAAAAATGGCAGTGATGAGATTTGTAAAGTAGAAGGAGATGAATCTGGAGAGATAAGAGCCAGGACCAGTTAATGAGAGAAAAATTGCATCCTGTTAAGAAGTTTGGACTTGATCACAGAGCCAGTCAGGTACCACTTGAGGAAACCAAGGTTCAGAATGTTAATAGCACAAGCAGTAACATTCACATACTTGGACAGTAATAAGGCAAATATTATCTGGGGCTAATAACACAGTATCACAGTGTCCAACAGAAACGATCTTTAATGATAAGCACGTGGTTATTTATTTCCTATGGTCTTTGTGCAAAAAAAAAACCCCCAAAAACAAAAAAAAAACCCAACCCCCCCCCAAAAAACCCTACAGATTACCCCAGAGTAAACTCTTGGAACATACATTTGATCTCTTCAAAGAGGTTAAAGAATTAGTTGCATGCAAAGAGAACTGAATAAACATCTGTGAATCACACAGCCCACTGTGGTAGAACAGGCGGGTCTGGACAGGAGAGGTCTGAGTTCCAGGGGTGGGTGACCCATTATAATTTCTCTATAACCAGCTGTAGGGCTGACTACTCTAGAGAGTAAAATGAGGATACATCTCAAACCCTTTGCAAAAAGGGCAAAAATAATATTTCCCTTCGTATGTAGAAATCTGAGCAGTTTAAAATATACGCTAGCACCCATTAGCCCCTTAACCCTCCAAATAACCTTATGATGAAACCAGAACACATACTTTCTGTTCTCCTCTGTAGATGAGAGACCCAAATGACTTTGCCAGAGTTACATGAATCATCAGCAGCAAAGCTAGAATGACAACCCTAATACTGAAATCCTGAGCCCACTTGGTGCTGAGCATTGGTACCTGACGCATTTGCCCAAAACTCAGTAGCCACTTGGGTGTTCAAAGTAGAAATTTACTTCATATAGGAAACTGAGGCCACATACAATTTTTGCAAGACTGAGGAAAGAGGGCAAGGAGGCCTTGCAAATTTCAGAAAATATAGGAAACACTGCTACATCACAGTACTGTAAAAGGCTTCTCATAAATCCCTGCAAAAGCTCTACCTCTTGTCTGCTGAAGGCCACACTGCATCCACACCGATGCTGCCGGACAATAGAATGTTCTCTTCTGCCTCAGAAATCTCTAAGTGCTTCTCCCTGGCAGAATCCCTCTGATCTCTGCTGGCGAGCGAGTTTGGAAAAGTAGTTTCCAGGCTCCTAATCCTTGAGTTTCACAGGTCTCTTCTAGAAGAGGAAATGCAATGCTGCGTATTAACAGATGCATCCAGCGCGTCCAGTTACTAGTTAGAGTCACTTCCAACGTAAAGAAAATTAAAATCAATCAATTTGGCGGTTAAGACCAAATATGGATCTGCCCACTTTGTCTTCTCTGAAGTGCTCCACCTCTGCAGGGGTTGTCCTGTGTTCAGGAAAACCTCTTTAGAGAACCAGGGAGCATTCAGTACCCTGTGCATGGGGAAATCAGTGAGAGAGTTCAGAGGAAAAATCACTCTCCCCAAATGTATCTCAACTAATGAGTAGAAGTAAGGAAGAGAAAAGCTGGTTCCAGATGGGAGCCAAGGTAAACTTGCTGCTAAACAATGGTCTGTGCATTACAGAGTCCCTGGGAGCACTTGTCACAATGTTTACTTGGCCTGTAGTAATCCTTATGCAACATTAAGTATTACTGGTACAAGCTCAGGGAGCAGAACTGCCTATCAACTTGTTCTGCACAGAGTGACAGAATTCACTCTCCATACTGTTTGCTTCTGTGCAGATTTTTACAGCTGTGACTGGACACAGAATTCAGGCAATGGCTGCTGACTGCTATTATTATTTTTCTTACTATTACTTTCTAAATTCCAAGCTATGTTACATGGGCTTCCTTTTATTATCTTCTCTTATTACTATTTGCCATTTTACAGCCACTTTTAATCATTCTCAGTGTAGATAGTTTCTATATTTTGCAGAGAAGGGAACCAAAGCCCCAGAAAGTGAAATGACTGATCCAAGCTCCCACTGTTCATCTGTAGGGGACCTTGAACGTGGGACATCACCTGCCGTTTGGCTGCTGACAGTTAGTAGTTTTGTACATCATGAGTCTCAAAAGGCCTCCAGTGCCTGGCAGTGATAGGACGACCTACAGATGTTCTTGACCTGCAGTTCTGCCCTCATTCCACTTCCTGTTCTGCTACTTCTTAGGAGTCTCTCTGGCTTCAAAATCTCTAACAAAACTCACTCTAGAACACAGCCCGGGGTTTTTCATGGTATATTTTGTGACCTCTCTCCAGTTTATCTCTGAACAAAGGCTAAAGGAGACCTTATTGTTTTTCCTGCCATTAACAGAATATCGTGATCTCTATGTGACTATGGACAAGCACTCAACCTCTCTGGTTCCCAGTTTTCCCCCTTCTCAATTAGATACTATGATCTACCTCTACCTAGTAGGAGGGAGGGATATGGAACTGCGTAGAAGCACCAGTGCTTAGTGCGTAGTATGTCCCAAGAAAACGGGCCTTACCACCTCTCCCCTCCTACTTGGGAGCTTTTCCTGGAATCCTCCTTCCATTCCTCCTGCCCTTGGTTGTTTGAACAGTGCCCTTCACTTTTAAAGCTGCTTTCTCCCAACATCCTTCAACTCTGGTAAACCTGGAAAGAACTAAGATTAAAAACTAATGTATCCTTCCAGCCTCCAACCACTAATTTAGCCTTGACCTTTACAAGTGGAAACCTAGGATGAAAAGTACTAATTTCATTCTTTGCTATTTGAAAGGTTAAGGTTCTGGCTTGGGGTCTTGGGAAAGCTAGGGACAAAGGCCCAAGTGATGATCTGCTCTCTGGAATAGTAAGAAATGCCTCTGACTGAGACCTAGCAGGTTGTATGGCCTCTCACACCAGCTCCTCTCTCACTTTGCCTCATTCTCTTCATTCAAGTTGACATCCTAGAAGTGTAGAGCTGGGGGTGAAAAGACCAGTGTTTTCATGTTAGCTCTGACACTAGCTGTACGGCCTTGGACAAGACATTTAGCTTCTTTTTTAAAAAAATTGAAACCTTTATTGGTACATTACATATACACATCATGATTGCACTCCACAATGAGAATTTGTACCAGTATAAGACACAACTTAATTCTCATTTTTTTCCATAGCCCTACCCCCCTACCACCCCCTCATATACATAAAATTAGTTTCCTTTCTTTTTTGTTATAATCTCATTATTTTCCCCCTTCACCCTATTTCACTTTGAATATTTTCTATTTCATAATATATAACATACAATTCTAGAACATTTAGCTTCTTGTGCATGAGTTTTCTCATATGTAAAATAGAGGCAATGATAAAGTTAGCCACATGGAATCTCCAAATACTCTCTTAAAGTCAACAATCACAGTGAAGGAGCATCCACTACAAACGAGGGCCTCCACCTACTTCTTTGCATCCATAAGACATGCTGGGATAGAAGTGCTATGAAATCTGTGAGGCCTATTTTGCTTAAGAGAATGTGCACTTTGCTTTATGACATACAGCTAATGTATTTCAGCATTAAAGTGCACTCCAACACCCAGTGGACCATCCCAACTCCACCACAGTCGTTATTTATTTATTCAACAAATGCTTCTAGAAAGCTTACTCTGTGCCAGCCACTCTTCTAGATCTTTCATAAGCCTTAACTCATTTTACCCTCTGTCAACTCTTATAAAGTAGATATTTGAGTAGTATGATTGTTCCATTTAGCAGATACACAACAGAGACATGGAATTTAAGAAACTTGCTCAAATCACACTTGTAAGTGTAGGCTCAAACTTGACCCTACAGACATCAGATTTCAAGGTCTATGTATGGAAACACCACACTGTACCCATCACCTGTGCCATGACTCATAGGCCGAGCTCATGCACCAGAAGATGTTGCTCATCAGCCTAGAACCCTAGCGCCCCCTTCCATACTGGCCTCTGCAATGTGGATATAGCTAGTACTTGCTAAGCTTCCCCCAGTCCCTTCTCATATGGAAAGACAAGGCCAGATCTTCCCAGCCGGGGCAGATAGGCTGAGTGGCAAACCCCGAGTGACCTTACTGCCCACATAGCACAGACTCCCTGGCTGAAGCAAGTGCTTCTGCAGTGACTGTGACAGCTGGCGGTAACACAGAGTCTGTGGGGCCAGGACCCGCTAATGCATTTTGTCACTTTGAAGAGTGCGTCCAATTACATATACTGGTCAAAGGCCGTGGTTTAAAATGTGTTGCAGTGAGCACTACTAATCTCTTTTTTAAACTCAGGTTGGACAAGCTGGTGGGTTGTCAGAACAAGAAGGAGCTTTGAGAGGTTTTCTGTGATTGCTCTGTACACCTGTCCTCCCTGGAGTCCTGCCCTTGGAAGGGTGGGAGACAGCAAGGGACACAGTTCCTGGACTCTCATCATGATTAACTGTTTGCAGAGAAGCTTCCCATTTGCTTTAAAGATAGTCTCTATACTCTGAAAAACTGATGAGGCAAAGATTCATGTGGATCTTTCGGTTGTTTTTTAGAAAGGGGGGATGCATCTTTCCTACGCCATCTACTTGTTACTTACCTGTTTCTCTCACGCTGGGCTCTTGGGAACACAGTGAAATTAGAAATGTTCACATTCTTCATAATATTTAAAATAAGACTCTGGATTTCCAGTAGTGGAAAAGGAATTCCCCTTTGACAGAGGTTTATCATATTAGCTATCTCTGTTTTAGCATGAACTCAGTGTTAATCAGACTTTCTTTCCTTTTCAAAGAATCTACAGAATCTTACATTCTTGGAGAGAGTGCAGGATTTGAATAGTTTTTTTTTTTAAGTGACAGCCCTCAGATGTAGTGAAAAAATAGAAAAATAAGCACCAGTGGATACTGTTGGTACAAAGGCAAGATGTCACAATCTTTGTGGAAAAACTGTTGTAGTGTTAATCAAAGGCTTTGCAATTAGCTATATTATTAGATTTCCTATTCCCATAGCTAGAAATGGCCATCACAAAGTTTCGTGTATAAGATCAACTGTTACAATATTACTTGTGATGGGAAAATTGAGACAAAAAGTGTTCTTCAGAAGGAGATCTAGATAAATCATGGTTCTTGGTACATGATAATAGGAAAAAGTGTTCCATAATTATAAACAGTAAAATACTACTTACTACATCATGCTGTTTTCCAGATAAATTTGTAATGAATGCACATGACACACACATAAGTCCTACATGGTAGATGATGTATTATGCCTATTTCACAGATGACTGAATTATGACCTGGAAGAAAGGAATGACTTCCCCATAGTGTCATAGCTAGTCAGTGACAGAGTTGAGATATAAGTCTTGATTGTGTGTCTCAAGAGTCTCACCACTTTCTACTATACTACACTTCCTCTAGAAGAATATCTATTTGTTCTGGAGAATATATGTGTGCATGTGGATGTGTGTATAAAAGGAACAGAAATCCTGCATCAACATGTAGAGACACTGGATGATAGGATTGCAAACAATGTGTGTTTTGTTATAATTTTAAAATTTACTTCAAAGGTACTAGTTTTATTTTATTGAAAAAAATGTTGGATATATTTTTTAAAATCATGCGATCCTGTCTACTCCTTTTTCTAATGTTTAAATCTCTTTCTGTACATCTTCAACAAGTAATCACTTGGCCTTTATTTGAATTACTCTATTTACAAGAAGCTGGTTACCTTAACCTTTATTCTTAGACCCAGTCAACTCTATATATAGAGGGAAAGATAAACTGTAAGGATCTGCTGTTGCGTCTGGTACATCCCAGCCCACAAAGAAAGAAACCAGTAAGGAGCCTAGTTAAGAGTTCAGGGTGAGATTATCAGTGGGTAGCTTTGTGGGTGCCAAGCCCCCAACACAAAGAAGCGAACAGACCCCAACACGTTGCATTTTCTGTCTCATTTATGTTCCACCCTGCTGGTAAAATCATTCAAGAAACAAGTTTCTAGTGAACAAGGATGAGGACTCACCCTGAAAAGAGTGACATAACATTTTTCAAGGCAAATATAAAATTCAGTGCAGGTGAGGAAGTCGAGCATTCTCCTGGTGGAAACATACAGTGGTGTCACTTCAGGGAAGACAACTTAGTAATATTTACCAAAATCAAATGTGTAGATTCTGTTTAACCTAACCATCCCATAGCTAGGAGCCTGCCCAGTGAATAAAAGAACAGGATTATTCATTACAGTCATCACAACAGTTGGTTGCAATAGAAAAATAAACAATATTGAAAGCAAAGTGTCCTTCAGAAGGGACCTTACTAAATAAATTATGGTACCACCATATGGTGGAATGCTCCAAAGACATTAAATAGTATGAGAGATGTGTAAGAGCCAATATGGGAAGATCCTGATGCTGTTTTATTAAATGACAAAACAGAAGAGAATGTTAAAGAATAGTATATGCATATAAGAAAGAGTGTATACATTTTTTCTGCCCAAAGAAAATAAAAGTAACTGTTCTCTTGCTCTTTAAAATATCCAGTTCTGAGTAGAGGGACTGTAGGAGTGAAGAGAGGATTTTATTTCATCATGTCCTTATTTTGTCTAATGTTCTATTACATATTATCATTATTTATTACACTGTTGGTTCTTTTTTTTTTTTTTTTTTTGTACCAGGAATCAAACTTGGGACCTTGCATTTGTAAGGCAGGTGCCAGAATCCCAGAGCTATATCCCCAGCCCACCACTTATAGTTTTTAAATGAAAGGCAAGGTATCTAGGAAATAGAGTTTATTTTTTGGTTGTTGGTTCTCTGGTTCTCTGTTCTAAGAACATGCTTACACCCATAACACTAGTAACTCTCATTTGATATATTGAAAATGATAGAGACTACTCCCCAAGGCTCTATGACAAGCTCTTTCCCCCTCAGAGCCAAGCACAGAATCAGTATGCACTCATTTCTCCTCTGCCCAGCCAGTTCTGTCTGTCCACTTGGTTCTTTCAGCTCTCTTGGTCATAACACACTGAATGAACCAGAATCCAGAACAGAAGAGATGATGTGTGGACCTAGCCAGGTTAACATCCTGACGAGATGTATGCGTCAGGATGCATCATCATAACAAGTAAGCCCCGTGTCTCAATAGTCCAGCAGTTTATTTCTCACTTAGCACACCACTGAATGTGATGTGGTCCTTTCCTTTCCACAAGGACTTAGAGATCCAAGCTACCTCCACCTGTGGGTCTACCTTCTTGGGGATTTCAGCCCATCCTGACATAACAGGGACACTTACCCCAAGCTTTCTTCTCCATCTTCTGGCCAGGATCCTCAAAATATTCATATGGAGATCTTGCAGAATTTGGATCCGTGGATTTGAGCTGTTCACTCACTCTTTATACTGTAACTGCACATTGAAGCCTTTTGTGATGATTGCTTTTATGTCTCAATTTCATGGGGCTGAATGCCTATGACACATACATAAATCCTAGGTGCCAGATATTTAGTCAAGCATTATTCTGCACGTTTCTGGTGGGAGTTGGAGGCCCAATGAGACTTTGAATAAAAGTAAAGCACACAGTCCTCCTTAATGTGGGGAGTCTCATTCCACCTGAGTAGGATAAAGCTGAGTAAGAAAGAATTTTGCTTTCTTGTTTGTCTCTAGGTTGGTGAATCAGCTTTCTCTTCAGAACTAGACCAGGATCAGAACTGACACCAACCATTCCGAGTCCAATGGATCAGACTAGAGCTCTGCTGTGAGCTCTGCTGGTCTCTGGACTGCTGAATGAAACTCTTGGCCTCCTCTGCCCCCATAATTGCATGAAACAATATCTTAGAGTAAGAGTGTGTGTGTGTATGTGTGTGTCTGTGTGTGTCTGTGTGTGTGTCTGTGTGTGATGGGCATGTGCACACATACATGAGTGTGCATTCTTGGTTTGGAGAACCAGACTAACATACCCTTGGTGACTTTGGACTACCTTTCACTCAGAGCAGTAAGAGCACACTTCTCCACTCCCTTTGAGCTGGATTTAGTTGTATGACTTTTGTAGGGCAATAGAATATTAGCAGACATTGCACAAGCAGAGGTTTTGTGTGTTCAGTTCCTTGCACACTGTAGCTTGACTTTTCAAATCATTGTGATATACCCCATGAAAGTCTTGATCTGGAAAGCAATGGCTCCTTCAGTCTGGGCCACAGAACAAAATCAGAAACAAATTTGGATGTGATTTGGCGAAGTCTGTAGCTTGGCCCTGGTCCGCCGAAATTCAGTCATCCTACACACCAGTGGGCCAGAAAACAGTGTCGTTTTCATTGTTAGTGGCAGTGAAACGTGTTGTTAGATGATTTCATCACTGCACAAACATCACAAAATGTGCTTACCCAGACCTAGATGCACACTTTGGATAAACGGTGCAGCCTGTTGTCACTAGGCTACAACCCTACATTGCACGCTACTGTGGTGGTGCCCATTGTTGTAGACAATTGTAACATGGTGATATGTATTCACATATCTGAACAGAGAAAAGCTGCAATCAAAACAGTGTGAAAGAGTTTTAAGTGAGGTGTGTGGAGAGCACCTACTGTGGCAGGAGCTGCAGGTCTGGCAGTTGTTCTGAGTGAGGTGCTCAGTGTGACAACCTGGGGCTTCTGTGTACCACTCTAGACTCTATAGACATTGTACACTTAGACTGCACTGTGCTCATTTAAAGATAGTTTTTCTTAAATAGTAAATGAGCTCTAATGTAATCTTTTTTTAGTACCAAGGCTCGAACTTGGATAGCACAATTTTTTTACTTCATAAGCTTCCAGTTTTTTCAAACTTTTTGACTCTCACAGTAATTGTAAAAACCACATTGTGTGGCTCTATAAAATATTTTTTCTCTGTATCCTTGTTCTGTAAAGGTTTTTTTCTTATTTTAGATTTATTATTTATCTTTACTTTAAAAATGTTTTTCTTAAAAATGAAGCTACAAACACGCACATCAGCCTGGGTCCTTGTAGAGTCAGGATCATTATTAAGACTGTCTTCCAACTCTACAGCTTGTCCCCTGGAAGGGCTCCAGGGACCATAACAGCACAGAGCTGTCACCTCCTATGATAGCAATGCCTCCTTCTGGAATCCTCCTAAAGGGCCTGCCCAGGGCTATTCCTGAGCCAGTGTGCCTCTCTTCAGAAATATGCCCACGGTTCTTCGCTGGGCTTGTTTCATCACATATTTGCTTGTAAGCAGAGAATGCATCTTGAATGCTCATCTTTATGAGCAGACACCTCTCAGTGTTTCGGTCTATGTTTTCAGACTGGTTATGGAGCTCGTTGGAGTGTGCAGTTGTTGCCACTAAACCCTCACTGTGGATTTTCTCTTTCTTCTCCTGCACCTTCCTTCTCTCGTGCCTTTTGTCTCTTCCTCAGTGATACATTCATGAGGCGACAGTTTTTTAGCTCCCTGGAATCGTACAAGACTGCCATCATACACAGAGTGGGTCCATCATCACCTGAAGTACTTCCTGCTAGAGCCCCGGAGACTCTAATCAGCAACATCTGATAGATATGGAGTCACATTAGAACCCCAATTTCAGAGTTATCCTGGAATACACAAGGACTTG
Organism: Petromus typicus; assembly: GCA_004026965.1. NCBI lineage: Eukaryota > Metazoa > Chordata > Mammalia > Rodentia > Petromuridae > Petromus > Petromus typicus. Next base: position 209,224 of record PVIR01000087.1, on the reverse strand, counting down.
GCTTTAAGCTTCCTGAAAGGTATCACCTGGATGAGAAGTCTGAGCCTGCATGCCTCATGTTCCCTTGCAGTGAGAAGAGCCTGAACTTGTTTGTGATCAGGCAATTACCATCGAGCACAGACGGCTTTGAGGCCTGGAGACCTTGGCATTCTGATTTGGGCTGGGGAAAGGGAGTGAGAGGGATGGGTTTGGGGCCAGCTGGAAAGGCTAGCTGGAACCATAGAGGCTACCGGCAGGTGGGGCAGAGAGCTCAGTGTCTTTCTCCACCATCCTGAAGTCTGGGGTTCTAGCATTTTGTGGGTCCCTGCTGAACGACAGCATGGACTTCTAGAAATTATTCTAGAATTAACCCTCCTCTATCTCTTTATTCCTTCCTCAGCCTGTCTCTCCTTTTCTGCTTCTCAATGTTTTTCCTTTGCTCTCTGGTACCTTTTAAGCTTCACTTCCTTTTCTCTCTCCTCTCTCCTGGTGTGTCCCATAGATAAGGGACAGTCTTCTTGTGGAGATGCAGGACTGAACAGAATTGTTCTTGCTTTGTGAAGCTCATATTCCACAAAGGACGACAGACAGGTAATAACCAAATACAAAAATGAATCTGTGATTGCAGGCCGTGATAAAATCATCAGGAGAAACAAGAAAGAAATGCCAGGGAAGGAGTTTGGAGAGAAATCTAGCTTAGGCTGATGCTGCAGGGAGACCCCGCTTGGGAGACTGGCATTTAACATGATGTTTGAAGGATGAACAGCCAGGGAAGAAACAAGGGTAGAGGTTCAAGATTTTAAAAAATTCGGAACAGAAGAGTGAGCATGTGGGCAGGAAGGACCACACCCTTGGAGTGCTCGGGGAACTGGAGGGAGGCCAGGGTGGCTGTGGCTCAGAGAGCGAGGGAAAGGGGACCGGCAGATTAGGGGGCTGTAGGAGCCAAAGCATCAGGGATTTGTGGTTTATCCCAAAGACACTGGGAAGCCAAGAAGCTGCTGGATGCCTCTTAAGCAGAGGATTGACACGATCCAGTTTTACCTTGTGGAGATAAATTTGGCAGCCTGAGGAAAACAAATTGGAGGCTACCAGGAGGGAGAGCTTTAAAAAATCTGGCAGTTCTGCAGGAGAATAATCATGGCTGAGCTGTCCCAATCTCCAAGGGCAAAGAGAGAAGTGGACAGAGTTAAGACAGGTCTGTGGCAGCACCAGACTTGTAGAAGCTTCCCCGATGCCCCCCAGCCCTTGCACTCCTGTTACTCTGTAACTTCCCAATTCTGGCAATGGCGTGGGAGACACCTGCTACTTTAGCAACCTCGCTAGGGCGGAGTTTAAGAAAATGAATGTCATATGTTGGGTCTTTGAACAGCAGAGCCAAAGACCAGTGATACAATCAAAAGACTTGAAGGGAAATGAAATTAGGATGAACCAGGAGGGGAATAGGGAAAGCAAATGTGGAGGATGTAAAGACGTTTGTAATACAGGCGAGCACTCTGTATAATACGTGGTATTAATACATTTAACTCAGAGAGGCCAGGACAACATGAAAAAAGCCTCCTGAAATTTTTAGGGTGTAAAAACACAAAAGATCTGTCAGTCCCCAGGTGGCACTTGGGAAAGTAAGGGTTTCCTTGAGCTTTCCAGGGGTCCATCAGTCCAGTGCTACTGTCAAAGACCTCCCCTTAGCTGCCAGTGCTACAGGGGAAGCAATTCCAGCCACTACCCTTAAGCTGCATGAGGGTGATGGCTGGATGAGACTCAGGGATGTCACGTGACTGGACCAAGTTCTTTCAGCTCAGATACACACATCTTGCTTCCTGCACTCCTATGACCTGTGGTTGAAAGGTGCCAAAAATGTCTGGGTCTCTTGAAAATTTTTTTTGAGACCCCATGCCTTAGGGGCCCAGGAAGGAGCACTGGGTGAAGAAAAGGGAGACAGAGTTTTAACTTGATTTGCCCCATGCAATGGAGGTGACTTTAGGAGGCCATGTGACCACTCTGAGCCTTACTACTTCCCTCCAAGGGGGAAGGGTGATAGTACAAGTCTGGATCTCCTCGAGGGTTTGGGGGAGAACCCAAAGAAATACACAGATGGGAACTGTGTGGATTGTCACCTTTGAGTTTTTTTGTTTAGGGAGATACAGCTGTCACCACACTGAGCATGCTGAGCTCACTAATTTTTGTTTTTGTTTTTTCCAACAGAGAAGATTCAATCCAGGACCATTACAATGAGCTACATCCCAGCCCTTTTCATGGTTTGCATTTTGAAACAGAGTCTCACTCCTTCACTAAATAGCCCAGCCCAAGCTCACAGTTGTGATTCAATGAATGCTGAAGTCCAGCATGGCTCTTGCTGTGAATGACTTGAACAGTTGCAGAGTCACAAAGCAGGGACCAGTGACAGATAGATGTCTCCATTACTTCCTCCATCTGGGAGTGTAGGAATCATTCTCATGGTTATCATCCCTACACAGAAAATGAGAAAGAGAAATATAGCCATGGCCCATTTCCCACAGGAGAGCCTGGTCGGCGTTCATAATGTCAGCCATGAGTCCTTGGGGAAGTGTGGGACTCAACTGTACAAGGTGTAGCAAGCAGAGACTCTGGCCTGATAAACAGAGCAGGGAGTGGGGGAGTCCAGAGCCTCCACTCCGAGTATTTGTGCCATCTTTCCTCCCTACCCCGGGCCCTCAGCATTGTTATTTCCTCCCGATTACCTTACCCTACACTCTCCCTGGGAGGCTGCACTTGGGCAGAGAGCATCAGAGAGCCTTGTACGCCCCCACATACACAATGGCTCTTTGTTTCCACTTTGCTACTTGGTCCTTGGGACTCAGCTGCCTACAACATGCTCGGGCTGCTCTGTGTACTCAGGTCACGTGATCTTCATCAATGCTCCTCCTGCTATGAAGGCTGGGTTTCCTGAAAGATGCTCAGCCACCCATCATTAAGCTAAATCAGAACTGGGCTCAGTGGGACTTCAGCACAGGCTCTTGGAGACACTTGTTCCAGGAAGAGCCCAAGTGATCTGATGTGGCGCCTTTGCCGCACTATACCATACAGAGAACTGGGGGAATGAAGGCCCCAGGTAGACTCAGAGGCATGGAACTTGATGGAGGTGCCAAGTGAGCAAAGCAGTCCTTTGCCTATGACAACTGACCTTCTCTGGGACAGCCCATCCTCCATCTCCACTGGTGTTCTTGGATCTGCCAGTGACAGTGAACTCATCTATTGTGCATTCATTCATTCACCCATAAATACATTTCAAGTGCCTACAATGTACCTGGCACTAAGCCATACCCTGGAGATAAATAGGGAACAAAGATACTGTCCTTATGTTCAAGAACTCCAAAGCCCAATGAAAGAAGCAGCACAGAATACATTCATATTGTAATAGCATAAGTATACAGTAGTCTCAAGATGAAGGTTGGGAGTGTCTTTAAGGGCTTAGCTATAAAGCCAAGTAGGAGAGCGTACTCTGCCTACATGTGGCTGGGTTATTTATCTCCATATCACAGCACCTAGCCCAAGCCCCATGCCCAAAGGACCCTAACAAAGCCATATGGAGTGACTGGGAGGCTCTCTGAGCCCCAGCTCTAAGTCTCAGCGATTCTAAGAGAAACATGGTGCAACTTGCCAGACGTGTGGGACTTGGATTCGAAAAGACATTGACTAGAAGTGCAATAAATTGAAAACCACTGTTCCCATTGTTCTCCTGACTCCATCCGGAGAGCCGACTTTTATTCTCCCTTCTGTTGGCAAAATCAGACCCTACTTCCAGACTGGCCCTTGGGTCCTCTGCCTGATGGCAAATATTTCTGCCCAGAAACTGCTCATTGGTAGAAGCTGGGAAGAATAATAACACTGTCTGACAATCTTTCATGGTTTTCCCTAAATGTTCCTTCCTGCACAAAATAGTTTAATAAAAATATGGATTAAAGTGGAGATGGGGAGGGGGAAATCAATGGCAGTCTGGTTGCTGGTTGTGGCCTGCACACCGGGGAGTAGAAAGGCAGGCAGTGAGTTTCAAGGCTCAGGGATTGAGCAGAACATCCTGGGAAAGGACGCGGTGTCTGATCCTGGTGGGCAGCTGTGAGCGTCTCAGGGCCGCCTGGAACCATTGAGGGCTGAGCCAGGAAATGTCACATCCTGGGTTTACAGAGTGGGGAGATCTTGAATCTCCTTGACTGATTAGAATTACTGATGACCCGATCTGTGTCACCTCTTGGTTATTATGTGTAAATCAAGAGTCCTGCGTGCAAAGCTATAGCATACATTGTTGTTACTCCTTCCAAAGTTATTGTATTTGATTTTAAACAAACAAGTAGGTTTCTAATAAATGGAAAACAAGTTGAGCGACAGAGAACATATTAATTCTATGGGATTTTCTCTTCCAATCAGGAAAGCGTTCTCCAAAGTTTCTCTAGTTAAACTTGTTCAGCTGTGCTGCCTTTTGTCCATTTGTTTGCTGAGGACCTTGAAAGCTGAAAAAAATAATTCAGGAATAAAACAAAAGAGTTGCCCTTAAATATTCTCTGTGGTTCAGACTTGCCGTGGTTTAGGCCTAGGCCTTCACTCCTACCCGCTTTGTGCATGTGACAGAAAGTTTCTCAAGGACCCTGGTGCATGGGCTATTCGCCAAAATTTTGCCTTTCTCAGAGATGGGCTGGCCTTCATTCTTGGACTCCTCCAGTGGCAGACGCCATCTCCATCAGACTATACACCACCTCCCCACTGCCCACTGTGAGATGATAAATATGGATTAGACCTGTGCAAGCTGCAGGATCAATTGTGGGAACATGCAGCAAAATCAGCTTCCAGCTGTCAGAGTGTTGGGTTTCTGCTGGAGATATTGAGTTCACCCAGGCTGCTGGAGATTAAGCATTGCATGTATGTGTGCGCACGCGTGGACGTGTGTCTAACGCAACTGCAAGTATAAAGAGAAGTAGCCAAATCTTTGTCCCAGGACATATGAGGATCTCATGTGGCTGTAGACATTGCCCACCAGTCCATTTCCTTCAGACACTGCACTCAGCCTTTGCCCACAGCATCCCCTCAGGACTGCTATGAACTTCATCAGATTAGCTTCTTCTCTTTTTCCTGGTGACAATGCTAGACTACATTTCCCAGAGTCCTTTGTTGTTAGGTAGGGTCATATGACAAAGTTCTGCCCTGTGATGTAACCCATTTCCTTACCTGATCATAAAATCCGTTCATGAAACCCTCCACTCTTCCTCACGGTCTCACTGTTGCTTTGAAGGTCCAGGACAGCTTGCAAGCCTGATTTCAGCAGACTCCACCAACCTGGGTCTCTGAGCATTCCACCTTTCCCTTTCCCTTTCATAAGGCCAACTGGATTTTATGTGGAGTGGGGATTCACATTTCTACTGGGTTAAATCACAAGAGATTTGGGAATTTGTCTTTTATAATTTTAACAAATAAATAAAACGTGTGATTGGGGGCTGGGGATATAGCTCAGTGGTTCCAGTGCCTATCTTGCAAGCGCAGGGGCCCAGGTTCAATCCCCGGCAACCACATACAACACTGGGTGTGGAGACTCACCCCAGCAGCAACCAGTACCACATATCACAGTGCCAGGCGTGGTGGCCCACGCCTGTAATCCCAGCACTCAGGAGGCAGAGGCAGGAGGATTGCTGTGGTGTGAGTTTGAGGCTGAGCTCAGGGCCAGCCTGAACCACAAAGTGAGACCCTGTCTCAAAAAAAAAAAAAAAACCAAACAAAAAACATGTGATCAATTCAGTCCTTTAACCCAGGGAAAGGATCTAGATTTCATCTCTGGTTTCTCAGCAGTCACAACCTGATCAGTTAGCCATGGCCCCCATCTGGATTTGGACCTGTGAATGGTCCTCTCCTCACTTTTCTCCGACCTTCTTTGCTCTTTTGTCCATTTCTTGCTGCATCTGGTCTTCTGAGTGTTGGGCCAGATCAATAGAGCCTCAGGCAGAGACAAGGAGCCTGTGGAGCGTACTCCAGTCCCTACCTTTCCCCAGGGGCTGCAGTGGGGTGGCCCCTGCAGGTTCCCTTCCAGTTAATTGTACCTTTGTGTTTGGATCACACTCTTTCCAAGAAATGCTTAAATATATATGAAGAGGGCCGGGGATTTAGCTCAGTGGTTCCAGCGCCTGTCTTGCAAGTACAAGGGCCCAGGTTCGATCCCTGGTAACCACATACCATACTGGGTGTGGAGACTCACGCCCAGCAGCAACCAGTACCACATACCACAGTGCCGAGCTTGGTGGCTCACGCCTGTAATCCCAGCACTGGGGAGGCAGAGGCAGGAGGATTGCTGTGATGTGAGTTTGAGGCTGAGCTCAGGGCCAGCCTGAACCACAAAGTGAGACCCTGTCTCAAAACACCTAAAAAAAAAAAAAAAAAAAAAAAAAAAAAAAAATATATATATATATATGTATATATATATATATACATATATGAAAAGTCCCAGTCAGGCTCTTAAGGTGGGGCCAGGAGGAGGGAAAAGTAATTGGTATCTCTCCCCATCTCAGCTGTCTGCTTCCTAAGACCTTTACAGGCAGCTCCCACAGCCACCACTCCTGAAGCCACCTGCTGCCACCTTGATACACTCTGGGTGCACACTAACTCTGACTGGGGGCCCCCCATGGATGTGTGCATGCCTGTTGCCATGACAATGAGTCACAGCAAATGATGACAGCTTCATTCCTGCTGGGAAGACAGATAAAAGCAGGACGTGTAGAGGAAAACAGGGCATCTGGAGTTGAGAAATGCTAAGTCGTGAGGGTATTTGCACAGGATTCTTGGAAACTGTATTTGCACATGTAGGGAAAGGGCTCAGGTTTTCCTCCCAGAGACCCTTGTCCTCTGAGGGCCCCAAGCCTTCAGACTGTCTCCCTCAGTGAGGAGCCATGATCAAGTTTTCTCCGCCCCCCTTATAGAAACCAGACAGCAGCAAGGAGGAAATGGAGACACAGGAGCCCAGTAGAAAGACACTGAGGTGGGTGACAAGCCTGAAGACAGTGAGAATTAGTAGATGGAGTACAAAGGAGGAAAGAAAAGGAATAAAAGATAGCATGATGCAGGTTTTGGCTTGAGCCACCAGAGAAAGAACAGAAAAAGGCATAGGAGTTGAGAGTCTGAACCATCTTTTCTGGAAGAATGAGAGAAGAGAAAAGAAGCAGCCGGAATCCAGCAGCTTCTCCACCTGAACACAGATAAGACCTGCTTCCTGGGCCTCCAGCCCCCCCCCCCCTGACACACAGCACACATCTTTTGCCAGCCCTTTGTGTGATGCTGGGGTCACCCCTGCAACTGGGCCACAGTGAACAGTGTTCAGTCCCTACTCTACTATTCCTGCACTGTGGTCTCGGCCAAATGCCTCTGCTCTGACAGCTTGTTTCCTCATTGCATCCACTAGCTGTCAGTGGAACAGGGACACTCATGTCTCAGCAGTTCTGTCTGCTGTTGAGCCACACGTGTGGCTTTGACAACCTTGAATGGCAGAGCGTTCTTGGAACAAGTAACTGTCTCACCTGCTCTGAGATAAGTCCAACCTCTCTGGCCCCTTTGGCATCCTCCTACTCTTCAGCATCCTTCCTCAGCTCACTTGGTACCCAGGGCAGCAGGCTGTGGACTGCCTGTCCTTCCGCGTGTGTGTGGAGGTTGGAGGCCGTAGAAGAGTCCAAGAGACTGGCATCCCTTTCACGCCTCAGAGCTTTCTGTTGCCCGTCTCTTGAAAGCAAACCTGTGCCTTGAAAGTACAGCTTCCTCTAGTTCTGGATCACATCCCACCCATCCCAGGGTCTCAGTCACATTTCCAAACACTTCCTTCCGTGTTCCAAGAGTGAATTTATATCCATGATCTTGCAGCCTCCCCCAACCCTTAAATGAGGCTGGTATAAAAATATTCATTCTACAGGTGGACATACAACCTAGACTTGGTTTCTTCCTCCACAGCACAAGAGTTAACCTAAGTGATGGCTGTTGTCGCGCCTACTCTGTGGTTCTAAGGTACATACACTCTCTCTCTCTCTTTCTCTCTTTCTTTCTGGAACAGATGGGCACTGCACATGCAGGCATAGCTCCCTGTAGGTTCTGTGATGTGCACATACACCATCCAAATGGTGCTGCGTCTTTCCAGAGGAACACATCCTGCATGCCCTAGAGCCAGTCTCAGCCTTCTGACAGAGCCCCGGAGTGGAATTGGACAAGATCATTTTCAAGATCGCTGACATTAAGCTCTCCCCATTCTGACATTTCATACTTCCTTGTCCTGAAGGCACCAAAGTCTCTCACAACTCAGCTGTGGCCTTCATCCTATGCTGAAATCTCAGAGTTTGTAACCGGCTCTAAGTATGTAATAATAAGAAATAAGAGAGGCAGAGGCCCTGAGCCTACAGGGCAGGAAACAAACAATATGAACAGCAAGCAGGAAACAATTTGTCTACATGCCTCTTCTCCCAGAGCAGTTCTCTTGAAATACTCTTTTGATCCCAGGCCTCTTCACATCTTTACACACTGTCCTTGCCTTAAGGAAGTATCCTGCTTCTAGTGCATTTACATGAAGTGAAGCTGCCAGCTTGGTCCTGATAACAGAGAGCAGCCTGCAGACACTCTATGTCCCCCAGCCATCTTGTTGGACACCATCATGGCCAAGCTAAATGGTCAGTTAGTTAGGGTCACAGAACTCCAAAAATTAGAACAGGTCACAGAACTCTAAAAATTAGAACAGGTAAGGTCTCTGCATCCGGTTTGGAGATAAGAATGTGAAGGGAACTCAGTGAGCTGTGCCTTCCCCCCAGCACCACGAGGACAAGTCCAATCAGCATGTAAGCTAGATAAAGTCCCAAATGGCCTACTACAGAATCTGAAATTCCATTAGCAGTCATTTCTTTTTCTTAAAGGCATGTGATGGTGTCTATTGAAATGAGTTATCCCAGGTGGAGGGACACAGTTGGTCACTATGGTTTCTTCTTCTATTTTTAATCCCTCAGCATGGATTCATTAAAAAGTCTTTTCAAGCCACACTGCAGGATTTTCTGATGAGACAGAACACAGACGTATTTCACTCTGTGGGTAAGCAGTACTCGAAAGGTATTTTGCATATGCAAGGTTTTGAGAGAAGAGAAAGGAGAAACGGGAAAAACTAGGAAAGAAAAAAATGGAAATTACAAATATCATTTAAACAAATGGACAAAATATAGAAGAGAGCCGGGAGATTAAGTTAGATTGTTTATTTCCTGTTACCCACTGTGTGGCCCTCAAAGACTATTCCTTTTTCTTTTTGGATCTCGCTTTCTTCACCCATAGGGTAAGAAACAGAGCAATGAGACTGGATAGATCTCTTGACTCTGAGTCCCTCCAATAGCAGGAATACATTTGCCTCTGTAATTATAGTAATCACATCAACAAAAGAATTATTTGTACTTATATAGAGCTTTATAATTTGTGAAACGTATTTACACTCATTATCTCACCTGATTTGTATAGGAAAACAAAATTAAGTCATGCAAGAAAGGATATACCATTTTATGGAACAGGGGTTATTGTAGGTATAGGGTTCAAGACTTGTTTCTTATGTGTGCACTTATAGTATTGTTAAATCCAAACACTTATAGACAGATTCAAATTTACAAGCTAACATGCCCAGGGATCTAGGAGAGAGAGAGAGAGAGACTTGGAATCTACACTAAGTGAAAATTCTCTCTGTCCATCTACTAAGGCATTTCTTCAAGTTAGCTATTGTGTCTTGTGCCATGCAAGACCCCATGAACATCCTAAGGACTTGTGAGATGTCCTTGAGAATTTTTCTGACACACCAGAGACAGAGGTTTCCTGGAGAAAGTCAACAGATGTTCCATTGGTAGGTGGAATGAACCTGTGAGTGTCTAATGTTTCTGTCAGTTTTTTCATCAAGACTTTGGCTACACTAATCCAATTCTTTAACCAGCACATAAGAATTCTCTTGTCTTACAAGTTTGTGGAGCACCGAATGCAACCAGAGACTGAGGCCAGAAGTCTTGGATCCTCTTGAGAGCTCCTGTCTGAGCTGTGAGACTTTCTGAGGGTCGCCCTCATCAGCTTCATTTCCTCATCAGTCAAGGGGTGTTTGCCCCTCACAGGACTGTGGCTGAACTTTCCTGAGATTGTCTACTGCTGCATCTGAGCTCTCAAGGGCGTATCCCATGCCACTGGCACAGGAATTACTCATGAAGATTAATCTAATATTGTAGGAAGAGAGGAAGTAGGAGGAGAAAAGGGAAGAGAAAGGTAAAAAGAATGGAGAAGAAGGGGCACAGCGCTCTTGGAGATCTGCCTCTGGAGAGGTAGAAGGGTCCTATTTGGCCAATGAAGGCACTTCAGGGCCTTCTGGTGCAAGCAACAATGCTTGAGGCCAATGGCTAGGAAGGTAGAGCATTTGCAAAAAGACATCACCAAAACAGCACAAATCATTCTACTCACATCCCTACCCTTTCTTCTCCCCTCCCCTGTTATTTCAAAATTTTTGTTTTCTCTGTCTGTTTCCAAAAACTAGAAAGAATGTGTGCATTCAGATTAATCCTCCCTTTAATTCTCTGCCATCAGTTTCCTGAACATTTAAGTAAAAGGAATAAAAATGTTTTCTCACTGAATATAGACCTACACTCGGCAAACAAAATAAATCTCGTCACAAAGTCATTTCATGCCTTAGCGCTGATGATTAGGGGAAGAAGGAAAGAAGGGATAGTGGAGGGGAGGGAAGTGGCCCCCGAACCCAACTACCGAAAACAGCAGAGTGGCATGGTTGGCTAGAGCACGGAGAAGCTCTGAGCGCTAAGAGTTGGCACTCAGGTCTAAATTTAGAACCATTTGTAGACAAGTTGGAAGGAGTTCAGAGAAAAGCCACCAAAACAATTAGAGGGATGCAGCTTAATTGGCCCAGCTTGGCTAGGCAACTGCTAAGCAGGGAGCATTATAGCGTCTGTAGCCAGAGGAAAAGGCATAAACACCAGTGAGGGGGAGGAAGTGTTTAGCTTGCAACAGAAGGGGATCCAGAAAATAACTGAAGCACAGAGAAAGCAGGACGCAGATCCTGCCTTGGCTGGACGTCCACAGGGACACACACATCTTGGGCTACTCTGGCCCCAAGCTTAATCCTCTTCATGGGCCATAACTCCTCAACTATTACTAATAACAACACATCCTTTATTTAATTTAATCTTCACAACTACCCTGTGAAGCAGATGTGTTTATTCTATTTTTTTGTAGATGAAGAAATAGAAGCCCGGGGGATGCTGAGGAACTTGCCTGAGAACTCTCAGTAGTAAAATAAAGATTTAAACTTGGAGCTGATGGATTTCAAGGTTCATGCTCATCTCTGTGGTGTTGCGTCTGCTGGGAGCTGTGACAAGAAAGGAAAAGTCCTAAGGTTCTTTCTATAGCCAAAGGCCACTTAGACAAGACATGTGGGAAGATGAACCTTACGGTGTGCTCTGTCCCACCATGCTCAGGAGCAACCTGGCCTTCCATTCTCAGTTCCATTATATCCCAAAGCGTTTCTTCTCTTTCTCATGTGGCTGATCTCTTTCACCTTGTTCTGGACCTTACGATCCTCTGATGCCCAAGCTTTGGCATAACTGGAAGAGACTGAAGGACAGACAGCTCTGGTTTGCAATGCTAAGTTTTTAAAAAACTTGCTTAACCTTACTGCATTTCCCCAGGCCTGAGCTTACTAACCACTTAAAGAGATAATTAAGTATGTCTCATAAGATTGTTGTAGAAGTAAATGGGATAGTGAGCATAAACATGCTTTGTTGATTGCAAAGTGCTGAATGCAAGTACTATAATTGTGTTCTCAATCACTAAAGACAATGGGTCCACATCTGGGTTTTTCATGCTGTAGACTTCCATTTGACCCAGCTATTCTCATATTCACATGTGCCCTGGCCTGAGAGGGGAGTTGGTCTGAACTTAGACTCAAGAAGATTCTGTAAGCAGGTGACGGGTGAACACTAGTCCCGTTGTTGGAGCAGGAACATACAGAAATATCCTCCATCAGAGCATGGCAGAATGCCAGTGCTGCATACTCACAGCAGATGGCCAAAGACAGCCCAGAATGCAGGGACACACAGAGCAGATCACTCACACTGTGTAGAGAAAGTGAGCTAAGATTCACTGAGATGTCTCACGTCTGGGACAGAATAGGGTCTTCCTGATGGGACAGAGCCCAGGGACAGGGCACCAGGTCTTTGTTGGGTGGGGGTAGGAATGAGAGTAAAAAAATAAAATACTAGAAGTTTATGACTGAGCAGTGGTCTTCAAAAGTCATGTTGGGGTCATCAGCAGACCTCAGAATGAGGTTTTCTGAAGCTATAGTGGCAAAAGCCATGAGAGAGATCTCAGACTGGCATTCCAGGATCCTGGGTTCCTTCCACCTGCAGATCTCTCTTCTGAATGCCGATTACATATGAGTCAACACCTACTGAAGACCTACTGTGTGGCTAGCTCTGATCTAGCACATGGAGTAGCTGGCTTTTCTCAAAGCAACCCTATGTGGAGACACCATTAATACCATTTCACTAAGTGGCAGGGATTAAACTTACCCAAGTAGCAAAGCTGATTCAAATCTGACCTTGTGAGTTCAGGAACTCCACATTAGGCCAGTACATTCTGCAACTTTTAAAGAAAAAAGCCTGAACTAGTGTCCAAGTCCTTTACAAAATCACAGGAAATCAGAGATGAACTAGACCTTGAAGCTAACCTAGCATGATGTACACGTTACCCATAAGAAACCCAGAGAACCAATCAAGTGCCCAGCAGTGAGTGGGCCTTTAGCTCTAAAGTGCAGTCACTGCATGATTCAACATCACTGCAAAGAGGAACTTCATTTCTCAGCCACATGTTCCACTAACTTCACAGCTGTGCCCTCACAGACAATTGCTGCATCAGTAGTGGGTGTTTTAATATTCTCGAAAACTTTCCAGTCACCTTTTAAAACTTTTGCTTATACTGACCGTGCCATCTACCTAGGTATTCTTGACTTTTTCTTGTTCACAGACTGCTGCCATCTGTATCCTGTGAAAGATATGGTTCATGTTGCAAGTAAAAATAATGTGTATTTCAATTTTAAGGATACTGGCTTGTGAACATTGTAAAGTTCTTGTGTGAATCCAGGGGTCTATGGCTCCAAATGGTAAAACTTTTATTCTAGCTAATAAGAAACCAAAGAAAAATTTCTTAGAAAGCAAAATATCAGGCAAAGGGGTCAAATACATCCTCTCTCTTCTCTTCTACCTTCCTTCAATGCAAGCACTAGATGGTAAATGACCCTTTTATTTGACCTCTGTTTCCTAAAAGAGTCTTCAGAAACTTCTCTTCTTTATATCCTACTTTTCCTTCCACCTTTGGTTGGAGGTTCTCCATCCCCATTCCTGTTGTTTGTATACCCACTAGACTTAGGCTCCCTAAGTACACGGATATCCCTAATCTTGCATACAAGCTTGTCCTTCATGCCACAATATCTGATGTATGTCTAGAGTTCAGTAAACACTAGTGGAAAAGCAGTTGATTCACCATACTGGAGAGAGAAAGTAGAGAGTGTTACACGTGATTTTGAGTTTTTCCTGGTCATTGGCCTCTTCTTCAAAGGCATAGATTCCCAGGCAGGTGTGACAAATGCTGTGGGTTAGGCTAATCTCAGTAGGAACAGAAAGATGGAGATCTGTGTGTGTGAGAGGCTCATCAGAGATCTGTTCTCAATGCCTGTGAGCGTGGGATGGAAACAGGAAGGAGCCAGAGAAGTAGTTAGCAAAGCCATGGTCCATTCTCAGCATGATCCCAGGGATATGAATATATATAAAAAACACTACACAGTGATCCCAATTTGAAGCAAAAGAACCATGAGTCTTTCTACCCATACAACCATCAATGCCCATCATTTAAATGACATTTCTTGGTGAAGTGGCTGCTGTGAGGCTAGCACAGAACAAGTCTCAGGAGACAGGTCCCATTGTGACCTGTGGTGACCAAAACTCCCTGAAGCTGCAGACTGAATGTACAGCTCAGAAAGGACAGCTGGTGGGGACACAGACTGGGGGCCCTTTGGTACCTGAATCAACCTGGAAAATACCTCCAGCACTGCATCAGAATAGGGCAGAAACAAGTCCTCTGCTCAGACAAGACCCAACAAGACATGTTAGTCTTGCCTCTTAGGAGTGTGGGGGGAGGTGCAGCCACCAGGGGCATCTCTTTACCATGCTGAATCCAAGGAGGAACTGAAGTCCTGCTTATTATGAGAGGCCTGCAGTGGTCCAGGGATCCTGGCACAAGTATATTTGTTACCCAATTTAGAGTCTTATACTGTGTCAGATAGTTTCTTGTGTTTTCATTGACTGTCGGTAGAGACCAAACAACTAGCCTGCAGCTAAAAGACAGCTTTCCCAAAACTGAAACAAAGGAAGTATTTTAAAATATCTATTATTCAAAGGACCGAGAAGATAAAGTCAAAGAAGAAAAAATGAATTTCCCTAGGGTAGAGAGAAAGCAATAGATAAACAAGAAGAGGCACTCCAAAGTCCTTTCTCATGCCATAGTCCTGTACCATTCCCATTATAACACCACTCTGTACCCCACTCAAAGTCAATCTGCACCATCCAAGATGATTATGGTACTGCACCTTCAAGATAAGTCATAAGTTTATGGCCATGTATGGCCATGGAAATCATCCATTTTAGCAAAAGTGTCCAGGAGCACAGTGTATTAAACTAAAACAACCTTTGTATATGCATAGGGTTTAAATTACTAGGCTTGGCTGGTGGAGAATAGAATTGACAGCATTTCCCAGTCCCTTTAGGAGTCCATCAAATCCTCATCATGAGGCCAAGATATTCTTTTAAAAATACCTAAATCAAATGGGATTTTCATGAAGTCAGCCAAGATCAAGTACGTGAAATTATATCAAATAGTCAAGGCCAGGGAGAAATGGTAGAGTAAGCTAAAGATGGAAAAGAGGACCCACCTAAAATCTGGTAAAGGGAACAATAATAATAATATACTCATCCTTTCTCATTCTATCAAAGGAAATGAATAGACAAAATTAAGTCTTTTAACAGTCAACGCAAATGCAAAACATGGGGTATCTTTTAATCGAATATGATGGCTGGACATGCTTTATTCATCTATGTTGACAGAAATCCCCTTTCTTTTCTGGACTGAAGGCAGTGGGTCTGTCTTCAGGGCATAAATCAGGCCTACTGTAATCCAGTCATGGCTATACTCTTCTCCCATGCCAGTGAATGGTCTGAGTGGGCATGTGACCCAATTTTAGCCAGTAAACACGAGGAGAAGCCCATCTGCTGTTTTTGGTTGTTGTTGTTTTTAAGCAGGGTCTCTTCAGGCTGGCCTTGAGCTCAGTCTTGAACTCACAGCAATCCTCCTCCTGCCTCTGCCTCCCAAATGCTGGGATTACAGGTGTGAGCAACCACACCTGGCACCGTGGTATGTGGTTTTGATCGTTGGTGAGTGTGAGTCTCCATGTCCAGTACTGTTGTTTGTGATTACTGGGAATTGAAACTGGGCCTTTGCCCTTGCAAGGCAGACCCCAGAAACACTGAGCTAAATCCCTGGACCCCATCTGTTGTTTTTGGAAGGAGAGTTTTCTTCCTGGATAGAAGGGAAACCAGTGTGGATCTCACTAAGCATTTTCCTCTTTCAAGATGTAACTTGTAAGGATACAGTTGTGGCAACCATCTTGGCACACTGAATATAACAGAAGAGCAGAATTGTAAGTCTTTGATGATATTAAGCCTCAGATGACTGACTTCTTTTCTCTGGTCTCTGGTTATGTAAAATATTCAACGCTTGAATGGATTAATTCATCATAAGGCTTTTAAGTCTTTAAGCCAAAAGGTAGCAAGGTTTTTCTGGTAAAGGACAGGAAATAGTTTCAACTTTGTGGACTATATGATATCTTTCACAAGTACTCAACTCTGTCATTATAGCATAAAACAGCAATAAACAATTTGTACATTAAAATCTTTATTTGCATAAACAGTTAACAGACCTGTTGGGCCCACAGGCAAAGTTTTCCATCACCAGGTGCATGTGATTGATAGTTTCATGTTACAAATACATATTAGCTATTTCTAGTCATAGTTCTGGGTACATGGTTATTGCAAAAATCAAAAGAGGAGAACTCAAAACAGCTCAGGTCTGATGCTTATAACACTGGTCAGGCAGGCATAAAATAAGCAAATGAGTAAATAAAGAAGTAATTATAAATTGTAATAAGTTCTAGATGGAGCTAGAATGGCATGATGGGGAATTTCAAGGCTGGGCAGAGGGATGGGGAGAGAGCCATTTTGGATAGGTTGATGAGAGAAGGCATTCAGAAAGCACTGGAGATTTAAAGAATGAGAAGGAACTTGGTGCACAAAGAAGTAGGAAGATCCTTTAGAAAGCTACCAAAGACTCAAGAACAAGGAAATCTTTGGCAAGGACGGATGAAGGACAAAAAAGGGAGAAGAGACAGGGACCAAATCATGGAGGATTTGGCAGCCTGGGAAAATACATGGATTTGTTGCCAAAGGTGATGCAGGATTCTACAGAGAGGAGTAGCACAGTATGGATTTATATTTTAACATCATCAGTCTGGCTACTACATGAACTAAGGAGGGTCAAGAGTTGAATAGAGATGATAGAAGGGAAGCTACTGCAGAAGTCTGACTATTTCATCTGAAAAGTCTCAATTCTGCAAAGTTCTGGTTACAATGGACTCCCCACAGTAAGAAAATCTGGGAACTGGAAGTAACAGAAAGAAGACTGCAGAAAGAGACTGTCCTGTCAGTGAAGATATTCATGAAGTCCCCATCTAATCAGGTACTGAGACAAGGTTACCTGGTCACCCTTTATACATTGGCTTGTCCTGGGTCTAGGAAGAAGAGCCATCATCTCAAGGTTGTAGTCAGCTCCCATCTGCATGTTGAGAGGACAAGGGGTTGCTGAGGCAGGTACTTGCCACTTCCCCATGCTTCCTACTACTGAATCTTATACCATAGCACCACACTCCAAAGAAGACACGGGTAGGGGTGGGTTGGATCGTGTATTTGTTTCTCATTTTGTCCCACAAAGCCCTGGAGGCAGCTTTGGAGAACAACTTCCAACAAAATAAAAAGGTATAAATTAAATATATTGAGGCTAAGGAAAATATAAATCGGATAAAAGATCAGGGCCCAGAGGGCAGAAGAGAAAACCAAAATGTAGGTTATTCCATCCCGCATGGTTGCCATTGCAAAAAGGAAAAAAAGAAAAGATTTGGAAAACCCCATGTTCATTGATTCCTTTTGTCTTCTTTATAGGCAAACCTTCCCATATTTAACCAAGATTTTGGGCCTTCTGGCCAGCCATGAGGTGACCTCAGGTCTCATGAGGGTGCCCATGATGAAGGCCCCCTATGACTACCCATCTCTGTGGTGATCACACAAACTGCATTTCCTCCATTGTGAGCAGGGAGGAAAAAGTAAGGCTGGTCATCACAATTTTCTTTACAATTGCTTTGTTCTGGCCTCCATTTAGCTTAATGATTTTCCAATCCAATTTGAATTCTTTCACATTAATAAAGTCACAATGCTAATGAGCAAGGCGAATGGGACCAAGACCTGAGGTGGCATTTTCAAGTGACTGGGGAAGGCATTCAAGTTCATGGGACCAGAGGTCCGGAGGATGAGTCAAGGCTGGAATGAAACTGCCAAGTACCACATCAATGGAAACAAGCCCATGGTGGTTAGACTGCCTCATGCCCTGATCCAGAGCTAAATAGTCATTAACCCAGACTGGCGAGCTCAATATTCAGTTTAAGCTCAGATTACCTCAGGAAAACCACATTCCTCTTCTGCTCTGCAAAACAAAGACCAGCTAGATTATCAGGCTGGAGCTGACCTTGAAATTGCTAGGAGGGAGATGCTTCTGCATCTGGAACTATCTCACCTATGGCCCCTCTGCCCACTCCTTCTCTGATGTTCTCCATCGTCCAACACTCTTCCACTGTGCTCTGTGCAAATCCTTCCCTGTGCTCAGTTTCCACAAGCAGACAGGCAAGAGGGACCACTGCATACTTCCCCTCCCTCAAGTCTACCCACCTGCACAGTAAGACCGTCCTAAGCAGATTACCTGCCAGGATCTGGTTGGCTGGTATGGGCACTTCTGCCTCCCCTATGCCATATCACTGGCCACCTCCCTCACTGAAACTCATGGGAGAGACAGAGCACAGCACAAAGGACAGCCTCAAGGCATAGAGTACCAAGAGAAGTTCCTCCCTGTTTGTCTAGAACTTTCTAAGTTTTAAAGCTAACAGTCCTAGATACAGAAACCTTTCTAGCCTTGAGTAAATTGGGGAGGTTGGTCACCTTCTATGCAAGCTGGATTTAGGATTAAGAATCAGCTTGCAGCCCAGGTCTAATCTGTAACCACGGGCAACACACAGTTCCTTCTCTGTCAACCTGTGAGTTAATCCCTTCCCTGCCTACTTCCCTGGGCTGTTCTAAGGGTCACATCAGATAATGGATGTGGAAGCGCCTGGAGAACACTAACGCACCGGACAGATGGAAAAGGGGTTTTATTACCCAGTGTTTATGACCCAGGGGCCAGAGTATTAGCAATTTCAATTAATCAAATAAATGGAAAAATAAATTGGTTTTATGGAAACAGATTCTCACACCTTGCCAAAGGTTCAGGGCTGGGGCACAGGAAAGGAAAGAATCCAAAGGGTACATGGCTTGGGCTGGGCTAAACCCAGCACAATCTTGCTCCAACCCGCCTCTGCTTTAGGAGCCAAAAACATGCCTGCCAGACACCTACAGTCTCTGCTCCAAGTGTTCTCCCCCGTCCACCCTTTTTCAGCCCCAGAGAGCAAAGAGTGTGTTCTGAATCACGAGGGCTGGGCCGAGTGATACTGGACATATAGGCTGAGTGTAACTGGTGGAGGGCTTCACCAGCTGCTGGAGTGCTCATGGTGAACATTGGTGCGTGCATTGCTGTGGGCTTCCAGATGCCTGTGCATGCTCTAACCTGCTCTTCACGAGCCCTCTTTCTTCTACAGAGTCTACTACAGAGATCATCTCCAGACAATGATTAAAAATATTTCTCCTAAGCAAGACAGGCCATGGTGATGCTTACAGCTGAATTTGGACTTGAGTGTGACAAACGAGATCCTTTTGTCTGTCCAAAAAGAAAGGGTGTGTTCCAGGGCTAGAATCAAACTCCCCTGGACAAACAGATACCACAGTGGAGTCAAAAAGATATCCACAGGTGAACAGCTATGAGTGAAGGCCCCCTCAGTCCACAAGAAGAAATGGGTGCACCCTTGCCAACACAGGCTTGGGCAGGGCGAGTGACAATCTCATCAATAATTTGTGAGTGAGGTTTGCAGAAGACAATTTGTAATGCACATCATCTGTCCCTATATAATTAAGACTGGATTGTACCCAGTTCTGGTTTATGAGTTTATGGAATGAGGCACTGTGAGTCTAATAAAGGAAAATAACACCAGCAACAATAAAACTAATAGGCTCTTCTCCCCTCCAGCTCAGCTAATCAATGAGACCATCAGAAAAGAAGCTTTGTCTTAGATCAAGCCCCTGGCAGTTTGGACCTTTGTGGAAGTCGCTGGTGTCCCTATATTCAGTCCTTTGATGAGCAGAATGACAGCCAGCCAGCCCCCACTCCACCTCTTTCATTCCTAGCATTAGTAATATTATTCATTGATGAATTCTGCTTTGAAAAGCTAACAGTAGTGAGAGAACCATGGGAGTTTGTTTCAATTAAAATAACAGTGCCTGTTGCTTTTTAGCATGATGAAAGTTTCAGAGTCAGAGAATGTTCTTGAGGTTTACTTTTTCTTCTGCAGAAAACAAAACCAAGGCTTGGAGTATGTGTGATGGCTTATAAGTTGGACCAGTCAAGCCGGTAAGGCTGTTGCAAAAGCAAAGGCTAACATCATAAAACTTGGATTTGTTGAGTAAAATTCTACCACTCATACTAATGATAAGTATTTCCTATGGCAAGTCCCTGTTCTAAGAGCTTGATGATCAGTTCCTTTTCTAATCATTATGAAAACCTTTGGAGGTAGTTATTATTGTCATCTTCATGTTACAAGTGAGGAAACCAGGACACAGAGAGCTCAAGTCACTTGCCCAAAGTCACAGGTCCAGCAGACTGAGCTGAAATTAGACACCAGACTTCAGAGACTGCACCATCAGCCCCTCACTTCCGGGCTTCTCCTATCTTTCAGCTGCATACCCTGCAGATTGCAGATGCTTGGAAAGTCACCAGTGTAGAATAGATCGTCTCTTCTTGTGCTCACTCTTTTAAAACCTACTTATTGATTCAGCCACCTATACAAGTTCATTGAGCATCTTTTCCATATCAGATCTTGAAGGCTCAAAGTAACACCCAGTTTCTACACTCATTTGCCATTAATGTTCCTCTCCTGTGTGACCATCTTCTTTTACAGACTGTAACAGTTTTCTGTGACTGTCGTAACAAACCACCACAAATTCATTGGCTTGGAATTGTTCTCTTTTAATAGCTTCCAGTTCAGCAGGTCAGAGTCTGAGTAGCCTTAGAGCTTAGAGCTTCACAAGGATCAAGTCAAGGTGTAGAAGGCCTCAGCTCTTATCTGGGAGCTTTGGGGAAAATTAACTGATCATACTGCAGAATTCCGTTCCACACAGCTGCAGGGAGGAGTCCTCAGGGCTGCCCCATCTCATGGTTCATGGATCCCTCCAACTTTAAGGCCAAGGGCAGCATGTTGAACCCTGGGCTTTAAATCTCTGCATTTACCTTCAGTCTCTTCTCTTCTGATCTTCAGGACACATGGAGTTACATGGTGTCATCCCAATAATCTGGAGTAATTTCTCTATTTTAAAGCCAACTGTTTAGTAATTCTAATTATATCTGCAAAGTCTCTTGCAGTTAATGAAAATATTCATAGGTGTAATATCGCATCAGATATGCAAAGACTCTGGAGACTAGAGGTATAATCTTAGGGATGGGGCATTCTTAGACTCCTGCCTAGCACATGGGCTAAACATAAGGGCTAAGGTGGGTGCCCTTATGCAGAAGACATTAGAGTACAGTGGTACATTCCACAGGCCTTTAAGCCACTTGGATTTCTCTTTTAAAACCTGGAGAAATGCTAGAAGAAGACATTACTACCAAATTATCCAGCATTAGCTGAGAAACAGAAAGAGCAGATTGCTGGGAAGCAGTTCCTGGGGATGCCAGGGCCATAAGAACAAAAATAAAGATGAAGTACTAAGCTGGAGTCAATCCTGGATTGGTGCTCTTCCTCTGAATTCCTACTGCTAATCCTGAGCTAATCTGGCTGAGGTAGGAGGGCATTAAGAGACTCAGCTTCACCTACTCATACAACCTACTGTTGCTGTTCGTGTGCCTGCTGCAGACCCAGGCACTTCCAAGTCCAGCAAGTGGCACCATTTTCATTCTTCTAATCTGTAAGTAATTCCTGCTCAAACTTTCAGTTTCCAGCTCACTCCTGTCTCTCTTTTGATGTGTCTGCTCCATCACAGTGGACAGAGCTCTGCTCAGATGGAACCTTACATCCTACACCATCTCAGTTACGGCATTTCTGACTTGGAGCCTGACCTTTCACTTGTGCTCTTACTGCTGGGTTCCATCCCTGGGATTGGATCCTGCATCAACTGACAACAGTGTGTGTGAAGCCTGAGATCTCCACTGGTTTTAATACTCTAATGTGGCCTGATGGTCCATTGGGCACTGATCCTAGAGTTCAGGCTGGTATTGTACAAGTTTCTCTTCAGTGTGAAATAAATGAATAAGTGCAGTGGGTCCCTAACATCCCTGGTATGTGTCTTCCCTCCACCTCCATAACTGAGCTGCTGTTGTCATTTGGATCTAAAACATCCTCCCAGAAGCTCATGTATTCAATGGTGGGGCTTTCAGAATATGACTGAATCATGAGTGCTGTAACTCATTAGTGAGTTTATCCACTGATGGGTTCATACTGTGATGGCATTATTAGGAGATGATAGAAATTTAGGAAGTAGAGCCCAGTTGGGTGAAGCAGATTGCTGGGAGAATGCCTATGAAGACGGTATCTCTGGCTCCCTCTTCTCTGTTTGTTTCCTTCTTCCTCTGATTCCTGGTGCCATTAAGTCAGCTCCTTTGCTCTTCATTGCACCCCTGCCATGATCTACAACCTCATTACAGGCCCAGCAACAATGGAGCTAGCCATGAACTGAAGTCTCTGAAATTGTGAGCCAAAGTAAAACTTCTTGAAGTAGCTTTTTTGCTTTGGTCATTTGCCACAGTGATGAAAACCTGACTCCCACAGTCATTGAGATCTCAGCATGCCCAAGGCCAGAGCTCTAGGATACCTGTACTCTGTAACTACCTCTGACTAGGAAATGCTTCCCTGTGTTCTGAGACTCACATGACTTGAGGACTGAGACTCACTTGATATGGACCTTGGGCCAAAGGCAGACAACACGATGCTCTAAAAGGAGTGGGATCTCACTAAAGTGCAATGCATAGTGCATTGTAGCACTGATAGGAGACTTCTCCAAGGAAGTGTGCAGAAAACACAGCACTTGTCAGCAATGGGCAGATGGTAGCCATGCTCACCATCCTTTGCAGCCCAAGGACATGAGAACTCTGACAAAGGTTGGGTAAGGGGAGGAGAGACCAAAGGAAGATGGAAAATGGAAAAGTCATGAATCACCACAAGGTAATGTTTCAGGAGCACATACTATGTGCGGTGTATGCCCTGCAACACACATAACTCTTACGACACTCCCGGGGCCAGTGGCTGCTCTCCCCCTTGATCTCTAGAAAAGTATCCTGAAATCAAGAGAGTTTCGTTAGCTTCAGGAGGGCCATTCTGGTAAACCTGATGTGATCCCAGCTCAGGTCTGTCATATCGAAAAAGCAGATGCCTCTTCCCTTCTCCTTAAGCCTGCTCTTTAGGGCAAGAAGTACAGTAAGCACCCAGTCCTTGCCATCCTGTGTCCTCTCTGCCAGGACAGGAGCACTAGAATGCATTAAATTCCTTTAAATGCTCACTGGCCCCTGATAAGTACTCTATGAACTAAGGACTACTAGTACCATGTCCTAGTTGAGCAAACTGGCATACCGTGTGCCCACATCATACAGCTCATGAGAAATAGAACAGAGTCAAAAGCTAGGCAGGAAAGGGCCAGAACTCATACTTCCAAGGCCATTTTGCCTTTTCAGCCATATTAAAAAGGCATAAAAAGAATGATGCAAACCTCCTTCTGGAAGTAGTGAGGGCCCCAGGCATGTGTGGGGCACCAGACTAGGTGATGCATACAACCCTTCACATCTAGTGTCAGCCCCTACACACCTAGTGTCAGTCTCTACCACAAGCCCAGACTGAGGGCAGTTTGTTTGAGAAAGAAGTAGGACTTGAACAGAGTTCACTTCGCATCTAAAGGAACACACGAGGCACCTGTGTAAGTGGCAGGAAAACATGGTCCAGTGGCACACAGCAATCTGGGGCAGAATGAGGGACTGAGAGCTGAGGGGTCCAGGGCCCGGGCAGGCAGTGTAGTCTAGGTGGGCTTCTCAGAGGAGGTGAGAGAGAAGCCAGGGAATGGTGAAGCTGCGTGGATACTTTGTTTCAGACTAGAAACTCTGTTCAGTTTTTTTTTTTTTAATTTTAAAAACCACTTGCATCAGATCACTATGAATACATGATAAGCTCTGTTTCCAAATCAGCTCTTATTTCCATGTGTTAACAACTAATTACTGACACACTCGGCAGTGGCTCCGCTCAAGTCTGCAAGCCGTCAGCTGTGGCAGCTCTGCGCACAGCATGCATGTTTAAAGAGCTCCTCGCTTCTCTGTCCTTCTCGTCCAAGGGGGAAAGCTCAGGAACAGCCTGCCTCTCCCCCATGAGTCTGCTCAATCCAGAGCCGCTTGACTCCATTGCTTCAAACCCACCTTTCTCAGAGAGCAAATACAGGCAGGTGTTAGAGCTCCACCCTGTCTGCCACGCCTGGGAGCATGGCCTGACATTTATCTTTGTGTGTTTTGCAGACAGCGCTATCCAGCAGTCAGCTGCTGACCACTGATGAGGGCAGCCATGTGCAGTTCCCTTGGGAAGAAGGACAAGTCACAAGTGGGCATGATAACTTCAAAGTTCCACCATTAGCATTATTACCTACAAGCTATGACCTTCTCCGGAGCACCTTTCAGTATTTTTTTTTTCCTAAGGAGAGTGGTGTCCTTGGCAAAACTCTTTCCAACTGCTATTATTAATACCTAAAAGTGGCAAAATATTGTTTCTTTGCATGATAGTCTCCACTTCAAAGTGCTTCCCCATCTCAACTAGTTGATCCCTCAGTTGTGAAATTACAAGGACATTCTGTGACACTTTCCCTTTATATTAAGACTTTACTCTCATCATCTTAGTTAACCCTTTACAAAGCCCTGAGATCTTACTGCTGTATCCACCTTGAACCTCACAGGAGGAAGACAAGTCTAGAGAGGGTCAAAGAGAAATCACTCCTACAGCACCTCCAGAGAGGACTGTCCCAGTAAGTACAAGGGATGTGAATATTTGAGATACAGCCTCCAGGCTCTTTGACATTGGGAAATAGACATGCTTAAAGAGCAAAGACTGGTCTTAGGCCAGCAAATGACAGAGCCAGCACTAAGATCTGACCTCCTGGAACCACATTTTTGTGCTCTTGCTGATACAGCAAGACAGATGTCAGTCTGTCCTACTTCCACTGTTTACTGACTGAGTGCCCTTAGACAGATTGGTAGGCTGTCTCCTCATCTGTGAAGTGGGGATATGTGCATATACACTGCAGATTTGCAACAAAGATAGGATGAGAGTGCATTCAAACAGCACTCTGGACATATAAACACATACCCTTCTTTCTTGTTCTCTCCAAAACAAAAGCTTCTGCGATTCCGAGAAACCACGTCTATTGACTATCCTGGAATATTTTGGTAAAGACACAGGTTTTGTGTATAATTAAAGTAGATTAATGTCCCCAAAAATGAAAGTGTCCATATAAACCAGCAATTCTCAACCAAGAGTAACTTTATTCCCCAGAAGACATTTGGTAATACTTGGAGACACAGCTGAGGGAGATAGTAGAAGATTTTCTGCAAGCATTTAAGTAAGTAGAGGCCAAGAATGCTGCTAAAAACTCTGCAATCAATCACATCACAACTCCCCACTCAACAAGGAATTAACCAGTCCAAAATGTCAAGAGGGCTGTTCTTAAGAAACCATGCCATAAATCAATATGAAAATGATCAATAATTCAATGGGAAAATGGAGAAAGGATATGGAGAGGAAAATAAAGAAATGGAAGAATAAATAAATGATCCATATACATGAGAAGTGTCCCCTCTCACTGTTATGAGGGCAATGCAAATTAAAACAAGCAAGGGCACTGTTTTCCACCATTAGATGGACAAAAATGTAAAAGTATTGAGAGTATCATGGGTTGGATGGATGGTTAAAGCAATGGAAAATTTTATGCCAGCAGGCACAACCACTTGGTGGAACAACTTGGTAATATTTAATTAAACCAAAGATACGCAGAGCCAAATCTACCCTGCAGAAATCCTCCTCCAGGTGCAGAAAGAGACATGTACAAGAAAATTAATACTAGCATTCTAGTAGGGGGAAATTAGGAACAGCCTGACCATCAAAAGAAGAGAGGATGAATAAGTGAACGTATAATATGTAAGGATATAGCTACGTATCAGAAAGTTGATGCTGAGAATAGAAAAGATTACAATGGATTCTGAAGATTGTATAGAAACTTACATAAATATTTAAAATAGACATACAACCTCTCATATAGGAGCTGTATGCCTATAACCTTAGCATTTGGGATCCTAAGGCAGGAGAATCACAAGTTCAAGGCCAGCCTGGGCTATCTGGTGTGTTCAAGGCCTGCTTGGCATGTGTAGTGAGTTCAACTTAGAATACTTAAGGAAACCTATTTTTTTAATGATTAAAAAGAAAAATAGGCAAAGTTGATGTTTTCTATCACACATATTCTAAAAGTGTAAACTCTAGAGTGTGCTTGAATGTGCAAGAATTTCAGTATAGTGTTGATCTGTAAGGAAAAAAGGTGGGTGAAGATTTACATCTAGGAGAGTCACACAGGAAGATTTTAATGTATTGGTAATGTTCTATTTTTAAGATATGGATTTAATTTATTACTCTTTATTTTTTTTACATATTGAAATTGTAAATAAAATGAATATTGCAGAAAACAGTAGGATCCTCTAAATGATCTAGTGGCCCAATTAAACCTAAGTTGGAGCAGGAAATCTGAGCCTGAGTCTCCTGGAGAACTTGTTGTCCTTCTGACTCAATCCCTGTATAGAACATGGCTTTGCCATGCGAACATGTATGAAATAGTTCACACTTCACCTTCACAATGAAATCTCTGCTTACCATCTGCGTTGTTTGAAGGGCCTCAGTTTCAGACATTGAGAGTTTCAAACTTGTGGAAGAAGTAAGATTCAGGATCCTAGGTCATTCCACAGTCACCTTCCACATCTGATAGGAAGATATTTATGATGATCCTTGGGGACACCGGTGACAAATATGGAATGAATCTACCATGGACACAGGTGAGCAGTGGGCCTGATAGAAGAACATATGACCTGTAGATACTAGTTCAGGAAATTTGGGGTCATCACTCAGATCAAAGGCAGCACTTACTACCTGTCTTAGTTACTTTCTAGTCACAGAGACACAATACCCAACACATACAAGCTAAAGGGGGGAAGGTTTACATTGGCTCACAGTGCATAGCTGACTGGCTGCAAAGCAAAGCAGCATAACAGAGGAGAAGCAGCTTTGGACATGACAGTCAGAGTCCAAACTGATCAAGGAAGAGGGAGGGAGACAGACACTGCCGGACCACACCTCCACTGAGCACCATCTCCTCCAACCGGACTTCACCTCCCTATATCATAATTAGGTATAGACTAACCCACTGATGAATATCACATCCCATGATCCAATCAGCGACCTAAAGCCCCATCTATGAATGTGTGAGGCCTGGAGGGGAACTCTAGATACAAACAATAACGTTATCCTCAGTTCTAAAACTCTCACACTGGACTGGGGATCCTCATTCCTTGTGGGGAAGCCTGTGTGTATGGCAGATGTGTCCTGTTTCCAAAAGCAAATCAAGCTCTGCAGTAACTGCATGAATGGAAGCACACTGCTCAGGTGGTGGCCATCGCATTGCTGCTAATTTCTGGAACCTTGTCAGCAGTTCCAGGAAGGTGCAGGCAGGACCCACAAGGACCTCTACCCTCGGGTAAATGTCTCTTTGTTCAGAAAGCCAGGGGTCTGCCAGACTGGCCGTGGAATCTCTCTCTGAGGCTTTCTGGGCACTGGACCAATAGACATGAGTGGTTCCACACAAGCTTCTAGGCAAGGAAGCTACAGTGGGGGTGCAAGTGGCCTCCAGCCAAAATCCTGCCATCCCTTGGCACCCACTGTACACTGAACATGCCGCTCAATATGGACAGTAGCTGGGTAGACTCTGAGCATTGGATTTGCTAGTTTCGGAGATGGAACAAACATAGACTCCATTTCTTGCTGGAGAAGAGACCAGAAATTTCTTATCATGTCTCTTATAACCAGGAATGTCATCTCAGTTGTTGGCTCCATCTGAACAAAAACCAGAGAAGTGTTGAAAGATTGCTGATAAACCCCCATGAGTGGTCATGGTGGGAGTGTGTTTTACTCTTTTTTTTAAATTTTATTTTTTGAATGTTTACCCAGTACACATTTGAATGGCTGTGATAAATTTATTTGAAGGAATTTGATTGAATCAGACAATAGCCTCTTGATTTTCCAGATGTTCAAGCTTTGTCTTGCCAAAAAGAATTATACATTTCCAATGACCAGAACCCTCCAGGGACCTGTAAGAGTCTCTTACACATTTGTCACATAGATGGGAAAGGATCTCTGCAACCTTCACAGTATTTTATAACATGTATGACTAATGAATTATCCTGGAATAACAAATATTAATGAACATCTCCTATCAATAGCAGATAGGAAAGTGGACACAAGTGACTTTGAGGTCTTATCACTGTCTTTGGGAAGATTTTATTTATTTGTAAATATTAGCTAAGTACCTACTGTGTGCTCAGTATATCTCTGGTTGCTGGCAACATCTCAAAGAACAAAACAAAGTTCCTACATGAGGCTCTCATTTCTGTGGAAGACTCACAGTACACAGAGAAAAAACAAAAGTAGAGTTTAGATATAATGATGGGAAAATATGCACTGGGATGATGTGGAGGGAGTGTCCGAGTCCAGACCCAGCCTTTATCTCACAGACTGTGTCCCCTGTCTGGAATACCCAAAGAGAGGCAAGAGGACAGACCCGGAGATGACAACCAAGGGTGGTATATACTGGCTCCCACAGTGTGAACTCAGGCTTAATCTGGTGCTGTGCACCACCTACCAGACATCCTTGTGGGGGCTGGGTGGACTGGAAAATCCAATCCCTATATTTTAGAGCTCCTCTCATCAATAGGCAAAGTCTTTGTCCCCATCCTCTCTGCCAGGGCAAGCCTTGTGACTTTCTTTGACCAAGAAAACCTTTCCTTCTTAGAGTGGACAAGATATTATGTGAGTTTCCAACATAGAGCTGAGACCTACAGAGGCCTTGCAGCTTCTATTCTCATATTCCTGGAACTCTGAGATGCCACAGCTGAAGAAGGCCAAGTTCACCTTCTTGAGGATGAGAGGCAATGTGAGGAAAGGGCCCGGGCTATCTCAGCCACTTTAGACACCCAAGCTGAGGCCTCAGACACAAGGGTGAGGCTACCTAGAATATCCCAATGTTTATTCAGAAGCGAAACCCCCAAACCAACCCTCAGAATCATAAGAAGTCATAAATGTTGAAATGGTTGCACAGTCTGTGGCCATACCACCCTCAACATGCCTGATCTCATCTGAAATGGTTGTGAGCAGGTGGTACACTCAGGCACACACACACACACACATACACACACACACACAAGCACATACACATGTGCCCGCACACACACACACACACACACACACACACACACACACACAGCAGTGACGTGGGTCTCTGAGATCAGCTGATTCATAGAAAATGTGCATCAGATTAGGGGGCGTGGCAGGTCGCATCCCTGAGCCAGCGCTCAGGAAGTGACCCAGTCTCAAAGCCACTCTGGCTTCTAGGTGAGACCACTTTATCCCCTTCTGGATGTACAGGGGGTCTGAAGGTGATGGCATCATGTAAGAACCTCACAGGTGGCCGAGGCTCAGACCTTGAATCAGGCCTTGAGGTGTGGAGACTCACTCCTGAACCCTGTCTTACAGTTCTGGTAGGCTCAAGGCTAGATGGTACAAGGTCAAAAGGAACAGTTTTCAGCTAGACTGAAGAAGAGCAGAGTTCTTAAAACAGAAAAAAAAAACATGTTTAGACAAAGATAAATATGAGAAAACAGTAGTTGGTGAAAGGCTAAGACTTCAGGGGAAGAATGAAGGGTTAGGTCATCCAGGTTACAGATAGCTAATGCAGGAGCAGGGTGGACAAGTACACGAGAATGTGCAGACCTAGGTGAATGCAGAAAATGGACTGTACCAACAAGAAGTGGACAGGGCTGATGTACATAGGAAGAGAGCAAGAGAAGAGGAAAGGAGGTAAGATCCCACTTGCCAGGAGAAGGTGAACATTTGCAAAGGGAGAGCTCAAGTTGATGTGGTCATGAAATAAAGATTATGCTCTCACTGAGTTGAGCCACCAGCTACACATGCATGGACAGTCCCATGCCACTCCACAGGACAGACATGCATGTACACCTGGTAGTTCAGAGCTGCTTGGCCATGAAGCATTAATTAAACCTCTATATCAAGCATGATAATGGATCCTTCCAAATCTCCCTAGTTGCTAAAAGCAACTATGCTTTTAGTTTGTGGCATATGAAAGCCACTCAAAGATTTTGAGCCTGGAAATGACAGTGACATATGCTTTAAAAATCTAGCTATGGATGCATGAGTGCATGAATGGCCGATAGAAGATGGATAGTGCATATGTAGCAATAAAGAAACAAAGATAAGTACTTTGAAGATAATGATCTAAATGAATGAATGGATCCATTCCTAGACTGATGTATGAGTGGATGAACACATGGCAGATGAAAGAGCCAGAGGAAATCAATGAAGTCCATTGCTAAGTAGTCCTGATATTTACACTTATCATTGCTGCTGCACTCCACCGCACCCCCAGCCTGTGGATTCAGCCTCTTAGTCCAGGATTTCAAACTCACCCAACTGCTTGGTTATGAGAGTGACAAGGGCTTACTGATCACAGCCCTCCCATCCAGCTCCTGCCACCCTCCTAGGCAAACATAATTGCCTACAAATTCCTAGAAGCAGATCACAATAAAACAAGATGAAGACTATAAAATATGTCACACTTCTATTTGCTCACCTCCAGGATTTGGCAAAATAACTCTTCAGCTACCTTGTCTTCATATCACAACACTGGGCATTGTGCCAGGCACATAGTAGATGCTTAGTGGAAGTGTGATGAATAAAAATAGTATTTCTTGAAGTTTCCTGCATAAGACAAGCCAACAAGCTTGTGTAACTGCCAATATCCTAGTGCCTCATCCTTATGAAAGTCCTTGTTAGCAGGAAAGACAGAGTGAATTGAATAGTCCATAACCTAACCTTCAAGGAAAGACATAAATCAAACTTCATCATGTTTCAGGGAAATAAATTTTATGAAATGAGCCTGCCATCTGCCTTTTGTGATATAAATCAAGCTCATATTGGCTCATTTATGCCTAAAGGCTGAGGTCCATATTCCTTAGCAAAATATACACAGTCTCCTACCTCCAGCTGCTAAAATAAGACCATTCATTTATATGGTTTATTCATTGATTGATTGATTACTGACTGTGTGTAAAGAAATATATCAGGCACTAGGGTATTGAGATGAAGGAGATACACCTCCTCCCCTCAAGGAGAATAGTATCTATTGGGACAGGTACACATTTTACACACATTGATAACGATAATAATTAAGGTAAATACATCCACATGACCTTGGGTAAGAAAGGGGGAGGGATAGTGATTAACTCTACCTGAGGGTCAGGGAAGGTGTCATTGAACATTTAAGATAATTCTGGAAGGTTCCATGGAAGTTTCCCAGGCCAATAAAAGGGAAGAGGATGTTTTGGGTGAGGGAGCAGTCTTTGTTAAGACCCTTGGTTGCAAATTATGGGAATTAAGTGAAATAGGAAATTTAATATCTAGAGACCTGCCCTGTCAATTCAGAGGTTGACTGCACAAATCCAATGAGAGGATATATAAAAATGCTTTGTAAGCTACAAAGTGTTGGGCAAAGACAAAGGCTTATTACAGAGGGTGCACAGTAGCTGAGTGGTGATTGACTGGCCAATTGGGCACAACCCAGTGGAAACTGACTACAATACCTCTCTGAACTAAAGCTCACTAATAAAGCACCTACAGAAGTGAGTACTTAACTTGTACACTCCTTGGGTACCCTTTGGAGTTTGTTTAACTGTGAAAGGACTAATGGAGGAGATGTATAAAGACAGAGGTCCAATTGACCTGTGACTAAAGGGCCATGATTGTGGCCACATGGAAAGTTATCAAAAATGAAAACACAATGGGTTAGTGAGAACCAAGTGAGCAATGAAAGGAAGAGCATCAAGGTGCCATTTGCAACTTTTCAGGAGTAGACACTCTATGGAAAAATCGAAGTGTTAAATAGTAAGGGGCCAAGTGTTTTCTACTAGTGAGGTTTTGCAGCTTCACAGAACAGGAAAGGCAGAGGTGGAAAAAATGGACAGGGCCTCCTCTGAAGGACTGCAAAGGTAGAGCCAAGTGTAGCAATATGGTGGATTAGCATTGCCTGTAGACCCAGCTCAGGCCCTTTACCCCCAGAGCCATTCCTACACTCAGTAAATGGTGTCCCCATGGTCCAATTGCTCAGGGCTCCAATCTGAACTGCAATGGGCCTGCTTCCCTTCTCTTCTCTTCCTAATCTGCCTAAGAACAAGTCCTACTGGTTCAACCCCTAAAAATCATACTCAGCCTCCTACTGTTCATCTCCCAGCCTCCACCACCTTGCCTGGAATGCTGTTACTCTTGCCTTCCCATATCCTGGCAGCCAGGTTATCCTTTGCAAAGTGCAAGTCAGATCATGGCATCCTCTCCTCTCCCAGCCCTCCTACAGCTTCCCTGCATGCTCAGAACAAATGAAAGTTTTTTGTAGTAGCCTACCAAGACTATTGAGCTCTATGTAATTCTCCACTGACCTTTGCTCTGGCCACTATTACTATTGTTGCATGTTTCATTCATTGCACCAGGGTTGCCCTGGTTCTCTCCCTACCAGACTTGTGCCCACTCCAGAGCTTGTCTTTGCTCTTCCCTCTATTAGAAATGCTCTTCTCCCAACCTTCACAAGGTCTTTTCCACACCACATTCAGATCTTTGTTTAAAGAGATTTTTCCCAATGGCCTCACTGAATTAGCCTCACTCCACCTACCAATCTGTCTTTATCTTGTTTTTTTTCTAGTAACAATAACATGCTAAAGCACTAAATAAATACAGCACTTTTTAAATAGATGGATCCAAAAGAAACACCAAGAAAGGACCAACTATTTAAAAGAATTGTGGAGCTGTTAGGATTGGACTTTGGAACACAAATGTGGTTTTAGAGAGTGGGACAAGGAGTAGGACACTCCTAGCAGAGAGACTAGCATGAACCAAAGCACAGTGAAATAGAGGAACACGGCACGTGTAAGGCAGTGGAAGGATCAGTTAGCACTTTAGTGTTTAGGTGGCTTACGGAGTCTGTAAACCTTTCTGTTTGTATACTCCTGCAAATGCAGCATAACCCTGTTGTCTGTGTCCCTTCCAAGATGTACTTATTACAGCTGGCTGACAGCTGTGTTCTGTGTCCTTGGTTCAAATTCTGTAGATCGCATTGGACATTTTGACTGACACACATTTTGTATGTCAAAAGCATTGCCATTGACAGACAGCTGGCCACACAGATGTTTCTGTCTGGGGTGGTGACCCTACCCAGTTCAGCCAGCTGGGACCTGGTCAAAAAGAAGTTCTCAGTGTGGACTATGGACAGGGTGGTCACTTTAAAGGTGAAATAAAAAGTCTTCCCTGTCGAAGTCTATTTAGTACAATGTATCTATGTGACCAACACAGGTAATCTTAAAATTCAGTATGAAGCAGTTTGTTGTCTCCATTCTTCCAACTATTTCTCCTGAGCTAGGCAGACTCTTCACCTATTTACTGTCTACTTCAACTCCCTCCTTTTGTATAAGGCTTCTAATAAAAAGAGAAAAGCAGAGAGGAAGAGTTAGTGAGGAAGACCTCCCAGTACCCAGAGCACAGTCCTGGTCAGTGAGGACACTCTCAGCCACTCTAACTGGCCAACACCCTGAGGGCCCTCCTGCTTCACATGCCAGGGAGTCCAAGTCAGAGTGGTGCAGAGTTGACATGAACACCATTCATGCCACCATGAAGGTCTATACTCTTGTCCTCTCCCTGCTCAGGAGCAGGAGTCTTCAGTGCTGGCTCCATCTTCAGGCTGGTACCAATATGTCAGCAGTGGTCCTGGGTGTCCCACACACACAAGACAAATCCAAGGGAAGATGAAGCACTCTGCCCAACAGTCTCTCAGAAGAAACATTTTTCAGAAGCTTCTCAGTCAATCCTACATTCCTTCGCAATGGACAGACTTGAACCATGTGGCCTTTCCCACAGTTGAGGGGACTGGACCATCCTTAGATCAGTCTAGGGGTGGGGACATCATTCGCTGAAGCTGGAGGCCTGGATCTCTGAACTGGTTCCACAGTATCTTGAAGAGAAAGATAAGGATATATGTGAAATGCCGGCAAGACAGTCTAAGAGTGCCCACTGGTCCCCGGGACTATGCCAGATAACAGTAGAGACCAAGGCACAAAGATGTGGGATTGGAAGTGTGGACTTGGTACCAAGTACAAAGAAGTATGTAGGGATGGAAGCTGAGGTTTGTATTTCCAGTTCCACCTCTTGGCTGTTGTTCCCTCCCAGAACCTCAACTTGTTGGCCTATAACATGGAAATCTGTCTGTCTGTTTTGTCTCATCTTAGAAGCTAAACAAGGCAGTGAGGACAGGAAAGGACCCAACCTGATGGGCATGATGGCTCACAAAGAGAAGCTAGTTAGTACTGAGGGAGGGAAGGAGAAAAGAAGAGACAGAGACAGAGACAGAGACAGAGAGTCAGAGACAGAAAGAGAAAGACAGACAGAGACAAAGAGAAAGAGACAGAACAAGAGAGAAAGAGAGAGAATGGGAGAGAGACATAGAGATACAGATAGAAAGACAGAGAGAGACAGAATGAGAGAGAGAAAGAGAAAATGGGAGAGAGAGAGACAGAGACAGAGAGACAAAGAGAGAGAGAGAGAAAGAGAGAGAGAGATCCTGCAGTACAGTCGGAGTACATGGCAGGCCAGGGATGAAAGATTATGTGGTCTCCTGGTGCTTTAAGGTATGACTAGCAGGTGGTGCCCTTTCTCAGTGCTCATAAGGGGCATAAGCTCCTCCATAGCTCTCAGATAGTCCTGTTTGCAGAAAAATGCCAAATAACAAGAGCGATTAACTACGGAGATCCAAGGAGAGTTTCGCATGTGACTTTGTTTCAACCCACAGTCTGTGCTGGTGCCACTTGCCAAGATCCTAATCTCTAGGATTGAGGGCTTGATCCCCTTAAATTAACTGCCCTGGAGACCCAAAGAAGAGCCAGCTTAGGGTACAACCATCACCAAATGTCCTGGTGGATTAGCTGGCTGGCCAGGCCTCCCTAACAGTCATTTTTTTTTTGCAATTTTGAGGCTTTCTTCCAAAAATCGTGGTTAATTGGATTTCTGACTCAGAAATACAGATGCAGGCTTTAAAATCAGAGAAAAAGACAGATAGAGACAAGGTCACATGTCTGGCTTTTGGAGCAGCCGTATGCCGTTATCCACTGTATCTCAGCTGTGTGCAGCTGGGCAGCACATCTGCCCAGACTGGCCTTTTCAGGGATGCTGAGTGCCCTCTACCTAGTTCTTCCAACACCAGACCTGTATCTTCACGTAGGGTTTTAACTTTCTAATGTCTTAGAAGAAATTATAGTCCCAGGGTTTGGGCTCTGCTTGTATAGTTTTATATAAGACTTGGCCTTCCAAATGGTGACTGTAGAAAAAACCAGGATTCCTGCCAGATGAAGTATCTGAAGACCAAGACAGATGCCCAGGGATGGAGAGCTTGGGTCCAATGCCCTGCTAGCTCTGATAAGGCACTCAGGTAGGGCCTCTGTTTCCTTATATCAAGAACAATGGGAATAAGAGTCTCTGAGATGGTTTCTACTTCAGCCACTCCCTGCTTTGCCTGGGGACAGTGGCTACATGATGGATCCAGCTAAGAGTCTGTTCTCACTCTGTCTTCTGCCATCCAAGTGGTTTAGATAGAATCTATAAGGTCTAAGGTTGGGGCTGGGACTAGGAGCTGAGCTGGAGTCACACAGCCCATGAAGGTAAAGGACAGGAAAAGGCAAAATGCCCTCACACTCTACGACCAACATCCTGGAGGTGGGCTAGAGTGGGGAGAGCTACACAATGGATTTTACAGCTGCTTTAAATGAAGGAATCAGAAAGAGCCAGAGAGCCAAGCGAGGAAGCCTGGATTAATTCCCAGCTTGGTGACACGTTCATCCTGTGAGCAGTCACTTTCAAGGCTTTGGTTTCATCTACCTTCAGAAGGGAAAGTAATACTTATATCGCCAGGCTGCTGGCGGATTGGATTAGACAGACAGATAAAGTGCCCGGTACTGGACAAATATTGATGAAATGTTATTGCCCTTCTCATCCTGTGCTAACCGAAGTACCACTATCTTCCAGCTTTGAAGAAAGCCTGAATTCTGGGAAGCAGAGAAGTCTTATTATCTTAATAGCCAACACTCAGAGGCTTCAGCTTGGGAAGGGAGCTTCTCGAGTGTCAGGGGCAGCTGGCTGGTGATCTGCTTCCATTTGGCACTGGAGTTGTCATTGCATCTCCTGAAACAACTCTTCCTGGCCTGGGCCTGCAAAGTCTGTGGTTTCACTGAGAAGTAGCTCAGATGGATCCCAAGAGAAAAGCTGACTAAACACAGAGAATAGAGAATGCTCTCAGTGGAAAAATCTACATATCGATGAGAGCTACCCATCCAGCCCTTTGCTCTCTCAAGTGGCTGGATCCACTTGAAGTGGACGGTACCACTTCACCCAGGAACTGCCCCATTATATTCCAATCCCCTGGAGACCAGGCCTTAGAGAGTTCTGCTCCCTTAGGCAGCTCTCAAGCCTCAGAGATATCAGCCCCCACTCTGAGAAGTTCTTGCTCCCTAGGGGTCAGCATCAGGAATGGCTTGCCCCCTCCTGAGGCTAACCATTCAGAACAGAACATATCAGGCATGACACTAATGCAGTAATGTGTCAGCAGTCCTAGACAGTAGACCCTCTCTCTGCTTCCTTCCAGAATGGAAAGACTGGGCTGATAATCAGGGATAGGAAAAGCAAAGGTGGAAGGAATGAGGAAAGTCTCTGGGGTTCCTGTACTCAGTCATTTTGTAAGCATTCCTAAGACCCTCTATATACTAGGTCTGTGATAGGTGTCTGAAGATGTCAGAGGCAATCAAGAAGTTCCCTGGCTATGAGGAAAAGGAACATAGCTGAGTTACCTTGTTTTTATTGCTAGGACAAAATCCAATATCCACAAGTTAAAGGAAGAAAGTTTTGTTTTAGATCAGTTTGTAGGGATTTCAGTCTATAGTCAGCTGGCTCCAAGGCAGGTGGCATGGTAGAAAAGAAACAGTCTGTGGCAAGGAAGACAGGAAGAAGCAGCAGTGACCCTACTTTCTTTCTTTTCCCCTCATACACTGTTCAGGCTACAAACCTACTGGTTGTTGCCACCTACACCCAGGTTGGGCTTTCCCACTACCCACACCCAGAACTGTGCTAAACCTGCCAGTGGAGTAACCCTCAACCCATATTTACACACCCTAGATCCAGCCACCTCCAAAAAGCCCTACCTATGAGTGCATGAGGCTTTGGGGGACATCTATATACAAGCCATAATATAGCTTATGCACAAAAATAACTTATTACAAAAACAAGAGAAATATGTGTTTGGAGTACACATCAAATGTGGGCATTCACAGAATGATAGGGAGCGCATTTGGCTCAGGCAGGTTGGAGAGGGTTTACCAAGAAAAGTAGCCTTTGGTTCTTTGACTGTCTTGACAATGACAATAGTTACTCTTTGGTTTCCCAGGGGAGAAAAATCCTTTCACTGCCCTGGGTTGGATCCAGAGATAGAACCCCATGAATCTGATAAGTGAGGAGCAAACTTCAGAGAGGATCCCAAGGAACGTAAATACCCAAACTAAGCCCAAGATCCAAAGATCTCACTCAAGAGATGCTTGCTGTACATGCAGTCCCGGGTAGAGCAATGTCAGTAACAGAACCACAGTGGGTATCTATTTTTAAACCAATCACTTCTAGGAATAGCCCCAAAGGGATGTTGGTCACTGATTGCTAGGAAACTAGAAATCCCTGCTGGGCTTTCTACTTCCTGCCACATTTGTACACATTTTTTTTTTTTCAATTTCCTGCCTGCTTTCTTCTCAGCACATACATCCAAACTCACACCAGCCTATGTTCCAACTCACACCCTCCCATGTCTTTCTGAGTAACTGCACCAGTGTATACAGAAAATGGAGGGTGTCCTACAAATTACACCACACCCAATGATGCAGGCAATGGAAAGAACCCCAAGGATTTTATATTTTCTGTCTGTGTAGTCTTCTATCTCTACCAGTGACTGTTAAAACTATTTGCTTTGCTGAGGATCCTTAGCAAGTGAGAAGTGGACTTACTTGGCCACAGGTGGGAATGAATTTTGTAAACATTGCATTGCACAGAAAGCAGTTGAGCTTAGAGAGTGCCTTCAAGAGCTATCGGTTCTGTGTGAAGCTGGCTAGAGCTTCTCTTTAACTGATCTTTAAAACTCTAGTCTTCCAAAGGCAAGCACATGCTGATACATACTAATACCCGGATGTTAGGACTGGGCTTTCAGGATATCAGGAGAAAACAAGAATTTGGTATTTGGCCATGATATGCATACATACATAAACTCTAATGTTGGTACTGATGGATGGAGAGATGACAGTCATGCAGTCACGATGATCTGTCCAGTCCAGCACTGTGTTCAGTATCCTGTGGCCTACGGACACGTAAAGCCTTGACCTCTGACCACGTAGACTCCTCAGAAATGTGAGCCTTCTGCCTGTGAAAGCAGCACACAGAACAAATAATGTGGTGTTGAAAGGGATATGGGCTTTGCAATTAGACAAACTGGGTCCATGCTGAAATTCTGCTCTGTATTAATTGTGTGACTTGCAATGGATATTTTCATTCATCTCAATGTCAGTCTCTTCCCTTCTAAAAGGAGAACAAGAGAACCTACCTTACAGAGTTATTATGAAGGTAACATGAGCTACTCATGCAAAACCCCAACCAGTGCGCCCTTGCCCAGAGGGCACGCAATAAATGTGAGTTTCTGTCTTCCTCTGACCTCCTTCTCACATTCATCATTGCTTTCACTTGGGAGTATTTGCCAGTGCACAGCTGAAACTAGATGTTGGAGAACTCCTGACCTCATCTGATTCTTCATTCCGGGTTCTCGCACTACCCTTTCCTTTGAACATTTTTTAAATCGACCTTCGAAAAGATCTTTGTGGTAAACTTCTGACCCAGGCCCGTTTTTTCCTTCCCTGAGTACCACAGATACTAATTTTGTTCATCTAAAATGTCCTGTCAAATTTATTTAATCAACTCCTGTGTCCTTCGGGACCTCACTTGGTTCTCCAGTAGCAGTTCCCTTAGTCACTTCCTGTGCTGTCTGGGAAGAAACTCAGTCTCCAAAGTGATTTCACTCTCTCTGATCTGCAGAGGACGTCGACATCACACAAATGGTATGCTTGCTATCGATCTGTTTTCTTTTAGGGTTTCTGCGAAAAACTAGTTGAGGCGTTATTTTTAGCAAATTGAAGATTCCTTCTGCCCACACACGTGTCCATCTGTCTGCCTGATCACAGCCAAGTCGGGTCTAAGGAAGCCTTCCCCACCGTGGCTAGACAGCACTATCCATCCTCCAGGCTTCATGCTGAGCAAATGGCCTGAGATTCTTGGTAATTGAAAAAAAAATGACAATTTAGTGCTGTGATTGTCAATTGTCGTATTTCCTGCAGAAAAAGACTTTGAGTCATTTGGAGTGAGCATCCTGAGTTGAAATTTTCTGAAATAATTCACTATCCCTCATAGCATCTTATGTTACTCTGTCTTTCCTAGTGACATTCACTTTGTCACAAATGTCATTTCCCATTTATTCATTTACCATCATGTATTTATTACATATCTACCATAGGGCAGACACCATGCACTGTGTTAGGAATTCAGTGTGGCCCCAAATAGGTGCTATCCCTGGGCTGTTATTTTAAAAGCACTGGGGACTCACAGAACATTTTAGGGAACACACTGGATGTGATTAGATGATTAGATAGGAAAGATCATTCTGGTTACACAGAAAAGACTAGATCGAAGAGAGCAGCTCTGAGTGTGTAAACTTAGGCTTTGATCACAATGAAGAGAATCTGCACTCATGAGGCCTCAGCTGTAGTAAAATAATACAAACTGCAAGGAACAGATCAGTTGTTTTTTGATATGAACAATGGCCAATGCAAGACCATAATCTCTAAAATAAAAGAAAAAAATGAGGTGACATCTCATTTTCCCCCCAGTTCTCCATCTAAGGGTACTTTCCTACATGTGATGTAAGGGGGGAGGGGAGATAAACCACAGCAGGACACTCCTACTGAGCTGAAGGAGATTTGGGGGTTCTGGAGGTCAGTGGAATCCATTGTACAGGCCAATAGAGAGAGGAATCTATGAAGGAATGACTTCCAGAGGTCTGTATGGTGAGAAAGATGGCCACATATGATAGTGTGAGTGCACAGAGCTCACCAGCAGGTCCACCAGAGGTTGAGAGTGGAAATACTAGAGGCTGAACAGTACTGGGTGATACTGGAGTGCTGACTCGGACAGACTCTAGAGACATATTAACACCTAACCATCCAGTTCAAATAGCAGAAAGATCATGTCCTAGAGCAAGTGTGAGAAAATTATAGCTCTTTATCAAGCTACAAATATTTGTAAATAAAGCTTTGGTAGAATAAGTCTTACCCCTTAATTTATATTCAAGCTATGACTGCAGAATTGGTTACGTACTACCAAGACCAGAGAGATCACAAAACTAAAATATTTACTCCCTGTCCCTGAAGAGAAAGCTTTCTCACCATGGGCTTAGAAAAAAGTCTACTCTAGACTTGTTCTACCAATGCCTAAAAGCAAGTCTCAACAATATCCACAGGAAATGTTGCAATTTTAATTCTATGAAGTCAGAGGAGCTTAGACAGCACTATAGAATTCTCTCCTCTCCAACAAAGCATAAAATCAAGCCTTTAAAAGTTCAAGGTACTTGGTTAAAAACTGAAGATTTTTCTAGGGTAAAACTGAACACTGCAGAGAGGATAATAGGATCCAGGATCTCTACAATTCATCATCCGCCATGTCTAGAATATAACAAAACTTACTAGACATGCATACAAACAGCAAAAATCTGATTCATAGGCAAAGGCACATGAAGACCCAAAGGCTGGATTTAAAATATACATTATATATATGAATTATCTATTAGAAAAATACAGTCTCAGTGAGATTATCATTAGAGAGAAAAGAAAGTCTGAACATAAAGTGAATGTGAGAATGTAAGTTATATAAGGCCACTGCCATGTCCCAAGAAAGGAATGATGACAGAATATACCCGAGTGTTAGTTATGTCTATAGAGATAAGTAGATGTATTCCAAAGATTTTAGGAAGAATGTTTCACAGCATTTAGTGATGTTGGAGATCCCATTACTACTGGGGTTTATAAAGGAAGATTCTTAGATATTTTGGCTTTAAAAATGAGATCATTGTAGATATAATTTATTGAGTTGGCAAGACATATGGAAGTATCTCTTGGTTAAATGAAGTTGTGATTTGGATATATTTAGTTTCTTATCTCAGTAATTGCCAGTTATTATTTAAGTGTCAGTTGCAACACCCCCTTTCTCAATTCCAGTGCCTCTACATTCACTCAGGCAGAACTGCCACTCTTTGGTCTTCCCATTATTATCTCTCTAATGATAATCTCACCGAGACTGTATTTTTCTAGTAAGTATCCTGTTAAGATGCTGGTTACAGGCCTGCCATTCTCTTCTATAATTACCTATTTGCCTGCTCAAGCCACAAGCAGCCTGAAGGCACAGACCATGCTATATTTGCCACTTAGCACACATTCAGTGTTTAATTAATGATGGATGGATGAGCGAATGAATAAAATAATTCCTTATGTAATTTCAGACCCTGAGGTTTGTGAGTAGAAAACCATTTCTGAGATTAACACTAGGGATGCTGGTGTCAGACAGACCTGATATCAGGCTTGACTTGTTAGTAACTTAATAAGTAAATTATCCTTTATAAGTTAAAGAGAGAGAGAGACAGAGAGAGACAGAGAGAGAGACAGGGATAGAGACAGAGAGAAATCACCTTAGAGTGAGTTTATTCTTGGAAAGTGGCTAGGATAATAACCTCCTGGCTGAAAATTCTCAGCAAATGTTAGCTTATGCTATGTTGCTGATAAATAGAATGATGTTGCAAAAGCAGCTGCCCAAGAAGGGTTTTTACATGAAACAACAGAAAGAGCTAATTACAGAAAAGGCCTCCCCACCCCTTCTCCACCTGAGAGTCCACCCATATAAGGAAGCCTCTCTCAGATCGAAACTTGTTCAAGAGCTTTGCAGCACTGGCTAACACATGCATATGGAAATCATTTAGAAGACTAGGATAACCGTGTATATGCTTAGGGGAATAATTTCTTTTTCCCATTGGTCATGAAAGAGAAGAGTGGAAGAAAACTGGGCAGTGCTAACTAGTTTACATGTAAATACTAATGTATTTCATTACAGATTCAGAAAAGATCTTCCCTTGAAGATGACTGTGAGCTCCGTCTCAGCCCCACAGGGCTCATGCCCTACCAAATTGGAGTGTTTGGTTCATGTGGCTACAACAGTTTGGGTTAGCAGAGTTTGCTCATTTGTGCTTCACAGAAGATTCCAATTTGGCTGAAATGACAGGAAGATGACTTTGCTTACTTTTCTGTTTTTAAAAACACTTAAAGTTTAAATAATGATTTATGCATTGGCCCTAGGTATTACAAAGCCATAAAACGTAAAGAATTTTATTTTGATGTCATTCTAAAGGTCATATCTTCTCATAGGCAGAGATGATGAAAACTTTTAGAGCTTTCAATTCTAACAGACAACTGGCTGTGGCACATGTGCCACAGCTTCACCATCACTGACTTAGGCTGTCAGACCCAGGTGGGAGTTGGGGGCAGAGAAGCAGCCATGCCACACCCTGATAATGCTTTTAAATGCCTAGTCCTGCCAGGACCTTTGTTATTTTGTTTATTGTTAATCCTGCCTTTTAATGTCATGTCCTCTTCCCAAGTCTTTGAGATAAGTCCAAGGTAGTTGGACAGTTTAGGGTTGTAGCACGATGATGTTCCTTGGCACACCCTAGCCTCTGACTACAACTTTCACCCTCACTTATTTAGCTTGTCTGCTTCATGACAAAGAGCACAGGAAACCAGGGTCCCACGGTGCTGAGTATTTAATTGCAAGACTAAGCAGTTCTCCTTCTTAAGTGTCTAAACATGTGTCTTTTCCAAGACATGCTTTTGTTCTATGACAAAAGATCCTTTCCTGCCAGCCTGCATGACATGCCTGAATTGTAAGATCCTTGAACACAGAACTCTTTGTCTGAGCTGAATCTTGACTTGCTCTGGACTGTGCTAGAAGTTTAACTTGGCTGAAAAAAGCTAGAGCCTCTCTGTTGCTTTGCAATTGAGATAAACCTGCCTAACCTCTCTAATAAAGGCTGCAGGAGTCTAGTATTCTCACGATCTCTGTGACTTCCTCAGAGCTGACCCCTTCCACCACTTCTTTATCTCAATTTCTAGTATTTATAACTTCAGCCCAATTTCTATCTCATCCTAACCTGACCATAAGCTTAGTCTTTTCATTGGTTTGCAGGAGGGCCATTTGGACCAAGAATTTCCTGAGTTTCATAAATATACTCAAAGTCTGAGCCACCCAACCCTGTATGCCTTGTGTTTTCCCTATGTTCTTTCATATCACCTCTGATTTTCCTCTTTTCATTCCCTGTCCACATACAGATAACTTTTTTACCCAGCTTCTTAAAGAGCATTTCCTTTCATACATGTCCCTGGTTGTTGCAGTTTTTTTAAATCATCTTCCCCTGTTATTCCTTAACAGTTACATTCTTAAGAGCAATTTTGATGTCAGTGTTAAAATAATGACATATATTTTTCTCATTCTTTAGGATTTGGATTACTCTTTCCAAACTGGAGAACCACTAGCTTCTAAACTATCCATCTTCTTTGCAACTGACCTAAGACACAAATGGATCTACCTTGGGGAGAGCTCCAGCCATAAACCACAGGACTGTCATTCATAATACCAAGGACCATTCGGTTACT
Organism: Petromus typicus; assembly: GCA_004026965.1. Classification (NCBI taxonomy): domain Eukaryota; kingdom Metazoa; phylum Chordata; class Mammalia; order Rodentia; family Petromuridae; genus Petromus; species Petromus typicus. The sequence continues at coordinate 165,460 of PVIR01000087.1, read as the reverse complement.
TCACACCTATAACCTTTGGTGACCTAGGGAGCTAACATGAAAGATGAAAGAGATACAAAGGGGGTAACATGTGAAGCAGAGACACTGGAGTCAGACACACCGGGGTTTGATCTTCAAACTCACCTCTTACTGGTCATCTGAGAAATGGAGACAATAATAGGTATCTCACAGAGACATTGACAGGATTGGGATAAGAAACTTTATTAAAAACCCTTGCCTTGACTGGACATGCACGAACCTCCTTTCCTTTGATTCGTGGTCCAGAGTAGGTGCTAGTGCATATCAGATGTGTTTGATTCTCAGAACTCTTGCTGATAGTCTCTTCCCAGAAGGATGAGGTATAAAGTATCACTCAGCTACACTTCCAAGCTCCGGTCCTGATGAACCTCAGAAATAGAATCCTTCCCAGTGATGAAAAATAAGAACTGTGTCTTCTTTTTCAGGCTCTACCTCACTTATCAACATCTCTTTCCACATAAAGCAGAGAAGATAGAGGATCTGCATAAAAGTGACTCCGGCTGTTGACTCTGAAGGTTTTTGTGTCTTAGGTTGATGGAAACTGCAGGCCATTCTGCATTTAGGCATATGCTGTTCTCGATTCTTGGAAGGCCCCTTCCTCAAGCCTGTCTTGTCTGTGTGGTAGACATCCCCTCATTTTGCAGTAGCCCAGGCTTCTCCACTCACTTTCTTTAGTGAATGACCCACCCACCACACACAAACTCACCAACGCACCCAACTCAACTAAATGACCTCACCTCCAACAAAAGCCACTTTCCAGCTCCACTCATTGGGTGCACCAGCCCCCATTCCAGGAAGTGCTTCATCAGATGTCATCTCACTGGGTCTCTCTGGTCCTCTGACAGCAATCTTCCTTCTGCCTGTCAGCACTGCGACCCAATTTTCCCATTACTGAGCAATTCTTGGGCTTCTAATTGGTCAAATAGCCCCTGAAAAGAGAACCCAATTTCTGGAGAACAGAGAGAACTGAGGTTGATGTCCATCTGCTTCTTGTAGATCAATGAGCGTTCTTTACTTGGTTCATCTTCTCTACAAAATGTTTCATATACTCATATAACCCTCACAGGTATATTTGAGGTAATAGAATAAGTTATTTTATCTCTTTTACCCTAAGACTCTCTATGACATTAATAATAATAGTATCTCCTACTTTATTATGAGAATGAATTCAGTTTAAGGGGCTAAGCCTGAACTTGGCACATGGAAAGAGCTCCATAAAAAACTAGCATTCAAGAGATTTCTCCTCTCCAGTGTCCTTTACCAGGGCTGAAGAGGCTAAGTAAGAGCCATCGAGCAGGCAGTGTTTCCTTCCTCCTCTCCAAGTCTTACATGTCAATTTCAATTGTGACATCTACTATCTTAGAGGCTCTGAGAGCTCTGAGACAGGGAGAATTTCATTTCTATCATGATAATTATAATAATCAATGGAACTTTTCTGTGGATTTTTAATAATCAACAAGGGTCTCTTTTGATTTGAGAACTCAAAATAAAGTAAATATTGAATTACCACCTGTTCACAGGCAAGCTTAGTATAATCTCAGCTCATCCAGTTCACAAAATCTTCACTGCCCTCAAAGACCTTATCTTTTGGGTCATAGTCAGTGCCTCTCCCAGAGGGGTCCTGTTGCCTGCCAGTCCAGGGGAGGATGAGCTTGCCAGGGCTCTAGGAGTCCTTTTCTATTGAACATTCCCAAAGTCCCCAAACAAATGACGTGAATGTATCTAGTGCTCAGAGTACCTCTTCTGAAAATATAGTCCATTGGGTCCAGGAGCCAGCCAAGGCTTGGAGAGCAGAGGAGACATTCAGCAAATGTACCTGGCCCACCTCTGAAGGAATCTGAGATGCCAGTAGTCCTTCCAGGGACCTTCTGTGCAGTCAGGAGCTGTGCCTTTCTTCCTAACACAATGCCTGGTGTCAGCAATAGTCAGACTTTAGAAGACTGACCACCACTGTCCTGCTTTGCCAAGAACTCACGAGGTAACTCGATATCACTGCTCTATATTTTCACCTTAAAAAGTCATGCTGGTTGGGCTGGGGATTTAGCTCAGTGGTTCTGGTGCCTGCCTTGCAAGTGCAAGATCCTGGGTTTGATCCTGATGCTTGGTAACCACATACCACAATGCTAGGCATGGAGACTCATGCCCACCAGCAATCAGTACCACATACCACAGTGCTGGGCATGGTGGCTCATGCCTGTTGTTCCAGCACTCAGGATGCAGAGGTAGGAGGATTGCTGGTTCAAGACTGAGTTTTGGACCAGCCTGAACTACAAAGTGAGACCCTGTCTCAAAAAACTAAACCAAAAAAAAAAAATCATGCTGGTTGAGCTTCATTTGTACACTCTCAGGAGAATGTGTGAGACCTGAAGCATGAAGCCTGATTCCCTCACGGACAGACCTTGATTCCTTTCCACTGGCCTCAGGCTTTTGAGCCTATACCAGCCTCCCTTTAGGAAGAGAAATCTGCATGTCAGGAAAGTAGAAACATAAAAGCAAACCCTGGGTGCTAATAGCTCCACACCAAGCCCAGGTTGTGACTCACACATTGTGCTTCTTATCTCATGGTTTCAGGACAGAAAACCAATGCAAACTTCAGGAGCTGGCAGGAGGCTCTTTATGTCCTTCAGGTAGCGCCCATCCCTTGGGGCATCCCTCCTGCACCCTTCCTTTATTCTCCCAGCAATCTTCTAACACATCCCCAGGCTCCCTTCCTGGCTGGCCAGCCTGATTCAGCCTGGCAGGAGGCAAATCTTCCCAACGCTCTATAATAATACGCTTTGGAAATTGAGTTACAAGGGAAACCATCTCTCATTTCCGCTGGTAAGTGAAAAGCTATTCAACAAAAGCCCTTTCTCTTTCAGGGCCCCTCCAGGTTTGTTAAATCTCTGAAAACGATGCTTATAAAGTAGCACTTGAAGCCAGGCAGGGGAGGCTGCCAGGAAGCAGTGGGTGACAGGATTTTAATGCAGTCCATACTGGGATCCCATCTTAGCTATAGGCAGAACCTTTACTAAGGCCCTCAATTATCTGGTCCTTCAATCTTCTTCCATCAAAAGCAGCACATCTCATTTCTCAGACAGGCCCCGGGCTCCTTGACGATAACCTTCATTTCCTGGGCACAGCTTGGTGATGGCAGGATGCAGCCGGGGCTGAGCAGAGGTGGGGGGAGGTGTGGGCAGGAGGAGAGCTGAGGCTGAGGTTAGAGAAGCAACAGCATCACATCCTCCAGGGGGTAAGAGAGCCCCGAGTGAGATGGATCATCAATTGACCATTGGACTCAAGGCTGAAAGTGTCCTTCCACCACCAAAAGAGTCACCCCTGAGGATCTTTGGGGCAGCTGGGGATGCCAGGAGGAGGAGGTCTAGAATCCTATTGTTCTCAATGCATGGCACATCTTCTGGGATGGGTGATTATCCCAGGTGGGCATAGGGTTAGGAAGTGGTCCTGGGCCCTAGAGAAGTCTTTGCAGTCATTCATTGATCTATTGACTATGGATTTGACTTGAAAGATAGCGTTTTTCCTCCTTCACAGTGCTTCTGTCTGTGAACGTGTCTCTTCCCTTGCAGCGCTGCTGGTTTGCTGGCTCTTTTGTCTTTACCCTGGTCCAGAGAAAATCATGACAGGATTGTGACCTCTGTCTGACTGCACCACCCCCAACCCTCTTCCCTATGGCTACCATCTTTCTGGACTAAAACTTAATGGTAATACTCTCCCCCTAAAACATATTCCTTCGATAACATTTTGCAACGCTAAACCAGCATGCATATTCATAGAAAAAGCATCAAAAAGACATCTGACCAAATGTTAACAGCAACTATTTTGCAAAGTGGGTTTCCATGCGATTGTTTTTCCTTTGCGCTTTTTTTGGTATTTGAATTTTCTGCACTGAACTTCAGTTAAATACAGTGATTGTTTCTTTTCCCAGGCATAAAAATACCTAGAAAAAAAATTTAAAAATCCTCCTACACACACTGAAGTCCAAATTCCTTCACCTTGAACTCTGCTCATACAAAATTTCAACCGATCTTTTAATTCTCGTTTCATTGCAGTTCATAGGTCACATACATAAAGGCTTTCTGCTGATTGTTCTTGCCTAAAATATGGCCCTTTACTTACCACCACCATTCCTTTCTGTACTGTCTATTATCTCATCCTTACTGTAAGAATTTTTGCCTGTAAAACTCCTAGTCAGCCGATGAGGCCCACTATAATGTACCCCAGCTAGAAACTCAACACTTACTTGTCAATTATTATTTCCTCCACTCTGGTCTCCTCCTTGACCTCAACCCCACTAAATTATTAGAGATGCAATTACTTCTTCTCTAAATGAAGAAAGCAAAGCCCAGTATTAGTAGCCAATAGGTGATGTGGCCTCCACCAAAGTCTGGCTCTAGATACTGTAGTCTGATCTCTAATATGACATGACAGAGCTTTAAAGCAGTTGCTACCTGTCCCAAAATGTCAACAAATGTCCCAGTAGGTGCATTAGCTATGAAAGGTCCCTTGAGGTACCCACCATGACCAGTGTTACGCCAGTGGTTCTGCTTCCTGTGGTACCCTTTGTGAGGCAGTTGTAGCCTCGTAAAGCGCAACAGCATCCACATGGCAGACCACTGCAATCCCCGGGACTGAAGCTGAAAGGGAGATGTTGATATTGTTTGGAAAGTTTGCTTGAGAACAGAGCTGCTCCATCCTTCTGGGATTTGGACTCCTTCAATTAACTATCTCTGTAGAACAGGTATGGAATAATGTTTCATTATTAGCTGGAGCTGTGGTCCCAAGGGCCCATGCAGAACTCCAGTGAACTAGCCCAGCCCCCGTGGAGGACTTGATTTATCTCAGCCCTCACCTCCGCCTCTGAAGTCTGAATTCACCCCCTGCTCAGATGCGGATGAGATGAAAAGCCAGAAACGCAATATGAGAAGCATGTGACCAAATGTCAGGGAAAGCTGGTCCAGGCCATGGCCTTAGGAAGACACTAGTGTCCTTAGATCCAGGTGGCCCCCTGACATAGGCCAACGAGCAATGAATCCCATTTTCATCTACAACACTGAGTTGGGAGAGGAAGAAAAGCAAAAATACTATGGATGGGAGGGGCACGAGCATCAGAAAACGTTCCTGTCTTAGCCTTTTCTATCATTCAGTGCATTCACAGATGTCCCCAAAGTGGACAAGATAAAACTGTAGACAGAGAATGCAGGACAGTACTTTCATAGTGCCAAGGATCTGGATTTCTCAAAAATGAGAGTCCCTACCTGCTTAGCTACACCCCTGTCACTGGGACCTGAGTGGAGGACAGTTGCCAGGAAGCAGAGAGAAAAGGAGGGAGACTGGGAGGGAAAGAGATGTCCAGGTTGCATCTCACAGCCACGCCTCTTCTCACCAGGCCCCACTTCCTGTCAGCACTGACTCACTGAGGAGCACAGAGGCCCTGTGACCCAGTCACCTTCCCAAAGCCCCACTTTCAGACACATGAGGTTCTGGGCAGACCTTTGGACATAACCTGTAGCTACACTCAACAGCCTTGGGCAACACTGTCAGCCATGAGCCTGCTAGTTTGTAAAAGGAGAGGAGGGACTTGGACTTGCTAGAAACCCTCAAGGAGGGCTGGGTAGGCAAATAACACAGGATTAAGAGGAGGATCAGTTTTTAAAGAGGTGACACCGTGATGCTAAGTCCAAGAAGATGTGGCGAGGAGTCCTGAGGATGTTTGAAGTCTCTAGATCTGAGTGGATCCAAACTCACCAGCCTCCCAACCTCACCATGGGGTAGGTCCTGAAGAAGACCAGTAGGGAGCGACCAGAAAGAGGTAGGACACACTGTCTGCTATGGCCTCTGTGTCTCTCTTGCTTCTCTGCAAGTTCGAAGTGTCTAAAGTACTGGAGTTGAGTGGCTCCACAGAGACCTCAGTCCATTTTCATTTTCAGTCATTTAATCAACGAATACTTACCAAGTGCCTCCTCTGTGCCAGGCACTATGGGAAGTGCTGGGCTAGAGGAGCAAGAAGACAGATACAGTCTCAGCTTTCACAACATTTATGTTTCAGTGGGAGAAGCAGACAATAAACAAGTGAACCGATAAATGATAAATATCTGAAATAATTCCAATTGTGAATAAAATAAAATTTCACTCAATGACACAGAATAAAGAGGGTAGCACTAGACTGCATAGCCAGGGAAGGGACCTCAGAAGAAAAACTGCATGAAGATTCCGAGAAAGTGACTCCAGGCAATGGGATGGCAGATGTAAATGTACTGTGGTGGCTGCAAACTTGATTTTCTCAAATTGCACCAAGAGGGGTAGCACAGCTGCTGCAGAAAGGGCGAAGTGGGGCATCTTGGGAAGATAGGCAAGAGTTTGAACACTATTTACCAGATAGTAGGGATATAGAATCTGTGTGGTAATAGTATCAGTCATGAGTTCTGGGAACAGAGTGGGAAAGAAGCAACCGGGCCGATGGGCTCCCAGTGCAGGGCTCTCTCCCACTCCTCCGCATGCCCAGTGCACAGTTCTTCCCTGCATTGCTCCATCTGACTTCCCCTCCACTGTGTGAGAATTGCAGTGAGGGCTTTAGCCATTTCTTCTCATCACACATTGAGCCAGACAGGCGGAGAGAGTGCTTTTCCATACAGCCGTTTCTCCTCCTGAGCACATCTTTAGCCCTTAAAAGGGAATGAAATGTGATAATTAGTAACCAATTAATGTGTATTTCCACAGATGATATTTTAATTATTTTGTCATAGGTTGTCTGCCTGAGAACTATTCCATGTTAATTAAATCTTCTCAATAATCCAATGAAAGCTCCTCTTTTCCTCAATGTGTCGGTGGGAAGGACGATGACAGATTCCAGCTCATGCAGTTTCAGTTTGTAGCATGGATCCTGCTTTGAGCTTACAGATGGTTCTTGCACTAGTGATCTCTTAATGCTTCCTAGACATTTTTTACATGTAATCATCTCACAATTGCCTTGTTATGTCTGAGGGACTGTGTCCTGACAAGATGGGGTTCTGGGAACTTTGCTGGGGAAGTACTTGACCTGCAGCCGGTGTCTAGCTATGACTGCCGATGTGTCCCCTGCCAGCTGCCAGGTGCACTCACTTCGCAACTTGTCCTCACTTCCTCACACTTTGTAATAGTGGCTTTGATTTCAGGCATAGAGCACCTGCTCTGTGCAAGGGGCAGCACTGCTGAAGAGAAAGAAATTAGGAACGAGACAGGTAAGGCCCTGATCTAGCATTCTCTTCCCTACTACAAGGAAGCTGAGATTGCTTGGATAGGAGAAGTTGATTAGGACAGAGCAGATGAGCTTCCCCACCCAGGGAGAGGCCAGAAACCCTCATCACCAGGGACAGTGAGTCAAGGGAGCTCTAGGCTGCTGCAAGAGGAAGTGATTCTGTACAGGTTAGTGGCAGGGACAAAGGACAGGGAGGGACAAAGACTCTCTGACTGTGGGTGATGGGTGTGATCAGACACCCAGGGTAGTAGTGTGAAGAATTTTAAAGCCATATCCAGATAGTGAATCTAGGCCCCAGCCCCATGGGGAAATGGAATTGTCTTCTGAAGGACTGACTTTGTAGGATTATAGAGTCACCAAAATCCATCAGTTCTCAAGTACAATAAAAGCTTACTCCTTAGTTATTTAATAGTAGTAGCAGATTACTTGATTAACATGCCTGCTCTGTTCTTCTATGTTTGGTCATTAGGCACTGAGATTTTTCTATATTTCAATTATGCCATCTCTTAAGATGGTGTTAGGGCTTGTGTTTTGATGTCCCCCCGAAGCCTCACACGGTCATAGGTGGATCTTTTTGGAAGTGGCTGGATCTAGAGTGTGTGATACTAGAACTGATTCATGGTACAATGCTAGGCTTACAGGCACTAGGATTAAGGGTGTGAGTACTACCTCCTTAAGTAGTCTGGATGGGATAAAAGAAGCTTGTTGGCTGCCATGAGCTGTCTCTCCTGTGCGATACCCCTCTACTGTGTGCTACCCTGCTTTGGAGCAAGCTGATTATGGACAGAAACCTCTACACACTGTGAGCCAAATAAGCCTTTCCTCCTTTGAGTGTGGAGTATTTTGTCTCAGCAAGGAGAGAAAAAGTAATTGGAACAGGTGGCTTTCTCACACTGTGGTCTCCATACCAACAGCACCAGTGTCACTCTGGAACATGTCATAAATGCACATGCTTAGACTCCTGTTCAATGGATCTGAGGCACTGGGGATGGGGTCTTCCAGATCTCCACGTGGATCTGATGGACTCTCGAGCAAAACCACACTGGCCCAGGGCCTTGTCATCTTCTTCTGGTCAACACAGAAAGGCAAGCCTGGAAGAGGCATTTGCAGAAAGAGCGGGAATTAGTCAGATGGCCATGGTAGGATGCGAGAAGTGCTAAGGCTGAGTCCTCCCAGCCAAAGGTGCACAGTACACAAGAGGAGAAAGCAACTTGCCAAACTTTGTCTGCCATAAAACACAAACCCAGAGCCTGGGGGAAGGCAGCTGGATGGTTATCCTGTTCACAAGGACTTGAGGAAGCAGTTGGCAGAGTGTCAAGAGTCTTCTCTACTAAAGAAATCCTTCTACAAGGTACCTGGAGACTCTCCCTGCTTCGGAGCATTGTGGAAACTCAGGTCGGGGGCATTATTTTATGCACCTAAAGTCATAGAAACAACCAGTGACAGAGCCACAGCTTGACTAAGTGTGGCTCAATGCCAAGGTCTAGGTCAGTTTCATCATGCCCAGAGGTCTCCAAAATGCTCTCATTCTCAGACTGTGTCATTGAACTTGATCCTTGAAATAGGGCTGCTGGTCCTATCTCAACTCTGCAGCAAAAGACAGTACAAATGAAGATATAGCACAAGTTCAGAAGACATGAAGGATAAAACCAATGAGCACAGAGGAAATTCTGCACAGAACATGACAAGAACAAATAGGGTGAATGGATGTGTGCATCTGTATGTGATATGTATGTATAGATGTATATTTTAACAACCACACTTATTAAATCATCAAAGGATATTTGGAGAGAAGAGAAAACTTTACGCATAACTGTATCATACTGATGTGACCAGAATGAACATTCACCTGGATGGTTAGCCTTTCACAGGAATAAGGAAGACTTCTACACAAAGCACAAGCAAGATCTCAGACTAGAAAGAAAATCCCAGAAGGGGAAAGTCTAAGGCCTGTTTGGAGAACAGCAAATAATTGGATGTACCTGGAGCAGAAAATGGTGAACAATGACACTGGGATGATAGGTTGGACCCAGAACCTAGAAGAAATTGAATGCCAGCCTAAGGAGTTTGTACTTTATTCTTCAAATAATGGGGATTCGGGACAGAGTTTTGAAAAGGAGAATGGCAGGTTTAGATTTGTGTAGTACAAAGATTACTCTAAGGATAATGAATAGGACTGACTGAAGGAAAAGACATTTCTAGAAGCCAAGTAGATAAGCGGGCAGATAGTGGCAATAGCTAACTGGAGAAAGAGTGAATAGGGCCCTGACAAAGGTAATAGAAAAGGCAAGAAAGGGAGGATCATTCTAATTGAGGTGAGGCGGTGAAGATGAAACAGGTATTTCTGTTGTCTCTGTCAGTGAGCCGAGGGGACATTTAAAAATAGAGCACAGTCAAAAATCTTATTTTGGTTAAAATATGCTACATTTTATTAATTGTTGAAAGCAGCTTTTTCAGTTTTAATGGTTCCAGGATCAGGCTGCCTTCTACGATCATAGTCAGGTAGCGAGTCAGGGATACTTGTCACAGCCTGCTCACGTGTGGGCCTTGTGTCATGCCGTTCACATCGTCAGGGTCTCACTTGGGTTTCAGATGGTATTCAACATATTGAGCCAACAATCCTGAAGTCAGGAGAAGTGGTCACACTTTTTGAAGACAAGAGGGACGAGATTCTAAAGTCATAGAGATTCAACTGATTTATGTCTAGCAGAGTTCTCTCTAAAGCTTCAAACATCAGTTTGCCAAAAATCTCTTTTCTGAACAGAAGCGGCTTACCCTCCAGAGAGACATAATTTAACTGAGTGGGGGTAGAGGGGTAAAATATGACTGGAGTCAAGTAAAAAAGTTCCCAACTTTTGAGATTTGCTTGAAAGAGAACCCCAGAAACAATAAATGGGTCACATCTTTTAAAATTCTGTCTCATCAGTGGGCTGATGGCACTCAGACATACAAGATAGCCAAAAATGTATACTTAAGACTCAGACTTAACAAGAGATGCTCTACAAGTGTGTTCTAGGTATAACCTAACCATTTATTTTTCATTATTATTTTCTACATAATAGATGTGTAGAAATGGTATGTAGGCTATGTTAATAAGTGCAAATGTTTTTTTTTTTTCCTCCTAAATGATAGGAAAGGATTGTGTCATTGTTCACCAGACATTTTTCTTCCTTAATGGTTTGTAACATAATGGTGCATGTTAAAAATTGATGGCATCCTAGATTCAGTGAAATGTAATGTTCAGTATTCTCAACCTCCCTGTTCAGAAAAGCTTAGAATAAACTAGGTGTTGAGTCTAACATGTTTAAATGTAGCTAGAAAAGCCTTTCATGCAATTCTAGTGAGAACTTGAAAATTTAGAATATGAGTCTGTTCTGTTCATATGAAGTTAGACATATACTTAACCCCAGAAATGTTCATCATGGATATTGACACAAGAAAAGGAAAGCATGCCGTATGTAAAGAGTTGTACAGAAATGTTTATAACAGTTTTATTTTTAATACCAACCAAAATGGAAATAATACAAATGTTCAACTAGTGCGTAAGTGAACAGAGTTTGTGGTCTATTCACATGATGGACTGCTGCTCAGAAATAAAAAGATCCAGATCAGTATCACACTTATGACCTCATGGAAGAATCTGGAAAGCCTTCTGATACGTGGAAGAAAACAGATACAAATGGGAGAAGTCAGATGCAAATGATGACAAACTACCTGATTCTATTTGTATGACATTCCAGAAAAGGCACAGAAAACAAACTGAGGGTCCCAGAAGGAGCAGTGACTCTGGAAGACCCAGAGGGAGCCTCTGGGATTAGGAAGAGTTCTGTATTTTGTTCATATTGTGATAATACTATATACATATACACATATATATATATGCACATACATACATATATTCAAAATGAAATAAATATAGTCAAAACTCATTGAACTGTCTGCTTAAGAAAGTATACATTTTATTGTATTGTAAATTGTACCTTGATAAACATGATTTTTTTAAAAATGTGGCTGAAAAACCAAAGCAGATCTGAATTCAAATCCAAGCACCTCTTCCTACTAGCTGCATGTAGTAGGTAGCTTTCTTGACTTCTCCGATTAGAACTCGAGTTCCCCATATATACAGTGCAAATCACAAGGTCCACTGAAAAAGGCTATGTTGGGAAAACTAAGTGAAGTGATATATGTAAAGTACTCAGAGACACTGACAAGAGCAAAATGCTCCCTCATGGCAGTGCGCGTGCTCCCAGGGACCACAGGCAGTTTCATTACAGAGGAATTAATCTGCTGTTGGGATGACAGAATTGTATAGGCCAATCAATTGTTTGTGGCAGAAACCATCATTCTGATCAAAACATTGTTGAAATAGGGGCTCCAGGGAGATGCAGCGTGAGCCATTTACGATCTGCAAATTCAAGCCTTTGCGCCTTCTGCTCACAGGACCTGCTCTCTCCAAGAAACTTGAGAAAAAAAGCAGAGTGATGGGCAAAAGTTATTTTGAGTAGGGGACCCACACATGCTTGAGAGACTGAACACAGTTCCAGGCACACAGACAGACGACTGAATAGGACTTTCTCTTCCACTAATATTTTATTCTAGACATGTAGCAAAATGAATCAAGTATTGAAGCATATCGCAGAGAATATCTTAAGCATTGTGCATGCATTTGTCTCATTCAGTCTTTGTAAAACCACACTATAAGCTAAGAACTCTGATAATTTCTATAAAACTGACAACAGATACAGAGAGAAAAGGACATGTCCAAGGTCATAATAAGAGCCAGAGCCTAAACTCAAATTCTCAGTCCTAGTCCAGAATTCTACCTCCAACAGTGGACTGAGAGATGGGCCTGGTAACCCAAATCTGGGGCATCTGGCAGCTGACAGTTTGCATTGGTTGGAGATAGATTATCTGAGGGCATTGTGTATTTCAGCATTTGCTGCCTGAAGAAAGCGTACCTGTTTCAGAGTCCCTTGGGTCAGGTGAAAGCTGCTCTGCTTCAGGACGAACCCCCTTGTGTTCTTTATTTCTATAGGAAGAGTTCTGGGCAATCCTACAGGCTGCTCACACCCTTCCACAGTGCTTCCCAGGGAACCAGAGATCTCCAAAGCCCTGAGAAAGAGGCGATCTTGATGTCACAATCCTCACCTGATTGTGGATCATGACATACTTTGCAGCAATGGCTGACATTTCTGCTTAGCGGCTCTTCTTGGCCTCAGGGGAATCTTAGTTTTTTGCGCATATGTAAAACGAGTCATCAGATGAAGTTGTTCTTCAGCTCTGTTCCCTTGTGCTATTCTGACACATTAATTTGTACCTCCTTTCACATATCGACTGATGGTCAGCCACTCGATCAGTCTGCCTGGAGAGGTGGTGGGATCCTTCATTTCCCTTCTTTCAGAGACCTAGAGATCAGGGCCAGGACCTCACAATCCTGCTTGTCCTGGAACAAACCTATAAGAGTAAACTTTAAAAGAGAGGATAAATGTGGGAGACTCAAGTAAATCTTAACTTCTAGATATAGATCATTAAATTTCACAACCTCTGCCCCTTCTTGGGTTTGGATAAACCTCATTTTAAGTGTTAAACCTGCCAACTTGAGGATGGCAAAACCACTGCTGGTACTTCCCTCCACATTAAAGACATACAAATAATTTATTGATTTCTTTTCCTAAGAAAAAATAACAAAGCACCCACTCAGATCTGTTTTACAAACCACATATTAGAAGGCGCTGGAGTCTGGGAGAATGTAATGAAAGATTCTGTTTTTAAGAGAATGAAATAAACATTCTAATCTAAAAACTCCAGACTACACATAAAGATATAGAGCAAGGATGGTGGATATTACAAAATGATGTGAAATGTCTGAAAAGCACGTATAAATGAAAAGGCAATTTTATGCTCAGTTAATACAATAAATGTGCTCAATTAATAAACATTAATTAAGCACGTCTTAGGTGCTGATCTGCATGCTGGGGGTCTCAGGGAATAAGATGTGGTTGCTGGCTTCAGTGCACAGAACATCCTCTCAAGAAAGTGCTCTTGAGAAATTTTGTGAGGTTGCAAGAATTCAAAGAAGTGATTAACTCTTCACCCTTAAATTGCAAAGTCTCCACTATGGCTTCTGAGCCCTTTCCAAGAAAGTCCTGACAAATCCCCTTGTCTTATTTGCTCTTCTTCCCTTTCATCTCTATGCCCCTTTCAGCTCTTGAGCAGTACAATAAGAATTGAATTGTGACCCCAAAAAAGATGTTGATACCCTAATCCCTGCTACCTGTAAATGTGACCTTGTTTGGAAGTAGTCTTAGAAGATGATCAGATTACTATAAGGCCATGTGGGTGAGGCCTTGTCCAATATGACCAATGCTCTTATAATGAGGGAAATATGAACTCTGAGACAGAGGTGTAGAGGGCAGTTGATGTGAGAACACAGAAGACTGCCATCCACTAGGCCAGGGAGCTTGAACTGCCAAAGCTGGGAGGAGGCCAGCAAGAAAGACACTTCCTCTGAGTCACAGAAAGAAACCAATTTGGTCAAAAACTCTACTCTAGACTTTCAGTCTGAGGACTTCAGGACGATGGATTTCTGTAGCTGAAGGTACTTAGTCCTTAGCAGCCCCAGGAAACTAACCCTTTCAGTCCTAGGCCCGGCTTCTCTTCTCTCTGCCCTTCCACCAGGCTAACTCCCTCTGAGCCTGGACTCCACCTCCTCTAGAGAAGTTGCTTGTCACTTCTCACCACAGCACCACACGGGTCTCACATGGATCTCATGCTTGATGGTACTACACACCCTTTGTGTAACGGCCGCAGACACACCCGCCTCCTGGACAGTCTTTTTGGCTCCTATGCAATAGGCCTCACACCTGGTGCTCAGGACATACTTGCTACAGTCTGGTGGGGACAGAGAGTCCTCTAGGGAACCATTGTGAATATGCATCATGAATCAGAAAGCCTTGAGCCTGGGGGCCAGGTTTCTATTGTTTGTATCTATACCACACGTACTATACATACTCAGTTCTGCTCTTTAAGGTGCTAAAAACTGGAGTTCTTGACAAAGAGAAAAGAATTTGCATTTGGGCCTGAAAGGATTAACACACCGAGTTGCCCTGACTATGTTTCCACCCTCCCTGCCCTCCACTTTAGCATCCAGCTGGAAAACCCCCAAATGGCCCCAACAAGAACAGCTAGTATGGAAGGTGCTGGAACCATTCTAAGGAGAAAAGTACAGGAGCTAACGGCAAAAGCAGCCTTGTCTGCCCCTAGGGAACATCCAGAAGGCCTCTCCATCTGGCAGTCCATTTAGAAACTTGACCTCTTTGCAAGCTGTAAGCATTGAGGGCCCATTAAAATGCAAGGCACCTGCTGGGTGTCTGAGAAGGAATTTACTAGGCACAGAGTAACCTCTTTGGCAGCATCACCGGCTACTTCTCCAGGTGACAGGTGCGAGTACAACAATGACCAGCAGTCACCTCCTCTCAGACGCTGGCTTTAGGTCACAGGACTCATCAGAGGTAGTCACAGGGAATTCTGCCCTCTGTGTTTGTTGAGACAAAGCTTTGAATAAACCATGTAAACCAAAAAACACTTCATAGATGGGAAAGACTGCCATCCCATTTACCAACAAGGATCCATTACTAGAAATGAAATCCGCCTGAGCCTCCAACCATCTCCATCTGTACACACACCTCTTCCAAAGACAATGTGGATCTACTTTGCAGGCAAATCCTGGCCTAAAATTTACTTCCATCGCACAGGCATTAAATGAACAATTATTGTGTGCATATGCAAAAAGGATGGACAGACTGTGCTGTGGAACTCCTAATGTCCCCTCTGGGCAAGAGACTCTTACATATGAAGTGAGACTGAGGATGTAGTAGATAGAGATGGTGATAGGCTGTGATTTAAAAGAATTGGGGTTCTTTGAGAGGCATGGACAGCATGACCTGAGGAGATATGCCATCTGTTAGAGTCTTACTCCATTCCTTAAGCCCAGGTGGAAATGATCTCTAGATAGAAGCTTTAATTTCAGAAAATTAATAGGGGATTCCATTGCAGGAACCTTGATTGGAGGACAGTCCTTAGATCTTCCCATTTGCCATGTCTTTGTGGGGATTTCAATGCTTCCTGACCTGTTCTTATTATTCGCCCCAAGACCTACCTGATGGGTCATCAAATAAGACCTATCTACCACAGCTTTCATCTCTAAGTCTATTTTATCTTCAGCATCCTGTAGTTCTTAGTTCTAAGGTTCAACTGAATACTATAGATAATAAAAGGAATGATCATTTTATAGGCAGAAATGTATGGAAATTAGCATTTACTCAGCATTTATTGAAACTTTGCTGCATGGAAACATTGTGCCGGAAGCTTTCATTCATCCATTTTTCAGCGTTCACACAAGCTATGGGTGGATATCATTAATCCTTATCCTCAAGGAAAAGAAAGGGCTGAGGTCCAAAGATGTTAAGTACCTTTCCCAAAGTCATATAGTTAGAAAGTTATAGGCAAGGCAGGATTGGCTGCCTCAGCTGCACTAACAAAATGGGCATTAGATAAATCATATAGCTCATATCACCCTTCCTGGAGCCACTCGCTCTAGCTCTTCACTGTCAAGTGCTGCCAAGACAGTCTGTGTTCACGTTTCTTCCAGGAGCCCGTAGAACCTCCTGCTCTGTTTGTGTTCCTCCCTTGGTTCCCCGCTTCATTCCTTGTTCCTTGGACAGAGCCAGCCCATCCCCCATCTAAATATCCTGCCAGGCCCTCATCTCCTGGAACCACAACCCACTTTACCGTCTAACACCTGCTGACTTGATTCATCCTCCTTAATTACATCACACTGATGATCAGGTATGTGTTTCCCCATGTAAGAGTACGTACTTTGAGCATCTTCTTAGGCCAAAAGTCATTCAGTGAGCAAAGCCATCTCTACTGTCACTCCTATAAAAAGCTTTCTGTGTCATGTAAACAGAGGCATGATGTCATTTTAGGGAGATGTCAAATCCACAACAGGTGAGAGGTGGCTGTAATAGACAGCTCCAGGAAAGCTTCCTAAAGTGATCCATCTGCAGAAAGGGAAAGGGTCTGAAAGGGTAAACTGTACAAAGATCAGAGGGAAGAGCAAAGCTGGGCAGAGGGACTAACAAACAAGAAGGCCTTGAGACCAGAGCAGGCTTACATTTATAAGGCAGAAGTACAATTGTCACAGCTGCCAGGGGGTGAGGTGGAAGCTGAGTAATAAAGGTAAGCAGATTCCATATAAGCTAGAATCTTGTAGACTACAGACAAAATTTTAATTTTACTATAAAAGGCAAAGGGAAGCCCCAGAGAAATTGGGGGATGGGACTGATGTGATGTCACTTAATTTTATAAAGATCATATGGTTACTCTGTGTGAAACTAATTGTGCCAGATTAAAAAGAAGACCAGGTAGGAGCCTGAGAAGACAGTGTGTACATTACAGGCAAGATGGTCATGGCTCTGACATGGATAGGAGCAGTACAAGTGTAAGAAAAGGTAAATGTCAGAATCTATCCAGTGATGCTTTGGCCATTTGACAACCAGCTCCCTGGGCGCAGCAAAATCCTGGCTCATAGCACTTGCCCATTGCCGTGGTACAAATATGCCCATCACGGGCTGCTCTCTTAACATGAAATCTGCTGCCTGGCAACACTTCTACCAATCTCCACAAGGCTCACATAAGTTGTTGTGAACTGGTTCCACCACACCACTGTATCGATTTTCCATGTAGACTCTACAGGAAAGTTAGGATGTGGAAGGCAAAAGAAAGGTAGAAATCTAGAATGACTGTCACACCATTGTGTATGTGCTAATGTCATTTACTGTGGTGGAAAAATAGAGAGAAGCCAGCTGGAGAAGGGGTTCAGAAATCTCCCTAATGTACTATCTAGGCTTATCAGAAGGAAACAAGACCACTATGATTTTTCTCTAAGGTTTGGGGATAAAGAGAAAATATTTTACCATCTGCATAGTTCTCAGCAATTCTATGATGCTACTGGTTAAAAGGACGCACATCTGGAACAAGACTCTTTCGTCTCGGTATTAGGGTAGTGTCAGGCAACACCTGAAATCTCAACATCTCACCCCAGTTTGAGTTTGTATGTGTCTTATGTAAATCACAGTTGGCAGTGTGCAGGGGGATGAGGAGAAGTGAGACAGAGGCTGACAGACACTGTCCTCTTCCACACATGACTTCCAAAGTCAGTCTCAGGGTAACATCTATTGCCAGGAAAAGAAACAGAGAGAGAAGATAAGGCCCCCTAGCTTCAGAATTACTTCTTCCAAGAAATGACATTTTTATTCCCATGATCTCCATTGGCAAGAACTGGACGATGTGACCTCGCTTGTTCAGGGGACCTGAGATAAGCAGTTCTTGGCCTGGCAAGTGTTTCCCAGCAACAGCTCCATTCTTTGAATGGAACTACAAATTTGTGGTGAATCATCATATGTCTATGCTTCAGTCCACCTTCCTGGCTTTCTTTGCTTTGGGCAAGTTCCTTCACTACTCAGAATATCAGTTTCCTCTCTGCAAAAAGGGAATAACTGATATTCGCTTAATTTGCTTTAACTTAATAACGCTACAACTTATTTCACAGGGCTCTTGTGTTGCAAAGGGAAAGGTAAACGAAGGGAAGGAAAGGGAAGATAGAGAAGGAAATGGGAGGGAAGAGCAGAGAAGAAAATAATACTTAGCAAGCCCTTGACCCAGTGTCTGCCATGGTCAATACATTTGAACCAGGAAGAATGTTTGTGATCATCTATCCCACTCCTTAGTTTCCAGACAAGCCTACCACACAACAACACACACTCCTTCCCTTCACCCTAGGCTTTTACCCACAATCTAAAGAGAATGAGACCAGATGAAAGAAGCACTTTGAAAGAGCTTTACACCTCACAGGTGCCCTTCAAGGTAGAGCATCCTGACTTTGGAGCCAAAGAATCCGATTCCAGTTCCACATCTGACAGCCATATGTTGAGCCCTTTGGCAACTCCTCAGAATCCCTAAAGCTCCCTTCTCCCCCAGTGTAGAAGGAAAACAATAGTAAGTACCAGTCTCATTGGGAGGATGAAGTAAGACACCATCTGCAGAAAGTGCCTCTCAGACTAAGAGCCTAGAACATGCAAATCCTTGCTGCTAGCATCTGAAAACTCTTTAAAGGCTGCTTAAAATGTTGTGCTATGAGACACATCACCATCCCCAACCCCAAC
Organism: Petromus typicus; assembly: GCA_004026965.1. NCBI lineage: Eukaryota > Metazoa > Chordata > Mammalia > Rodentia > Petromuridae > Petromus > Petromus typicus. Next base: position 146,983 of record PVIR01000087.1, on the reverse strand, counting down.
AGAGTCGCCTCATTTCCAAAATGCTCTCCTTGGCAATCACTACACACGGCTGCTGTCTTGTGAGCAGAGGGTTCTTGTCGTCAGGAAGTTAAAGCTGTTCATTTTCCAAGACTTCTCCCTCTCGTCTTGATTCTGCATGTTCAAGGTTGTCTGGGGTCTCGAGCAATCAGAAATGATTTGTGTCAAAGAGCGCATTACAAGAATCATTTGTCATTTCTGGCTCGTGTTTGAATTTGAAAAATGATGCCAGGGAGCAATCCGAAGGCGTGACGTGAAGTGTTGTTATGATGAGGAGGGAAACTGTTATGTTAACCTTCTGGGAAGTTTCACTCTGGGGTTCAATGTTGACTACATGTAGCAAGGACAGAAATGTGGAGCCCCCACAGTGGGATGGGTGGGGTAAGTATTAATAATGAGAGTGTTTTGTGTATGGATGATGAATGTTTCTCAGAGAGGAATAAACCATTAGGCACAGAGAAGAACAGAAAGATCATTAAGGACCATCTGATTAGCCCCCGCCTTACAGAGAGAAGCTTAAAGATCCAGAGACTGTGTGTGACCTGCTCATAGCTAGCTGCACAGCTAACTTTCCTATTGATTAGAAGGGTGCTTTGCCCTACAAAGGATGTGTTAGAATACTGAGCTAGAAATTTTGTGCCCCAGTTTTTAGACCCAGCTCATTCTCCATCTGGTTGTATTATTTCAGTAAGACACTCCAGGTCTCTGCACCTCTTTCTGTCACCCTGAAAGATGGCATCCATGCTGTTCCCCTCTCCTACAGCTCTGACATTTGGTGCTTCATGCAGTTCATGGGGAAAAGCTTTTATCCTTATTTGGCAGTCAAGAAAACTGAAATCCAGATATCTGGAAAAGCTTCTTAGAGGAAGCTGTTGATATGAATCATGTGGCCCATGTAGATTTTTTTTTTAATAGACAGGAATGGGAGAGAATATCATGACTAATTGCAAGGAGGAAAGAGTAAGACAGTCAGGAAGTCTTGTGCATTTGGTCATGGCTGCATAATAGAAAGCAAGGGAAAGGACAGAGGAAGAGCACACTGAAAGGCACTTTAGAAGCAGACCACAGAAAGCCTTGAATGTCAAGTTCAAGAGCACAATTTCTCTAAGCCAGTGGTTCTCAACCAGCAGTGATTCTGTTTCCCCAGAAATGTCCGGCAATCTTTAAACATATTTTAGTTTTCGTTACTAATCAGGAGGCTGCAACATCCTACAATGGCCAAGACCAACCCTAGATAGTAAGACCAAAGCAACATCAACATCAAGGCTGAAAACAGTGCTTTAGGCAGTGAGGTTCTCTTTGAGCTATGGATGGGAGAAATGGAGGAAGGCACTGCTGTAATCATCCAAGGGAAAGTGCTGAAGGCCTGAAGTGAGACAAAGTCAAGGGGACCAGCATCAGTGATGTGTAAGAAATGGAATTGACAGAATATGGTTTGCCTGCCCATTGCACTAACACCCTCGAACTTCAAGCTGCATGCATATATAAATATAAATATAAATATATAAATATAGCATCTTCCTTCTTTCCCATTTCCTGTCCACTTGCCTGGATGTCCCAAGAGAGGGTGAGAAGAGATCTGAAATTGTATTTCACCTCCAAGACTTTCCACTAGGTCATTCACAGTGAACTCACTTTTGATCAAACCCCACCCAAGAAAGGGAGGAAAAGATCGGAGCTGGACCACGCAGCCCCTTCTTTAATTTGATTTGATAATTATTTGTGTCATTTTTCATGTAATATTTTCTAGTACAAGATTGTGAGTTCTGTGAGCAGTGGCCATGTGGGTCATATTCTTCGTTGCAATTTTCAGGGCACAGCACGGAGGCTGACAGAAAGTGGATGGTTGAAACAAATGTGCTATATGATAAATGAACGTTTCTTGGCTTTCTGGGGTAGGCTGGAGGAAAACTGTAGATATCTCAGCCTGCTTGGCTGCCCTTTATCCCCTGGGCTGAAGAACAGGTTGGGTGTTGGCTCTGGCTCCCCACCCTGCACCACCAACAAACACAGACCCACCTCATTAGATGTAAGAAAAGAACAAAGAAGAAATAGTAAATAGATAATTAATAAGAAAGAACCCAAAGAGCCCTGCCTGATCTTCCCATGTCTTTCATACTTAGCCCTCTTGGCCAATCCTGTGGCCCCTACAAAACCAAGAAACACTGAGGAATGGACAAAAGTGGGGCACACCTAACACTTGCTCCTGTTCATAGGGACTGTCCAGGAACTGCCTCCTCACCTTCATCATCTCCCCATCACAAACTCGAGAGGGCTCATCATCAATCCAGGTTTCAAGAAAAGAAGATGTGGTTTGGGGAAAGCACAGATTGGAAGAGAGAGAGAGAGAGAGAGAGCCCCCCTCAATGGCAGTGGGACAGTGTCTCAGGCACCAGGGCCTACACGTGGTGTGCACTGTAGGTACACAAGGTGCCACAGTGTAAAGAGGAAGTCTTTAATCACCACTTCCCTGCCATCCGCAGAACTCTGAGTAGTGACCCAAGAAATACACCAGCCCTACATCTACATCCCAGGGCACTGGGCCAAGATAATTCTCAGAGACTTGGGCAGCCATCTGGCCCTGGCCCACAGATGGCACAAGCTGAGGGCCTCTGCAAGGTCAAACGCCTCTTGAGAGGCAGAGGGAGGACCGGGACCCAAGGTCTGGACCGCCCGGCACTCTGTCAGGTGGGAGTTTGTGTGCTCCAGGTATTGAGTCAGCACAGAAAAAGGGATCTCACATTAACATCCCCACCTGCTACCCTCAACCAGCTTTGTGCACTCCAGGGCCACTTAAAACACCACATCTTTCTTCTGGGTGGCATCTCTGCTCTCCCAGGATGCTCTGTCACCTGTATCCTAGGACTTTCTGAAATATTTTACCTCAAAAGATGAGGAAGCTAGGATTGCAAACATGTACTGTTCAAAGCTGGATATAAACAGACTGTGATCCGAGTCCTGCTGAGTTCATACAGTGTGACTTGGAGCTGAGCTACTTATCTCCTTCAAGCTTCTGTTTATAGGACAATGGGAAGACAGAACCCAGAAAATGTTGCCTAGGTAAATGAAATTAAATGGAACAACAGAGAGGGAAAAAAATACTTTCAATACTTAACACAAAATGGGGACTCAAGTACTTTTGCTGATTAAGTTATCTATTCAATCCAAACAAGTGACCTGTGATAAAGTGACTAGGTACCATCTCTAAACTCTGGCTCCCTGCTATTTGTCCCGCGGTCCTGGGAAAGCTGATCTGTCTCTGGCTCTCCACAGAGGATCAGGAAGCTCTTCCTCAATATTCTCTCCACCCCAACCACTGTAGCAGCATAATATTCCTGAAAAAGCCCTTAGCACATTGCCCATGTTCCAATCCAGCTCCCCTCGGGCGAAGGTGACCCATGCATTCGCCTACGTCTGCACCAATTAAATGGCTTCATTAAAAGGGCTGGCAATGTCCGTGGGCAGCTCCATGATGACCCCCAGATTAGGAGGGCATTGCTGCCATCTGCCAAGCCTCCTTTTCCCCTACTGGGTTCTGGCAGCAGAAGAGTACCAACTCTCTTTTCTCCCCTGTCAGAGCACACTGGGAATGAAGAAGCCCCCAAATGATCTCAAATTTGGTTTTATTATTCTAGAAGCTCACAATCTAATTAGGTCTCCAAAGCACTTAGTGTTATGTGTTGAAATTAATCCAACACTGAGAATATTTCATGACATATTTAGTTAGCTGCTTTCCACTCATAGACACCGAAAAGAAACCTTCCCTCTCTCAGAAAGCTCACACCACCCAGGCCAAGAAATGATGTCCAGGTGCTTAAAACCACTGAGTCCAAGTAACTGTATTTTGTAGTCCACATTCCTACATCAAGGAAACTTTATGGCCTGCACATTTATTTAACACATAACTCCTGGTCCACCTTTCTATCAAGTTGAGGGTGAGGGTGAGCTGATTAGGGGTCCAGCAGATCCAGTTGGGTAGATGGATGTAAAAATAATTGAAGAAAGCACAACTCAGGGAGGACTGGAAGAGGTGTTGAGTGAACCCTGAGGAGCAGCATGGCGCAGTCCCTCTGTCCACTTTGGAAACTCTTGAAGGAGCCATCATGGCTAGCGCTTGGTGAGCCCATGGTGAATGCAAGTCCCCTCCTAAACACCTTACATGATGTCAACTGTTTCCATCCTTGTTTTAAGGCAAAGATGCCAGTGTCTGTGCACCGTCTGTTTTGTAGAAGGCATGGCACCTCTTCCTCTGATGGCCTACCATTCAGGGACCCTCATTTGCATCTTACATGGAACAAAACAAAGTTTTGGGCAAAGTTAAATACTGTTATTCTTCAGTATCTATGGGGAATTAGTGCCAGGATCCTCCACAACTACCCCAGTCCTCCCCCCAGGTCCTGTTACCCTGAATATCTCAACCATGCTCAAGTCTCTTGTATACAATGTAGAATTTGCATATAACCTATGAACATGCTCAAGTCAATTATCTCTAGATGATGATATCTTTCACAACACGAGTGCTGTGTAAATACTTGTTATTCTGTATTATTTAGAGAATAATGACAAAGAAAAAGCCTGTGCACGAAAGTGCACTGAAAAGTAAAAGGCAACTAAAAAATACTTCCAGGTCAAGGTTGGAAATGGTTGAATCTATGGAGAGGGGGACCCCTAGATGTAGAGAATCAACCGTCACTTGCCTCAAGTCTGGAATCAAAACTGAACCTCCAACAACCTGGTATCTCTACTATTGCATCTTAGACTGGGGTGGGTATGAATAGGCTTGGAATCGTCTTGATTCTACTTCAGCCGTACTGGTCAGAGTCTGAGATTCCCCATTTCTAACAGTCTCTGGGGTTGTCCATGCTGCTGGCTAGGGAGCATACTTGAAGAGGCTGAAGCCTGTTCCCAACCTTGGCCGCTGAGATCTTTAATTCCCATCCATGGGCACCTCACAGAGCCATCCAGAAAGCTTCAAAATCCTTTAGGTTTTTTTGATCTTACCTTTTGGACATTTGGATTCAATGCATCCTGCTTGGAATGGAGCTTAGGCGTCTCTGTGACTCAAAAATTCCCCAGATGATTCTCTTGCAGTCAAAGTTGGAAAACAATATACTTTCTATTGTTTTCTTTAAGCCAAATCTCAACAGTTAAGCCCGATTCCAATATGTACCAAACAAGTTGGATTCAGCCCAGAAGCCAGAAGCCTCTGGCCACATTTTGTCCTGGGGACTCTTCCCTATGGATGAAGTCGGTCTGCTGAGCTTGCCTACCCTCTGCCCTCACCACCACCAGACTTGTAATCCTATTGATTCAGTTCCTGCCTCTATCTTCTCATCCTCACTCTCCCCGGCAGCTGGCGGAAGTTCCTTCCCCAGAGCTATCGATTTCCAAGGACTCCACCAGGTGGGGGTTTCTTTTTTAATTAAGACCTTCCCAATGAGCTAAATGGACACAAAGGGAGAGCTTGAAGACAGTGATTCATGCAGTGGTTTCTAACAGTACAAAGGGTTGCAATGTGGCCAGATGTGGGTGGAAGCCAGGCCTGGACACAGTGGCACAGCTACTAGTCAGTCCTTTCCCATTCTTTTTTTCTTGTTCTTGAGGGTGAGATGGATGCGGAATGACATGCTTTTAAAGCATGATTCTCCCCCCATTCCTCCTCCCTACTCTCCATTATCTGTCATCAGACAAGACAACAGAAGATGATGGGCGTTTCCAATTCATGCTTTTCTTCCCCTTCCACTCTCTGGGGAAATTCTGTTGAACATCTTTTTTGTTGACTTATTTATAAATGTAGAAAATGAATTGCTTAAAGGTGAGTGTTGAAGCAGCTCAGATGCTATCAATGTTAGTGATACTTTGGCTGGAGGGAGGATTCAAGGGGCCTGGTGGGTTGTTAATTAAATGGATCAGCCTCCTTTTCACCATAGGAAACCCAGGTGGCAACCTTCAACATTGTCCTGATTTAAAATAGAATGGTGCAGCGAGATACCACAGAGGGAAACTGCATGTGAGCAGGCACACGCGCGCGCGCACACACACACACCCCCTCCAGGGGTGTGGTACCCAGAGCTCAGTGGCTTTGCCACTTTATGACGCTGCACATATCACTGCCTTGTTTGAACCTGAGAATCCCCATCAACGGAAGGGTCGTGCACCTCCTCCTGGGGCCACAGAGGCACGCAGAATGTGGAGCACCTCCACCAAGGTCTGTTCTCCCCCCTCCTCTGCCTGGGAGAAAAGTCTAAACTCAAAGTGCCTGAATTTCCTCTGACCACTGGGAGCCAGAGACCTGGGAGGAACTAGAGCAGTGATAGTGAACCCATGGCATATCCGCCTCAGCGGGCTGTTTGTTATAACTGAAAGCTCTTAACGGTTCATCATCACTGGCCTAGAGGCACAGGTGCTCCCTCAAGCCCTGATTAACAGGCCCACTTCAGCTCAAAAAGAGGCATGCCAGTCTAACCTGGTGAACCTACAGGGGTGCTCTTGAGAGAGAGGCATTCCTAGAAAAAGTCCCGTTATCCATTACCTTCTCTGAACTTGTTCTTTTGGTTTGGTTTTGGCAAATTACTCCTTTCCTGAGTGTGACACCAACACCCCACCCCTGGTCCTCTCACATGCTTGTGGGCTCTTCTCTGCTGAAGGCTTTCTGTCTGAGGTTTATTATTGGGTTTCTACCTTAACACTTATTCCAGAGTTGGCCTTTGGTAAGAGTCAGTTTGGTTCAGGATACTTGTGATGATTGTCCACCTGGGAGCTTAAAGGCTTTAGCTGTTGAGTTACCTTGAATAGATCAAACGTCCTCAGAGACTAGTGAGGAACCTATCTCTTCTTGGATGTACCCACTGGATACCCCATTCCAGTGGCCTTCTCCTGCCCACATGCCTGCTCAAGAACAGGATTGGTCTCCCCTTAACACACAGGTACCCATCTGCTACCCTAGGATTAGATCCTAGAGAAAGCCAGGGGCAAAGCCCACTCATAATCCTGCACAGAAAATGACTGTTGGTTCAGACTTGCAATAGCCTAAACCCACCAGTGTCACTGCTGGAGGAGGAAATGACAATCAACTTAATGGAAAACAGAGACAATCTGTCTCTATTACACATGAGTTCTACAAATTAAGGCCCAGCTGAGAAACCTGCCTGGGTTTCGATGAGGGAACAGGTGTGTCTTCCTGCAGGGGCTCCCACAGAAGCCTGCATCATGGCTATCAGACCCTTCCTTTCCAAGCGATGTGGCCACTGAGCTATTGACAGTGGGGATCTGAGTTTTCATGACAGGCACAGTCTGAGTCACTGCCGCAAATTCGGACACCAAATGGAGGACAGATGGGCCCCTGTTTTCATTATTGAGCAGTTACCGTGTGTTGGCACAGGATCTGATTCAAATATGCTGGAGTAACAAATGGAGAGAAAGCCCCAAAGCAAAAGTGGAAGAGCTGGGCTGTCCCTGGAGGACTGGTGCAGGGGGAAGCACAAGGGATGAGAGGAGAGCTGGAGCCCTAAGTACTGCTGGCCTAGGAGGAGGATTCTCCAGGTGGCCAGGGAGGACAGTCTTCTCTAGAATCATAGAAGTCAGGGAGTCTGCAGGACACTGAGCAGAACAAGGGGAAGAATAGACCCACATAGAATCACAGGGTGAATTGCATCCCCAGCCCTGGACCTCTGAGTACTTCACCCTCTGCTTCCCTGTGAGGAGAAAGGAAGAAGTCTAAGAGATCTGAGCACCTGGGAATTCTAAGCCAGGCTGCTGCCTGGGGAGAGGCTGGTTTGGGGACCATTTCAGTCTAGTGTCATTTGCCAAAGCAGTCATATAAATGAAGGACCTGGTTCTTGTTATTTTAGGACTCACAGTTTAATCAGGGTGAAGCTTCTCAGACTTGTTGATCATCATATCCTTGCTCCAAGGAAAGGCTCCTAGATTCAGAATCATCCATGAGGAACTGGAGACTTGCAGGACCTGTGATTTATAGGAGGCTTTGACCTAGAGCAGTAAAACGCCTACTGGGGGACGGATAGCTTAAGTCCTGAAGCAGGACAAGAAGTGCTAGAGGACCTCAGGGGCAGAAGCAGAGCTGGGTGGCAAGTGGGATCTGAAAAGGCTTCCTGGAGGAGGGGAGGCCTGAGCTGGGTTCTGACGGAGGCACAGGATTCAGGGGTCACCATCAACTGCCACTCATGTTGAACGCTGCCTTGATTAAAGTTCAGTAAGAAAAGTGAAGCCATTAGGAAATAATAAAAATGAGAGAACTGTTGCAGAGACTTGATTGTCTGCTTCCAGGGAAGCTGGGCCATCCACTCTGTAACCTGTGGTCTTTGCCTACAATACTAGACCTCAGTGTCTGCAAGGCAGGAGGGAGAGTGGGAAAAATGGAAGCCACATGAGGACAAACCCGAATCTTACTAGAAGGATGAGGCCCTTTGCCAGCTTCATGGCTCTTACCTTGATGACACTCTGATGGCAAAAGATAGCACTGTTGGTCACAGGGCTGAACTCACACACTGGATCAGCAGTCAGGACAGCTGTGGACATTTCCAGGGCTGGGGAAGCAATGGCAGGAAGCCTGTTGCCTCACAGTGACAAGGCAAGTCTGTAGCAAGGAGCTTCACACAGCGGTACATGATTTGACCACCCGTGTCCCCTACATACAAATGACTTCTATAAGACTCAGAGACCCCAAGTCTAGAGAATGACAAGAATAAGACAAGAGACAGCCACAGCGTGGATATGGGATGTGGGGTAGTGGAAGACTCAGGTTAACGTCATTGCCACCTGCACCCTGGACTTGGATTCCAGACAAGTGCCAGCTGCCCTTTCAGCAGACTGACTCATGGGGGAGGCAGAAACCCACCACAGAAACTAATGGATGGAAAGTGGAGGCATCAAATGCAAGACCTTATGCTGGCAAGCAGCAGCATGGCCCAGCTTGTCCAGGAGGCCGTACCATGCCAGCCCCACTTACTGCCCTCCTTATTGGCCATCTGCACAGCTGCAAATGCTTTGATGCCCGTAACACCCAACATACCTCACCCTCCTCTCCTAAAAATGACTCCAGTGCTTTCAGATTGCACCCAGAAACAACAATAAACCTCCATTTGTCTCTTGTAAAAATCCTCACTTCTATCACACCCATCTGGGAAGAGCTCATTCCATCTCTTCCAATAGAGCCGATCAAGCCATCACTCCCAGTTCACAGTTGGCTGATGTGTGACCTTAGACAGGTCAAGACACCTTCCAAGCCTCCCCTTCCCTCTTGTGTAGTGGGACTAGTAACAAACAGTAACACTGACCCTGCTGGTAAAGTGGGAGGACTGACGGGGTCGAAACAAGTACTCCTGTGTGAGGAGCTGACAGCCATTGGCTTGGACACATTCTTAATGGACACCGGTGTTGGAGGCAGCCAGAGCAGGGCAGCACAGAGGCTGGACGCTGGGGGTACAATGTACCCATTAGCCAACCTGATGGATCTGAGCCTATAGGAGCCCCGAGTGCCTAGGTCAGCACAGCCTGAGAATCTGGGCCAGTTGAGGCAGACCCAGGTGAAGATTTGGCTGACAGAGACAAGAAGGCTCAGGGTTCCTCTGAACACAGGATTCAATAGATGGGCATAGAGGTAGGTGGGTGCACTTGTTGCCCCAGCTCCTGCAAAGGCTGAGGCAGGAAGATTTCTTTAGTTCAGGAGTTCAAGATCAGCCTGTGCAATGTAGTGAGATCCTGTCTCATAACAAAAACCAAACAGACTTTTAAAAAAGCATTGATAGATTTCTTGAGCTTGGACCAGTGGGTGGAGTTTGTCAGTATAGTGGGAACTGCCTCAGCACTCAAGCTGTTCAGAGACTCCGACACAAAAGAGGATCCTCCCATCCCTGAAGGGACATCAGCAGAGAGAGGGTCACCCCTTGGCATGGTTGGCACAAAGGGGCCTCTTGAACATGTTCCTGGATGGTTCTGAGGCTGCATACAGTGACAGGAAATGTCACTCTCTGAGCTGGTGTTCACATGGGCACAGGCGCCTGCCAGAGTCAAGACTTCTGTGCATATCCTGCTACTTCAACCTCCCAAACAAGTCTTAACAGAAGCTTCAGAAATGAAGAAATAAAAGCTCAGTGAAGCCAAGAACTTGCTGAGGATTGCAGAGCAGGCACTGGCTCAGAGTGGGCCTCAGAACTGCTGTTTCCTAAAGGAGGAAAGATCTGGGAAGAGAAGACTGAACCCAGCTCGGGTGTCAGTCCTAGGTCTCTCATTTCTGATTTGCTGTCACATCACCCCACCTCCCTATGCCCTGGTTCGATCCTTTCCTGAGGGCTGCCCATTAAACCTTTGCAAAGGTGAGGGGAATTGCTGGTTCTCAGATGAGAGGAGTGAGAGCCTCAGTTACAGAAACTGACAGCTTCTCATTTCTCCGAGGGACACTGCTCCTTCTGTCCATTCAACACCCAAGGCGATCGGAGCAGGGAATGCCTGACTCTGCTGAGGTCTAAACAAGTGTCAGTGTGGTGCTTCTGCAGAGACACCACCAGGCCTCCTCTGAGCAGGGGCCCCCAAGGAGGGGAGCAGGTGGGCCTGTCCCTTCGGGGCACACCTCAGGCTTAGACCTACCTCCCAAGCCAACCCACCCCCTCAGAGAAGGGGTGTGACCCATTCCCTCCTGACTCAATGCCACATTATTAGCAGGACTCAGAGTGGCAGAGATCATGGGAATTGTGCTGAAGGGGCAGGTGGCAAAAGAATAGGCACAGAGCCGGGATCCTGAACAGGGACAATCAACAGAGGAAGAGCAGGGGAACAAAGGCAGATGGGCTCTACTGCACTTCTGCCTTCACTGAGCTGCTTGGAAGGGAGCCTGGGACTCTGCTCAGCCAGCCAGCTCCCCTCCACTGTCCCTTCCACCTTGTCCCTGTCCCACGGGTCAGGCAGCAGCTGCCCAGCAGGGGGCTCCCAAGTCCCAGCCCAACTACACATGGGCAACAGGCGTGACCACACCCCACTTCCTGAATCTTCAGGTGGTGGCCTCAAGACAGAAAAATGAGGATCAGAAAGAAGAACCAAGCTTTGTGAGCAGCAGCGAGGAACCGTGGAAGGAAGGCTGTGGCAAGAGCCAGAAGCCCTGGATCTTGTCCCAGAAGAGCCACAGGCAAACTGGAGGACTTAAGCCTCTTCTTCCCTTGAGAACTCAAGTCCCTCCACTCACAGCACTAGGAGAGGAGAAGAAGCTTCCGGAGGCTCTTCCTCCTCCGCCTCATCTCTGCTGCCCCTGAACATGTTCTCCTGGAAGTGCTGTCCTGCCCGCATCTGGCACCTGCTCCCAGGAAAGGCTCACTCACCGGACACATGGGCCTCACTCTTCCAGAGGCTAGAGGTCAGGGTTGGGTGGGTCACTGGTGCCTTGGCCACTGCGCATCAGGGTCACTCTGCCCTACAGTCACCATGGCGACTCACCTCCTGTGTCCCTGCAGGCCACACAAGGACAGGTAATTGTCAGTAAGTCTAGCTTCACATTACAGGGCTTGTTATCTCTCTTGCTTCCCACCTTCCCATGCAGGGTGCAAAAATTCATTCAGCTCCAAGGGATTTCTGTCTTTAAAAAGATACCTTAGCAGACCAACATGTAGGGCTGCGTCTCACCAGGACACAAGGGCAATGTCCCTAGGCTCCATCTGCTGCCCAGCTACACAACTGTGTAAAGCTATTGAGCCTCAGGCCTCTGGTCTGGAAGGACCTGGTCCCAGGAGAGAATAAGATCTACCAGCTTCGTTAGTATCACTCAGGCTCCTGGCTGACATCAGCCAGCGAGGCGACATCAGCACTGCACTTCGTGTCTGACTCCAGCTCTCAGAGGAATGTCTGCTCCTCAAGAGCAGCCGCCACCTATCCAGCCCCTGCACACTCGTAGCCACCCAAGCACTTGCTTTCCACCGTCTCAATCCCAGGGGATGTTGATTCCAAAATACCCTTTGTAATTTCTCCCTGGGGAAGGAGCAGCCTTCTAGAAACAGAATTGCTTATTATCTCAAAACTCCAAAATAGAAATACAGGCAAGGTCCAGAGACACATTTGATGTGAAGCAAGTAAAGCGTAAGCTTCTTAGGGGCCCTGCTCCTGGGAAGAGGATCAACCGAAATATGGGCTCACGGTTTCCCTCTAGTGGTCATGTGTCAAATTTTACTTCCTGGAGGGCAAATTGGCTGGTTGTCTTTGGGACAGAAGCGGTGACACCAATTAATCACTAATTAATGCAGTTGCTTAGCTACTCATTGGGCCAATTGTCACTTCCAGAGGCAATGCTGGAGTATGGCACATCTAAGTCTTAAAGAATGGTCAAAGGAATATGTTCTATTGGTCTGGACACCAGACGGAGCTCAGGGTGAAGACAGTGCTCCCTTTCTCCAACCCCCTTGGGCCTTCCATCCCATAATCTTGTTCCTTCCCTCTGCTTTGGAAATGTTTATTTTAAGTGGAACTATATTCATAAGTATCCCTCAATCCCCCTGTAGCAACAATACATTCATTAATGACTTTCCCTAACAAGCCTAACAGCTCAAGAGACCCTGAGGAGAAGCCATAATCATCCAAATTTCCCCTTGCGAGGATGCCCTCCACAGTCAGGATCCAAAGCAGCTCAAGGGTGTTGATAACCTTAAGGAATAGCAGTAACTAGCTCGAGAGCATTCATACCACCTGTTTCTCGGATTCCGAGGCTCTGCTGAGCTGTAATGAAAATTGTTTTCTCTCAGAAGTGTCAAAACCTTCTCCAGTCAGTCCCCCAGTGTGTTCACGGATGTGCTGGTTAATAGCAGCCAGAATGTCACTGTGACCAAGACCCAGTCTTTGCTCTGGGGCACTTGGAGTCCCTCGCTTGCCCTAGATGACCATCACCTGGGTCAGTGGCCTGAGGTGAGGTCATTTTTGACAGATGGTCTCGCAGCATCTGGGCATGGAGACCCAGTCAGGTCAGGTCTCAGCTGGTTGCACACACTGCTCTGCCCTCTTTAATTCCATATCCAGGCCTTTCCTGGCTCTGAGGCTGGGAGAGAGCTTTCTTCCCTGGGCAAGGGTCGGCAGTTCCTCCAGACCCTGAGCCTGAGTTCTTCTTGTACACTCAGGGACAGGCAGAATCCCAGACTCCACCTGGAGAGTCAGGTTCTGGGGACCCAGAGGGCGGCTGCAGGCCTGTGCATAATAAAGCATTCTAGATAGTCCAGTGTAGGTGTCCGAGTCCACTTGAAAATACAGCACAAGCCTAGCAGGTGTCAGGAAGCAAAGTGGACATCTCTACTGGTCCAAGAAGTCTCCAGCTATGCTAGCTACGGGATCTTCAGGGGGAGGAAAGGAAGAACAAGTGAGGCCTTCGAGAGTGCCTCCCTCACTTCAGCCAGTGCTATCCTGCTTCCTAGCGCAGGAGCTAAGGGCGAGCCTCCGGGGATCACTAGGTGAGTCCAAGTCACAAGCTCTGGGACCTCACGCAAGGTACTTCACGTCTCTGGGCCCTGACTTCCTCTTCTGTAAAATGAGATGATGATGTTCTAGAAAGTTACCTTACTATAGGTGAATTAAATTAGTCAACAGGTACAAAACATGAAAAAACAGCTTTAAGACCACAGCAAGCATTCAGTGCATGCTGGCTGTTACAATATTGTCTGTTTTATATTGGAATGGGGTGGTAACATTCTGTTCACTGTATTAGTTGTAAGGTTTAATTTGGAAATGGAAGATGACCCTGCTTCTTAGAAAGTCTGAGAAACAGTGTTTTAATCCAACCAACTCTTCATTGATGAGGAAACTAAGGCCCCAGGGACAGATCAACAGGTGGAATTAGCATGCTCGGTGAAAGCGCAGATGGAAACCCCGTAGGTCTGCCTGAGCCCAGAGCTCAGTCCTCCATCCCAGTCTAACTGTTGCTTCCTCAGGTGAGTTTGGGGTGGCGGCAGGGAGGGCTTCCTCTTGCTGGGCCGTGTCTTAGAAAGGCAGTGCAGGGCTAGGGATTTAGCTCAGTGGTTCCAGCATCTGTCTTTCAAGTGCAAGGTCCTGGGTTTGATCCCGATCCTGATAACCACATACAACATGCTGGGTGTGGAGAGTCACACCTGTAATCCCAGCACTCGGGAGGCAGAAGCAGGAGGATTGTTGTGAGTTTGAGGCTGAGCTCAGGGCCAACCTGAACTACAAAATGAGACCCAGTCTCAAAAAAAAAAAAAAAAAAAGAAAGAAAGAAAAAAAGGCAGTGCCAGGTGGGTGTCCCCCTTTCTGATCCCACACAGGCAGCATCCCTGTCACTCCACCCCCACACTTGCTGACTTCTAAGGCCGCTGCAGTGAAAGCTCCCCTTTAGAGGTATTGGAACTTCTGGTTTACCCTGAGGTCTTGGCTTACAACTTTATGCAGAGAGCTAGCAAGTTCTTAAGGAGCTCGGAACCAAAAGCCTTGAAAACATCTAAAGAGGCTGAAATGAAACCTTTCTCTTATTTGTTCTCTGCACAAGGGCATGATCAGTACATGATGGAGTTCAAGTAGACAGCTAAAATCCCTAAAATCCCATCACTCTGACAGGATGAGGCAGGAGGATCTCAAGTTCATGCCCAACCTGGGCAACTTAGTGACTTAGCAAGGCCTGCTTTGAAATTAAAAAGGGTTAAAGATGGAGCTCCGTGTAAAGGCTCTGGATTCAGTCCCTGAAAGTGGCCAGTCTGGGGAAAGAATGTCCTTACTGAACCCAGGCCAGTCTTTATGTTGTCTGTGCGGTCATCTCCCAAAGTGGCCCCCACAAGTCCTCCTCTGTGCAGCCAGAGAAAGAGCTAGTGTGTGTCAGAAAGGTCATGGCCTCTGCCTGGGCTGCTGTCCACTCGCAGTCATGCTCCATCCCAGAGTAGGATACTGACATTTTAGCTGCAGCCTCAGAACAGACCTTATAGAGACTCACCCAGCCACGCCTCCAGTGCCCGACCCCAGAGAGCCACACTGGAAAAGCTGATGCTGATGCCAAGCTGCAGAGTTATGAAGTGATTTACATGCCACAGAGACAATGGAGGCCAGGAGGGTTCAAGCACTGTGTCAGAAGCAGAGAGGTGCTGCCTAAAAGGAAGGCGGGGGTTCATCAACAACTGGGGAGACTGAGAAGCTGGGATACGACTGCCTTCCATCATGTGGCTGGATGTGCTCTTAATGTGTGAGATGTGGACAAAAGGTCTGAAGACGAAAGGCTGAACCCAGCCCTAGGGCGGCCCATTGTCTAGTGAGATGCAGCCTAGAAACAGGAAATCAAACCCAGTGTGATAAGGGTCTGCGCTCCACCCAGTCCTGTGGGGGCAGGGCTGGGGCCTGGTCCACTTATGTGTGCTCAGTTCTGAGCCAGGCACCTGAGAACGAAGCCAGGTCGCTGGTGCCAGCAGCTGGGAGCCCGCTCTCTAATTCAGTCCTCAGCTCTGGCTGCACATGGGACTTACCTGGAGCTGCTATTTGAAGTCTTAATGAAGCCAGACATGGTGGCCCACACCTGTAATCCCAGCATTCCAGGAGGCTGGAATAGGAGGGTGGCAAGTTAGGGCTCAGGCTGGGCAACTTCACAACTTAGTGAGACCCTGTCTCAAAAAACTTATAACAGGGCTGGAGATGGAGCTTGGTACCAAAGCCCTGCATCCTATCCCTGACCGTGCACCCCAGAAAGTCTCATCCCAGCATCCTCTTCTGACCAATGAAATTAGCCTTTGGGACTTAGCCTGAAGCTCACATTTTTAAGTGTCTTCTGAGGAGATTATGATGTGAGATTGGGTTGCAAGCCACTACTCTCATAGAAGGAAAGATGATCACAACACACACACCCCCGCCATGCGCACTCCCACAAACAGACTCTCACACTGTGGGAAGAACTGGGGTGATTTCAAAGTGAGTCATGCAAACTGCTAGGGCTGGGTGTGTGTTGACGAGGGTGGCCCTGCTGAAGACTGAGACAGCTCTTAGCAGGATCCTGCTGCTGGAGCCTTTGGGACACTGTGCTCTGGATTGTTGGGAACAAGGGCCTATGGCTGAGGACCCGTCAGCCCTCAAGAAGAGGCTAAAGTTGAGGATCACACAAAGCCTGAATCGGGAAAAAGATCGCTGAGAATAAATGGTGAAGGCAGGAGAGAAAAGCTCTGGGACACTGCACAGGGCTAGCACTTTACATTCTCAGCCTTGAGATATTCCTACTAAAACTCATAGGTATCCTGATCTGCATTTGGAAGAGGTTAGACTCATGGGCCTGAGAAGGACATTTAATCTGTAAATGTCCATGGCTGCCCTGGGATCTACTGCTGAGGCTTAAGGCAGCCTGCACCTCTCCAAGGAGGACCCAGCAGCAGCCAGTGCTGGTTGGGAGACAGGCTGGGCTGGGCACAGGGGTCTATCCTGGGAGCCTGGATGGTTTATGACTGAATGGCTTTCTCTCCCACTCTGTCCCCAGCCCAAGCTGTGGGAACAGCTGCAGAGCAAGTTCTCTGCCCTGTTTGCTTCTTGCCTCCTTCCAGGAGGTGCCAACTGAGCAGCTGTAATTCCTACTCCTACCTCCCTTCCTTCCTTCTTTCCCTCCTTCCCTCCCTCCCTCTTTCCTTCCTTCCTTCTTTCCCCTCTGTGTTGATTACTGTTACTATAATAGGTCAGGGCATACATCCACTAGCATTTTTATTCCCAAATGGCATGATTTCTTCTGCTGTGGTGCTGGAGTTGGCACACAGGTTGAAAGGAAGGGAAAAAAAGAGTCTTGGACTCAGGAAAACAAATATCAAACATCTCCCAAAGATGTGTCATCAAAAACAGATAACAAGAAAGTAGAAAGGAGACTATTATTAGCCAAGAGGAAGGGAGTAAAGGGGAGGGGGAGATGGTGTAGGGTGGGTGATAGAGGAATGAGGGTGAGCCAGATGTATTCCATCATACACCCTGAAACAAAAAATGTAAAACTGGAAAGGAGGGCAGGGCCGAGGGAGTGAACAGGATTAAAGTACATTATGTGCATTAAAAATGAAAAACAGAAAAATAAAGGGATTGAGGAGGAAGGTCCAACAGGGAGCTCCCACAGTGGAACGAGTAACCAGCAGCAGGACAAAGGGCTTCGGAGCTGTGGCTGGGCAGCTGGTGGTTCAGGGGGGCAGAAGAGCTGTGAATCAGGGAAGAGGGAGAAGCAGCCTCGAGGTCAGGGACAAGCAGGCTTCCTGTCCAACACCATGTGACCTTTTTGGCTTTACATTCCCAGTTCCCAGAAGTGCACTCATAAAACTCCTTAAATGATCTATTGTAATGCTGTGGGATTCCAGTCCAAAAACAAAGTCCATAACTCTTGGTCATTAGGTAAAATGTCCCAGAGAGATCAATAAGGGCAGTACAAAAGTCCAAGGGCGTGGTTCCAAAATAGCCCATAAAAGAGTCAGTTTCTCTGGCCAGCCTCCTCTCTGCAAGCAATGGCTTCCTTCCCAGCCCCGCCCCCTCTGCCAGTCCCACACTTTCCGTGTATCCAGTTAGGAGCAGCACCAGAGTGGGATAAAGCTGAGCTCAGAGCTCAGGAAAGCTGGGCCAGTGGAGGGTTCTCTGCTGGCTTTAATTCCAACCTCCTTGCGCCCCACTGTGTCAGGGAGAGCTAAGGCTCTTGGCTTCAGCTCTCTGGAGTGGTGAGCGATACCAATTAGACAACACCAGTGGGTAGAAGGCAGATTCAGGAGCAGAGAAAGCTGTATCTCTAGCTGGCCCTCAGTTTCCAGCCTTGCCCAAAGGGAGTGATATCTACTCATGGAGTGTAAGAGGACTCATGTGCTAGGCACCCAGCAGCATGCACTAGTGTAAATTGATCTTGTTACGTAAGATCATCATCCATTCCCTCCGTGTACCTGTGGTATCTACATGGTAACCATGGGAGAGGGTCTCCATCTCCCTAAGGAGTGTTGGTTACAGGTGGTCTCACAGGCAAACGTGGCTCATTCTCTGAGGTAGACAACCTCCAAACATCCCTGAGCAGATATGCCTTCTGGCCTCTGAAAAGAGGAGCCAGCCAGGAAGATGCTTCCTTTGGGCCTAAGCAAACACATGACAGAGTGTCAGGGACTGAAGGGGAAGGCAGTCCTTAGGGTCACAGCCTGGGCAGTGGGCAGCACTCTGACCTGACAACATGGGATTCTGTTCCCCAAATTCCACTGCCTACCCTCTGTCCTAAATCAGTGAGCACAGACCAGCATTCCTGACTTAGCTGGCACCAGGTTGAAATTGGTTTCCAATTGCTTGTCTTCTTTGGAATTTCTACAGTTGGTCTCCAAGCAGCAACATTGATAGGTATTTCATTTTAGAAATTATGAACAAAATAAAAAATCTTAACTACTTTGAAATTAAGAAATACTATTCTAAATAATCAGTGACTCCAAGAAAAATAAAAACATCAATTATACATCATCCAGAAAGTGATGTCTGTCAAAGCCTAAGGGACATCGCTAATGCTGTCCTCAGAGGATATCTGATACCCTCCAACGCCTTGATTATCTTTGGTGAAAAGCTAGAAATGATTCCACCAAGTACTCAGCTGAAGAAATTAGCTAAAGAACTACCAAATGCATTAAAACCAACATAGGGAGTGTGATTTCATGAAAATAGAAGCTAAAATTAGTGCAATATAAAGACAACAAAATATTCTAAGTTTATTCTCATTAATTTCACTTCTTTCCACAACAGTCCTACAATACGGCACATTCACCACTTAAGCCCACCTTCAAATCTCTTCAGCTCAAATCTGGCTAAAAACTGACATCTATGTAATGCCTTCCCTTAGGCTGTAGAACTGATTAGTAAAATATTATTTGATAAGATGCAAAGAGCACTAGACTAGATAGCAGGACAACCCGTTCTCAAACCAAAACTACCATCTAGAACTTTGGCCAAGTCACTGTCCCTTCCTGGTGCAAAGGGCACCAACCTGTACAGTTAGAGGCTGGTGTTGACAGATGTGGACCAGACTCCATTACTCCCAATAGTAATACTGAAATACTCTTCCCAAAGAGGGCATCAGTGAGGGTAGGAGTTGTCCCTGTGGCTGCATGATGAAAAGCGAGCAAGAGGCAGGGCCAGGCTAAAGGGATAATCCCAGAGACCAAAAGGAGCCTGGAACAGCCAACAGCTCAGGTCTGAGAGAAAGCAAATAAGAAATATAGACACGACCCAGCCAGTGTCCCTTCCTGGGCCTCCTTTAAAATGAGGTGGAGACACTTTCCTCCCAGAATCACATATCTTTCCTCCTTTTTGTTATTCTGAATGTTCATCCATCTTGATATTATAACTGTCCAGGATTAGTATCTGATGGGAACAATGATAAAAGTGGAAAGAAGTACCCTTGTCCTCAGACTTAAGACTCCAAAATCAGAGGCAACTGATGCTGTGGGTCAGTCACATGAACCTGTAACCAGCTCCCCTTGCAGCCTGGTCTGTGGGGAACTCTGTAACTCCAATTATGAGTTAAAATAATGGTGCACTCACCCTTTGCCATGCTTCAAGGCTCTGGAATTGAAAGGGATTTTTTCAGGAGCCTACTTTTGCATAGAGTTTCAACTACAGGTGTAAGTGGTGAACACAAGAATTAGAGTGATGCCATTGGTCCCTAGAGCAGTAGAGCCAGAGGGGACTTGGAAGGAGGGGCAAGATGGGGACCGGCTTAGAAGAAGACTTTTGTCTACTCAGGGAAAAAGCAACATCTCCAGCACAGTGTGGTGACTCAAAAAGCTATACTTGGTACCCTAATATACATCTGTCCATGAAAGACTACAGTAGTTGCTTTGCATCAGAACCCAGTGACCTAAGCGGGAATAGAAATCCAACAATAGACCATGACCTCGCCAGGGAGGACAGGCTGGATCTCAGCCCCTGACAGCAGGGATCGCGTTCATGCCTGTAGAAGGGGATTATGGGTTAGCAAAGCCCTATCCCATTGGATGCCTCCAGAATCAGCTGACACTGTTTGGTCCAGTGTCTGTGAGGCAACTGTGGGGTGGGCAGAGCCATCAGTCCTGTCCAGAGCTATGTGTCATTGCCTTGTTCCAGTGCATCCTTAGGGTGTGGTGGCTTCTCCATGTGACCAACCTGCCACTGCTTTTTCAAAAGAATGTAGGAATCCAGACATAATACCTGACACCCACATATTTAAGGACAGGAAATCTAATTTTGCTCCTGGTTTCAGAAGATAGTCTGGTCTGTGCATGGTCAGTTGGCTCCAAGGGAGAAATACTATGGTAGGAGGGTGTGGAAAGGCAAAGCTGCTCGGATCTGGGTGCCTGGAAACAGAGCAGAAGACTGTGCCAGAGAGGAAGGGGCGAGAGATCCAGGATGTGGAAGTCCCTGAGGCCACGTCCTCCAGAGCCATCCAGACACACCCAGAAATGTTCTTTACTGATTTACTAGGCAGCTCCTCAGCCAGTCAAGTTGACGTATCTGAAATGCCTCAATTTCTAAATGTTGCTCACTGAAAAGATGTGATAATTAGAAAAATACATCTGTCCAGGGGTCAATTTCATTCATAAATCAGATCACATCCACAAATCAGCAGGGAAGGCCTTACACTCCTGGCCACCCACCTGCCCTGTGAAGGGGAAAACTTAGGTTCAGAAACAAGGCTGGGAAACTTAAGGTCACACAGCAAGTTAAGGACACAGTCCAGACTCACACAGACCCCCAGCCACTACGCTCTTTACTACACTAGAGCTACTACTTTCCGCTCGAGGTATATTTAAAGAGAAGGGATCGGAATTTTTCCAAAGCTCAGCACAATACCTACTATTTAGTTACATTTTCCCAGCCTCCATATTTTACACAGAAGGAGACTGAAACCTAGAAATAGAAACAAGACGCATTTTCCCCTAAGCAGCCGCAAAACTAGGCAGAACCCCAGCTTCCTACTTTCCAGTATAGCCTTGTTTTTTCCCCTTCCTTTAGCACTCAAAGCTTTCCCTAGGTGAGGGAGAAATTCAGCTTTCAGTGGCTTGCTGAAATATTCTGTCTCTGAGCCTACTAGATGATCCCCAATCACAACCCCCAGGATCAGCCTCCAAGGCTGCATCACCAGAGTCTTCTCCATGGGCCCAGCCAGACTCACCACCCTAGAGTAGTGATTCTAATCTCTGATTAATGATGGAAACATGTGCATTGGGCCAGGAGCCCACCAACCAGCTCTGATTTGTCTACCAACTAAAGCCAGGCCAGACTGGCCTGAGGCTGTCTGTCAGATGGTGAGCAAGCAGTGTGGGAGAGGAGAGCACAGAACTCGTAGTCTGGGAGACCAGATGTAGGTCTGCTGTTAGGAGCCTGTTGACTTTGAGGAAGAAGGAGGTTTCCACCAGCTCCAGCCTCACTTGGCTCATCTGCAAAGGGCACATAAGAAACTTGCCCCATAGATTTTTGCCAAAGTCTCTAATCAGGAGGGGAATTCAAACTTATGCAGATGGCACTTGTTGCCATGGTTTAAATTCTATAGAGTGTCCTCATGGTCTACAAGGTAAAGTCCAAAGTTCTAGGCAAGTGTGTTTGAGCACCAGCACCCTTCACCACCCCCTCTGGGGACAGCATCTCTCCCTTTTCTCAGAAACAGCTGCTCTTTACTAAGGACTTACTCCATGCCAGGCCTTGACTTCGCACTCTGCACTCATTCACTCACAAACTCCTCCTCCCAACATTCTCAAAGAGAAGTATCATCTCTATCTTGGCAAACATAAATCAGAAGCTTAAAGGACATAAGCTTAAGGAGTTTAAAGGATAGAGCTGAAGACCTGATTAGTGAGAAAGGTTGAACCCTGAACCAGATCTGGCTAGAGGTTACACTCACACCTGCCATCTCGCCTGCTCTGCACAGGCGTGGACCTCACCCAACTCTCATGAGCTCTTCATCTCAAGTATGCCCCTATTTTCTTGCTTCCAACCTTTGCTTTGAATTTTTTTTCTTGGAAAGTCCCACTGAGTGAACTAGAGATCAGCTCCCATCCCACCTCACCAGGCATGCAGGTCGTCTTTGCTCTGCCCTTGGGCTCCAGCTTTGAGGCCTCCTTGTTACACAGCACTCTTGGTCCATGTCTCCAGGGCAGGACGATGTGTTAGCAACACTTGCCTTCTGTTTATTGCAGCCAGATGCCCTTGACTTCTGGATGTTCCTGGAGAAGAGGAATTTTATTTTCCTTTCTTTTGCTTTCCTCCTATCTCTGTGACTGGATCTCACATAATACCCAAACCAAGGACATGCTTTGAAAATATTGTAGGAGGAAAGAAGAAAATGGCAAGGGAACCACACAGGGAAGGAGAAAAAGAGGGAAAAGGAGAGAGAACAGAGAGGAGGAGGATGCAGAACGTAAGGGGAGGGTAGGAAAGGAAGAGGTAAATGAAGAAGAAGAGCTGGAAGAAGCAAAAGAAGGGGAGAAGGGGAAACAGATTTGTGAATGTGTCAGATCAGCAAACCATGGCTCCTAATTTGGGGCCAAATCCAGACCATATCCTGTTTTGGTACAAGAGTTCTCGGCCCTTGGCTTTCAGGAGCAGGGAGGACAGCAGGACGAGTCCTGGGTGGGCTAGCCACATGGTACTGTCTCCACTGTGCTTGCACACACAAAGGATCTTTGTTATAATCGATGAACTCCTAGAGGAAAAAGGATGTTCTCCCCAGGGGGCATATGCACATCTCATGCAAACCATCAGGACAGCTGCACATTACTCACTGACACATGCTAGACATTGAGTGAGATTGTCTTCAATTTACACTATCTCTGAGATGAGTCTCAGTATTCCCATTTTATATAGTATGTAAGAAAATTAATGTTCAGGGAAATCAATGAGTCATTCCAAAGCTACATAGCTACTAAGTGACAGAAACATTAAACCCAGTGTGTTTGCTCCAAAGTCTGATATTTTTCATAAAGTTCCAGGACATTTTTGCACATGTGCACACACACACAGATATACACACATAAGCCCATATGTACAAATACATGTACACAATTAGTATGGACCAAAGGAATTCACATTTACTGACTAGTATCCAGGATGGGATCAAAACACTCTCTCTCTCTCTCTCTCTCTCTCTCTCTCTCTCTCTCTCTCTCATTTCCTTAATAACTGTATTCTTGGTCTAGCCTCAGCTCTATTCTCTACTTCTAAATCTTGGATTTGAGATGCTGTCCTAACTACCCTAGACCTCAGAGCTGGACACCTTGGCATTCATTTCCAATATAGATCACCTATTACATGCAAAGATAAATGCCCTCCCCCCACACACACACCTTTTCAAAAAGCTTGCAGTCTAGCAAGGAAGTAGACAAACCATCTAGGAAAAGTACAAGGTTGTGAGTGGATGTCAGAGCTGCCAGATGTGATGCTGGAGAAGCAGGCTTTGGGCTTTGTGTTCCCTGAAGATTTCCCTTGAGAATGCCCAAGATGAGGACACCAAGGTCTCAGGGGAGCGAGAAAAGGGTGGGATGTCGTCCATGTAGATTGACCAGAGCACTGGGAGGTAAAGAACTGGCCAGATTTAGGGTCTACAATTCATTTGGAGTGGATAGTGTTTAAGTGGAGTCTGAAGAAGGGACAGGAGCCATATCACTGGGGGTCTTTATAACATACTGTGGAATTGTACTTCCCGCTAACAGTGGTGAGAACCACTGGAGGTTTTAAGCAGGGAATGGCCTGGCTAGACTTACAATATCCTGTGGCATCTTCCAGGGATGGGTGGGGGATGCAAGGAGATCAGAAGATCAATAATGTTTAAACTGGAAAGAAAGAAAAGGCTGAGAAAGGAGATTAACTTCAGGATTAGGGATGAAATCAGCAGGTCTATGGTCTACTGAGAGAGGGGACGGAGAAAGCAGTGCTTAAATTAATGCCCCTGAACCCTCAGCAGCCTTCCTCCTCCTCCCCAGACCAAGCCACTGACTGGGCCTCACCCCTAATGCTCCACCCTCAACCTGGTACCTGTCTTGGGCTACTGCTGGCCCAGCCAATTTAGCATAGTGAATGGCCTCCCAGCTATCACCCCACCAGCTCATATGCATCCTCCTCTATTAAGAAGCTTCTTTGGCCTTCAACCAGGCCGATTTGCTAAGCCACACACACTCCATCTAGCTGCCTTCATCTTCTCCTCTGAGCTAAGCCACACCTTATAGCAGCAGCCGTCATCCCAGCTCTGACACAGCCACCTCCACCCTCCGCCCCCGAGTCCCCTCACAGAACTGAAAGAGAAGACAAATACAGCAGAATCAAACTCCCTTGACAACTGGGGACAATGGACCTGAACCAACAAGATGAAATTTAGCAGAGATAAATGTCAAGTTCTACACACTGAGCCCAGGAATCCATCACAGGGACAGGAAAGGGAGAACTGATTTGCAGTACTGATAAGGGAACGTCTAGGGGGAGTGGTCGAGACAGCCAGCTCAAAGGAGCAGTTATCAAGAGTGTGAAGCAGCAGCTGGATTTTTAAGTAAGTACTCACACAGTTCAAGAAATCTACAGGAGAAAGGTGGCCAACTACTAGTAGTCCAGACTGTCTAGTCCCAACTGAAATGCAGAGCTGTGGGCCCTGGAGAGCAGGAAGAGGTGACAAATATCTAGGAGCAGTTCTGAGCATCATCGGAAGTGAGAATACAGAGGGGGCTTTGGACCCAGGGGCTCAGTTAGCCAGGCCTCTGCCGGTACTGTGTCCCCCAGATGTCCACCACCAGGGGACTATCCCGATATCTCATGCCTAGCTCCATGGACATTTCCATGGGGAGTGTTGCTGGCCTATTGAAATGGAATCCTCTTGACCCAAGCCCTGAGCATGGAGGCCAGTGTACTGGGTCCAGTGTGATTTCTCCTCATATCTCTCATCCTCATCCTGGAATGTGGAGTTCGTGGTGTCCTTAGAGAGGTACCTTGTACTTTTACAGGTGAAGAAACTGGCTCAGAAAAGGACTATGGCTTTCTTTCCTGAGGTCACAGACTTCTGGCTGCAGAACTGGGATCAGAGCCATGCTGGCCCCAGTACCCTGTCTGAAATTCCTTCTGCATTCTTTCTCTCAACTTAGCCACTCACTGACCTCTCAAGAGTTTTGATGAAGAAGGGGAGGAGGAAGAGATCAGTGGCAGAATATACAGGCTTGGCAGGCTACCAAAAGAACATTCAAGAGCTAGAGAAGACTCGCCAAGGACTCTGTCTCTTATCCACGGGGCCGCCCGTTTAGCTTCAGGACAATGAGCCCACATCTGAATCATGTTCCCAGGGATCAAGTTCTCCAGGGAGGAACCTTGTTGTATCCACACATTGCTGCCTGCAGAATGAGGTGGGTGTGGCTCCAGGCTCAGGAGATGCTGGCCCGCTACCAGGGGGTGGACCCTGCTGCCTCAGTTCTCAACAGCAGATGCCCCAGGTCAGGTATTAAATACAGGAAGTAAAGTCTCCCCTTGAATGACCACACTCATTTGCTCATCACAATTTCACTAACTTTAAAACCTCAGCGAGTATAACATCACCATTGGTACCACCGTTTTCTTGACTCCAATGCACTCCCAAGCACATATCACACTGTGGGGTCCTCGCCTTATAACTGTCCCTGTTCCCATCATCTTTCTTGTCCCTTCTCATTCCCTTGGGAGGTAGCACACGGGAAACTGACATGCAGGGTGTTAGGGGTATCGTGACTTACTGAGCTAAAACCAGGGCCAACTGACTCACAAGGTTTTATAAGTCTGGCTTCTGCAGGAAAGCTGTATTTCTTCAATGTGCCTTCCTTGGGCGATAAAATGAGTACATAACAGCACTGTAATTTCCCACTTTTACAATTCTAGGGTGAGAAACTCACTTTAGATCTACAAAATAACAAGGAAAAGGGTTGTGTAGAGCCTAGAAACAGAAAGTCAATCAGTTTCCTCCACTTGTATGGCCAGGGAACTGAGAAGTGACAGAAGGATACAGGAGCGGTGCCGGTTAACCCAGTTTGAAGATTTGAGCACTGGGACCTCATTCACCAGTCCATTTAGAGGTGTGCTTGGGGTCCTAACTTGAATCTCTGAGTTCTCATCCTGCCGTGAGCCGGACTCAAATTCTCCAAAACTATTGAGGATTTGAGAATCTGTTTGTGGCAATCCACCCACCCTAGAGACACTGAAGGGCCAGATAATTGTCCACGCCCTCTGTCTGAAGCTGGGCACCATCTTTACTCATGGCCAGCAGGTAACTGAAAAACATCTAAGTACTCCCAGAAGTCTGTGGAGAAGTCGGGCCTCTAACGGCTGTCCTCCAGCCCTCTGATATTGAGGCAGTGAATGGTCCCACTGCCTCTGGAATGATGTCTCACCCGCTCTTGCCACTGCTCCATTGTGCAGGAGTCAGGTCCAGGTTCTGTGTGCTCCCCTTGGATTTGTAGAGTCCTTGTGTTCGTGTACTGTTCTGTGCCTGCCTCTTGAAGTTATAGTCCTACTGGCCCAGCCCTGTGGACACCGTCACCCACTGCATCTCCTGGTGTCAGCCTTGGATCTGAAGATGCATCCTCTGACCTTACACTCACCGCTCACCATCCTGCAAACACACAGAGCCGCCAATCAGAGGACCACTATGGCCTGACCTTTCCTGGAGTGGCGTTTTCCCGCTGTTGATCCTCAGAGCCTCCCTCTACCTTCTTGTCCCACTGGTCCTTTCTGCAGGCACAGCTGTGCAGATGAACTCCATACCTGAGGAGTTATTTCTTAAAAATGGCCTTTTGTGAAAAGAGAAGCCTAGTATCCTGGTCAAATAAACTCAGGGAACACTAGGTTAAACCAAGTGCAACAGGACTTTTCAGAACTACTTGCTGATGTACAACATGCTTGCCAAACAAGGGATATAAAACAGTGTTTCTAATACAAATCCAACCATCCCCAATGACAAATGCCTACTAAAAACATTTTAGGTAACACTTATTAACTCTTCCCTGGACACTAATACTGGGCTTTGTGACCCTACCATTTATTTGCCGTGTGGCTTCAGGAAATCATTTTTCATATTTGCACCTTCGTTTCTTTATGTGCAAGATAAATAATAGCAAGATTGGGGCCAGGCAAGATGGTGCATAAGATCCCCTGTGAGCACTGGAATTTTCTAATTCTCTCTTTGATATCTTCTGACATGTCTGCTCCTGGTGCCCAGGCAACAGCAGTGCTATAGATCAGGCCCAGCATGGCACTAACGAGGCTGGAGGATCAGGAGACACAGAGGATGACTCTGCGAGCAGGAGGATGCTTTCTGGGTGTTGGAAATGGTTTCCAGCATCACCTGGTGATTCAGAGCACTCTGAGTAGCCAAGGATGGAGAGGGGCTTGTAGCTCAGTGCCTCTCAGGCCCTACTGGGACCATAATGCCTGAAGATCTCCACCGGAGAAGCAGGTGCCACCAGCGGCCCATGAAGGTGAAGCAGTTATGTGGGAACACTGAGATATCCACAACCCGATTCCCACCTGAGGGCTGTGTTCACAGGACTGTGGGGCTGTGGAAGGGCAAGGCAGCTATTAGTACTTGGTCTCTGTGTTCCTACCAGAGACTGTGGCAAGCACCAAGACAGAGTCAGCTAAATTAGTGCCAATGTGGGCCTCTCTGAGAGAATCAAATGGGAAGCCCAGAAGCACGACGTGGGCCCTCAGGCAGTTGGATTCTGAGCCTGTTCTCTACGCTGGTCCCCAGGTTATTGTCAAGGTTGCCTGTGTACAGGACATTTTCACACACTTGGAAGACTCCTAAGGGATACAGTGCTTCTCTAACTATGTTCTGAGGAATGCTAGTCCTTGAGATGTTATCATCAGATAATGTTCATAAATATTGGTCATATCCACCCCCCAGAAATCTGTACCTGCATAACATAGTAGAGGTTAAGTCCAGTGGTGAATCCGCCTAAGTGGTTAATCTGAGGTAATATGTACTTAATTGACTGTAAAACTTTGGTTTTCTGAACACTGTCCAGCAGATCATAGAATCGTTTCTGTCTACAGTGCACATCCCGTGTCAGAGCCAGCATGCCAGCATGGACCTTTACAGTAGCTTTAAACCAGGCCCCGTGCCTCATTGGTAAGTCAAGGCCATTCTGGGGGCCACCTGGATGCTCTACCATTAGCCATTCAATACCTTTCACTGGGATCTTTTGAGCACTGTAGATTCTTGATTTAGAATCTAGGGATGTGGTTCTACAGCGAGGAGTTGCCACACTGGCCAGTCAAGTCATGTGGACACGACATCACTATGCTGTGCTGTTGCTGGCACATGAGTAAACCCTCCTCCTTTCCACAGAAAAAGATAAGAAATAGGAGATTGTACAGGAGGATATAGTCCTCATTACAGCTCCTGAGATCTCTGGAGCTGTTATAATGTGGGTTCTTCCTCTGATTTTTTAATCACCCTCAATTTCCTTCCTTCAAGGACATTTCATTTAATTTCTTTATTTTTTTTTAACTATTTAAGTCTATGAGCTTCATTTCCTGCTTGGAAGCATGGAGCTGAAGACCCTTCCCTCGGAGCCATTGTGTGGCTTTGGGGAGTGAGGCTTGAGGAGCGGGTCATGAGCCACTCAGGGTGCCCCCTTCCCACCCCCTTTTCTTCTCCCTCAGTTCCAAGGCCAGGAAGGCTCCTCCGAAGCAGCACAGAGCATTTCAGAGAAGCAGACTTCTCTGTGAGCTCTTGGCTACTTCCAAGCACAAATAGATCTCAGGCTGGTCTGTTTTCACTGATTGTTTACCCGGCCTGTCCTTAGAGGTCCTTCAAACTTCCCCTCAGGGCCCTTCCTCTGACCTCCTGTTCTTGTAAAAATGAGAAAAATAAGTTGCATCAAGAAAATTGCCTGCTATTTATATATCCCAAGGTGACTCTGAGATGGAATAAGATAAAGGGGCAGCTGGTGGAAAACAACCCTTCAGGCTCTTCCTCCAAGTGCCCATCTGGGGTCCACAAAAGTGAGGACTTTCTTGGATTCCTGACCAAGAACTAGAGCAAGACATCATTTTAAGGGAGGTTAGAGAAGCAGCATATTCATTCATTCATTCATTCACTCTTCACATATTTACTGAGTGTCTGTGTGAGCCCAGGCAGAGCACTGAGCATGAGAATACAGTGTTCTACAGGCAGACAAGGTCTCACTCTTCAGAGACTTTCAGGTGCCCACAAGACACAGTATTTTAAAAATCCACTGTTTATATAGCTTCATCTACATCTTCAACTGTCCCCCACCTCAAACCTACATACTGAAGCTGTTTAGAAGGTGAAGGCCTTTGAATTTTCACATGCTCATTGTGATTTGCTAGTTGTCAAGTCAGAGCTATTGTATTAGGTGTGGACTGGGCACTGTTATGCGCCAGGGTGAGAATTAAAAATAAGCCATGGTCCCTGTCCCTATGAGTGCCAAGCTTACAAAGGGAGACAGACTGCAGCCTAGAATAAGCATAGGGTGGAAAATGCCAGCCCCAGGAGAGGCAGGATCTGCAGAAATTGATTCTGAGCAGACATTTGCCCCTCTCTTTTCCACACACCCTTTTGCAGCAGCCCATCCTTTCCTCCTTAGCTCATGACCACCACTTTCTATACTTCTGCTTTTCCTTCCTTTTGGTATAATCTCCACAATGCCGCCAGCAATATGCCTGCAAAGCCAGTCAGCTGGAGCCACTTACCAACCCACTTTCTACGAAATAGAACCCATGAATGTAGGAAGAGACCAGAGTATCCATGTATCCTGCACTCGGTTGCCCTCTATAGTTCCACTCCTGGTCTTCCTCTTCCTCATTCTCTGCTGTCCACCAATAACTTTTGGCTTCTTAAATATTCCTTTCCTATTTAGATCCTTTGTACATACTGTTCTTGGCACCTGGAATCTTCCTTCCTGAATCCTCTAGTCCACCTCATCCATCCTGGGAATTCTGCTTGGCATCGCTTTCTTGGGATGCTGTTGCTGTCTGGTCCCTGAGTCTGCTCAATGGTGCTATGCTCTACCCTCACTTGGAGTCATAGGCTTCTCCATCATAGTGCTCATGATGAGTTATAGAATGCACTCATAGGCTCTGTGCTGGCTTCTCTATGCTAGTTTCATGAAGGCAGAGACCAGATTGCCATTGCTAGTCAAGGACCCAGCAGAACCTGGCACTATCAAATTGTATCTGCATACTTAGAAGGAACTGAAGAGGGCCAGGGTGCTCCACACTGGAGTATTCTAGAGAAAATAGGAAATAAGAACACAAGGTAAATGCAAATTCCCAGAGAGCTATGGTTCTACCTGGAGTGAGGAGAGTTAAGTGACTAAGAAAACTAAAGTCAAAGATGAAAAGATTTAGATTTGGGAAACTTTCTTCTTATGTTCCTAGGAAATGAAAAGACTAATGGAAACTGGCCACAGCTATTGGACATTGTGGCTTCTCTGTCCAGAACCAGATCCAAAGATACACTTGGTCGATTGCTGTTCAGATCATGGGCCAAGAGGAGGCAGCAGGCTGGAGTTCATCCACCCTCCACAAGCTTTAAAAAGTTTGAATCTTGAGACAGTACCAGATTTAGGAAGAGGCTTCTCAGGAAGCCAGCACAGAGAACTGAAAGAGATGATCTCAGCAGGAGACTCGGCCCTTGGACAACCAAGAAAGCTGGAGCCTCATTAAACTTCGGAACCTGGACTTGTCTTGTGTGATACATCCAGAGATGAAGTCCCCACTCCAGGAGCCTTTGACTCAATCCTCATTCTAGGGCATTCTTGTGTCCAAGTCACTCAGTTAGAAAACCCAAGAGAGACAGGAGATAGAGAGAGACACCCTGAGGCAAAACAGGTCAAGGCCTTGCATCCAGCAGGGGGACTTGCTGGGAGTGATCAAGTAATACCCTAGATACTTGTTTTGTCCCTATATCTAACTCATAGGCCTACATGAGCTCACAATGAGTTCAGGAGGAAAACTTCACCAAAAGAAACCTGAGAACAGAGTGCTGGACAGAATGATCCCACTGCATTACAGTGACATAGGTCTACAACTACAGGAAACTTCTGCCCAACCCAGCTTGCAGGGATTTGTCCCTCAACACTCCTACAGAGCTGCAGATGACTTGCCTATTGCAATCCAGTTGTTCCTCAGCCCCAGCATAGTGCACACACTCATTCTATGCATGTTTTGGCCCTGAGTTTTGCTGAATAGAACTACTATTCTTTGTGTACTTCCCATGACCTCAGTCCTGAGCAAAGTATCTTATGTCATTGACTGTCACAGTATCCATGTGATGAAGGCCTTGTCAGCCTCCTTTTACAGTGGAGGAGAATGAGGCTAGGAGAGAAAGTGGATCAACCAAAGACACCTTGCCTAAGGGTGCCATACTCCACACATGGCACTCCACTTCATGGTAGGTAACGTGCCTGCCAGACAAGATGGAGGCATCAGTGTTTAATAGTCCCTCAGCAGAAGTCACTTCATCTCCATGACATAAAGGGAATTAAACACAAGAAAAGACAAGGCCAAGACTTTCCTGCTGACCCCCAGTGATGCAGATGCTCAACAGATAGCACTGGCATTTCTCAAGTGTTCAAGTTCGTGGGCTCAGGCTCCACCACCCAGTATAGACAGGGCAAAGGCAGCAAGTGTCCAGTGGGAGGGATGACACTGAGTGAGGAATCAGAGAGCTACTTCCCAGTTCTAGCTCTTGCTTTTGCAATTTGCTATGAAATCTAGACAAATCTTTCCCTTTGAAGTCTCAGCTTCCCAAAATATAAGAGAAAATGGCACCAGGTAGCTAGAGGAGTCTCCCACCAGCAGAAGGGTGTGGAACAAATACTTTCCTCCGTGGGTAGTAGTGGGACAGAAGAACAGCATATGGGAGATGCTTAGGTAGATGTTGCTGGCATAAAAGATGCGAGTAAACCTGTAGTCCTGGAGCCACTGATCCCCCTCAAGTTTTTTGGGCTCTGAATATAATCAGCTTGGATTTCTCTGGTTAAGGCCCCACCCAGACTGGCAAGAATGGATGATACCATTACGGGGGAGAGTGACAGACTTCCAGCAAGGCAGGGGTAGATCCATTCTGATTTCTCCTCAAGAACAGAGCTAACATGGGAGTTTAACCAGAACACTGCTTCTGGTGGTGAGAGTTACAAGAAGCACCCATAAAAGAGAAAATGGAAGAGGAAAGAGGCTAGTGAGAGAAAGCCAGGCTGAAAGGGGCAAGAAAGAATGACAGAAAAGAGGGAAGAGAAGTTAGGGCAGAAAAAGAAAAGCTACAGAGGCTGCAGAGGGTCAAAAATCCCCATTATGGAGTGCAATCATGATGTGTATATTTAATGTACCAATAAAGATAATTTTAAAAAAATAATAATTATAAAAGGAAAAAAAAAAAAGTACCAACCATCAAGTCTGTTGGTTGGTTGTGAGAATGTGCTTCAGTTATGCAAGATGGGAGGTTACAATAGGGGAAAATGGATGAAAGTTGTCCTAGATCTCTCCCTAGTGTTTCACACAACAGTATTATCTCAAAATTAAATCCTGAAAGTCATTGGGGATCCACATTTTTAAATATTTAACAAGAAGTATAAAAATTCAAAGGAGGTTAGATGGCCCAGCACCAATTCAAAATAAAGATGAAGCCATGGATAGGCAGCCCTGCCTTAGGCATGGCTGGGCCCAGCATGCCCCTGAGAAGACAGAGAGACCAGAAACCCCTTTGTTTGCTATGCCCAGTGACCACACAGGTAATGTACCATGCATATAACACCTCTGAAGTGTTTGTTTAGAGAAGGCAGTAGCTGCTAAATTAGCACCTTGTTTTCTGTAACTGCTCATTTGAAAAACTGGGTCAACAGTAGCTTAGATATAAAAGATCCTGAAGTTCAAGGAGGATTTTGGCTACCACTCCAAAGGGAAGGCTTCAGGAAGACCCTTCACATCTGCACAGGCCACACAATGGGAGAGACAGGCATTCAGCTTCATTAGCTGGGCAGCCCTGCTCCACTCCACAAATCACCCACCTCTCCTCCAAGAGCTTCTAGTTGTGGCAAAGGGGGTGTAGCTAGTTCACTACCACACCTATTCCTGGGTAGCAGACAGTATCATGTGTATCTGTGGCTGGTCAGGTAGGTCCTGGGGCCACAGATACTGTACTATCTGTTCCTCCAGCTCCCACTTTCCCAGCACTGTCAGAAGCAAAGCCCAAATCTAGACCACGCCCCTGAATCCTGAGAGAGGGAGAGAGAGAGGGCGCCATGGTGACTCTGTGGGCTCGTCCTCTGAGAGCCATCACAGCTCCATGGCTTGTTGTTCCCATTACACAGATGAAAAGAGTGAAGCTCAAAGCCTCGATGAAGGCTGCACATGTAGTTCACAGCTGCGCCAGGACTCGGCTTCAGTCTATTAGCAAGTTCCACGGTTAGTGGTTCATCTGAAAAGTGGGAACAATAGCAGCCGTCCCCTCTGAGTGACCGTGAAGATTGAAGGAGTTCTGGGGGATGCACAGCCCTCAGATCCTGCTGTAAAGACACACTTCGCACATGTGGTTGTTCGATTGTCAGTACTGCACATTCTAGCCAGATGCAGTGGCCATAGACAAGAGACCTAGAGCTAATGGCAAATGCAGCATGTTTAAGGGAACTGAACTATTATGCTCCAAGGAAAAGATTAGAAAGAAGCAAGATTCTACCCTTTAGTATCTGGAAAGTGACTATAAAAATACAGATCAGACATGCTCAACCTTTTTCTAGAAGGCAAAATTAGGTCCAATGGGATAAAAATCTAAGCTCATCCTAAGGGAAATATTTCTAATGGATAAATGCCTTATAACTGTGTCTCAGTTGCATTTCTCCTTATGGTAGAGCAAGGTGACAACAATGGAGATGCCCATAAGGTACCTGATGGGGACTCTCCAACCTCTGGATTCCTGCCAAGGAGAGGATGTCTATCAGTCACTAGAAAGGATGAAGTCTAGCCAACAGCACTGAGCCACTGAGGCTTGGCCTCCCAGAATAACTCCGATTCTTCAAGGGTCCAAATTACTATGTCGATGGGATAATTGCACATGTTCCTAATGCTGCAATTAAAGAAACTCATTGGCAAGCAGTATTCAGCAAAAATCCTGTTTTAGAGTTTTTCCTTTTTTATTAGCCACTCACCCATAGAAATAGTCTATGCATGCAGTAAATCAGAGGCCAATATGTAGAAAGTTTCTAAAGAGCCAGAGGATATAGAAAACATGGAAATGAGTTGCAGCCCGGGCCAAAGGCAGAGATTCATAAATCTGCTTGACAAGCAGCCCTTGGATTTGGGCCCCCAACACTGTATCAGACCCTACAGTATAGGGAGGAGAACTGGAATTGGCTGCTCCTGCCCCCGTTATCTGCATGACTCTCCTGGTCTGACCCCTTCTTTGTTGTTCATGAAGAGATCTATTTTGGATGCTTGATGCCTTTGAGGGTGTGGGAATTGCAAATGAGGCTGAGCAGAGAAATAGGGAGAACCACGGCAGAGTGAGGTTGATAGAGGAGGACAGGAGAAATAAAAGTGGAAATGGGACCAAAGCTTAGAGGAGGAATGGAAGAGATGCTAGGCTGGTCAAGACCAGTGGTAAAGAAAAACCTCTTCTGTAGTAAGCAGAAAGCTCCCCTGGAACAGAATTTCAGAGATTCTGGATCCAAGTGGAAGATCAACTTCTAAAATAGAACCAAGACAAATAACGACAGATGATGTGATTTATGACTCCATGTGGGAATTTTTCATCAGAAAATGATTCAATAGAAACACAAAGTCTCTCTTCACACATTATCAAGACAAACAAATGTATCTGATCACATGGGAAGTGTTGAGTTAAGGAAAATCACACTCAATGTATTGTGTAGCTATTAATTGTTATAACCAGCAAGACTGTCTAACAATGTGAGAACATTTACACACCTGTGAATGTTTCTGCAGAGGACAAGATAGTGAATAGTTCAGGCTTTATGGGCTATAAAATCTCCATTTCTGTTACCTCATCCTGCCACACTGCTTAAAAGTAGTCTTAAATGGTATATAAATGAACAAGTACAAACTGTGTCCTAATAAGACTTTATTCACAGAAACAGATAGAAGACCAGATTTGGTTGCTACAAATGACAAAAGAAAAACACAAAATTGTATATTCATTGTGACTGTAATCATAAAAAAAGAAAGATTACGATTGAGAACAAAATGTAGAAACAAAGAATGGGTAGCTGAGGTAGGAAAGCAGAATTAGGGGAGGCCCACTTCTTGTTTCAAGGGACAATCAAAACTCTAGTTAAGTACTAAGACAACTACCAGACACCAGGAGAACTGGATGTGGATGGGTTCAGATCTCCACGCCCCAAAGATGGTATAGACTGGGGGCATTCTCAGTGAGTGATTTTGGTGAGTGTTTACTCACCAGAATGGCTGGCTTACAGAGTGCTTTGTCATCTCTGACCAAAAAATGGGGCTTCCCCTTGTTCACATGCGGAGCTTAGGAGCAGGTTGAAGGCTTTGTTCTTTTTAGCTGAAGAGATTCACTGCAGCTTGGATCTACTGTCTGGAGACTGAGTGGTGGGAAACCATAGCCCCTGTAGTACCCTGTAGCAGTGTGCTGATGGGATGGAGACCATGGATTTTAATAGAGATGGTGTGAGAAGGCCAAATGGAGCAGAGCAGAGCAAACTCTGTTCAGGTTTGGAACACAGGCTTTGAGGCTAGACAGATTTGCCTTTGGCTACATCTTTTCAGTTCTGTGAGCTTCAGTTGCACTTTTCATATAATGGAGACAATAATATCCATCTCAAAGGGTTATTGTATTAAGTGAGAGTGTGTAGGTCGGGTTCTCAGTACAGTGTGGCTGGAAGGAAGGCCTATTTCCTGCAAGTAACACAGATAATAAAACCAGGAGCTGTGGCCCTGTGTCAGAGAGGGACTCTAAATTCATGATGGCTCAAATGTAGGCAGGGACACGGTAAAAGACTGATAGAGTGAGCCCCACCAGACAAAGCTGTGCATGCTCAAGGGCCAGATAAGGCCAGCCTAGATGGTTTCTTTGCAGCATTTTCTCTCTGAGGACTGGACCACCAGGAAAGGTTTGTGGTCTCTTCTATGAGGCTGAAAGGACAGGGAGTCTGTAAGCAGAAGGGAACACAATGGCCAAAGGGATCATTACTCAGGCAAGGGCTAGGGCTGTGATAAGTGTCCAGGTTAGACCAGATGGCCCAGACAAATCCAAAGTGAAAAGCCTCAGGAAACACAACATAAGATCCAAGAAAACCCCACATAACAAGAGCCAACTCTGTGTCAAGGTCACACCACCACAGGAACAAGGAACAAGAAACAAGCACAGCTCCAAGACTATGAGCAGAACAGAAAGTCTGGGCCAGTCACTCTGAGAAGGTCTTGGTGCCCAGAACTCCTTACTGTAGCCAGGTGGAGATAGCCTGAACTAAAGGCTCAGGGTGAGATGGGGGACAAGATTAAGGGATGTGGTAGCATTATGCAGGAATTCTTTACAAAAGATTCCTCTAGCATACGCTTTAAAATGATTAACATAGAAATTTTTATGTTATGTGTATTTTAACCACAGTGAGAAATTAAAATAAAATCCAACTATATATTCACCCAAGGCAGCTGTAAGGAGCACAAATACCAAAATAAACACACTTTAAGCTCTGCAGGTAAAATGCATTAAAATAAATACATTTCTGGACTTTTAAAGAAGGTAGAACCTTTTCTTGCATTTGATAGAGTTGGCCCTGATGTGAATGCTAATAACCAAAGGTACGTGCCTTGTGCTGCACAGCATGTTTTTACAAAATTAGTCAACTGACAAAGAAGAAACGAATTCCCCAAGATGAGGAGATGGTTTGTGGAAAGATGGGGAGGCAAGGAAATTCATAATTAGGTGCCCAGGCTCTCTTCAGTGGAAGTGGGACAAAGAAGCAAGATGGTGAGAGAGAGGAGGGTAAGGTTGTTGGTCAGTGCCTAACTTTCCAATGTTGCTTCTCCCTTTGTAAATCAATAGATAACTGTCTAACTCCTGGCTAAGCTCCGTAGAGAAATAGATGCCTTTTCCCATGTATTGTTCTCATTCCTGTGGGAGCTACTATTACTGTCTTTGTTTTGCAAATGAAGAGGCCAAAGCTTAGAGAAGTTGTCACTGTACCAGGTCATGTGATTCCAAAGTCAAAGAGCCACAGTCAGAATCAACCTCTGGCCCCAAAGCCCGCAAGATCAGCCACAGATTTCTTAATCTGAGGCCTGGTTTTGTCAGTATTAACAGTGGGCTCCTCCTGGCTCACCTTAACTGGGGCAGAGTAGGAGGTGACAGTGGAGAGGTGATTACTGGAAGACTTGGACGTCCAACAGAAGGCCCCGAACTTAATCTACTCAGCACAGTAACAACACTGCAGGACCTGGTACTTAGTTTTAAACCTCTCTTCTTTCCTGGTCCCAGATAAAAATGAATTCGGCTTTGCTTGAAATACTTGTCAGAAAGTAACTGTCAAAGGAAGCCTCGCAATATTGTGTCAGGTGGTTTCTCTAAAAATCTCACAGGAGTAAGAATAAAAGAACCCCTCTCACTAGCAATGGGTGGTTTTTAAAGCTGGCCTTTGTGCGCCACCATCTCTTTTGTTCCTCCCCTCCACCCTGAAAGGACCGGGACTGGTGCCAGCCTCCTTCTCCCTAACACCTGCCCCTGGAGAAGGAACTCAGGGCAGCCCCGCCCTCCCCCTCCAGCAGGCTGCTCCCAACTGCAGAGCAAGATGCTGAGCCTGACCATGGGGATAGCTGGCCCTGGCAGTGAGGAG
Organism: Petromus typicus; assembly: GCA_004026965.1. Classification (NCBI taxonomy): domain Eukaryota; kingdom Metazoa; phylum Chordata; class Mammalia; order Rodentia; family Petromuridae; genus Petromus; species Petromus typicus. The sequence continues at coordinate 109,202 of PVIR01000087.1, read as the reverse complement.
TGGGCAGGACATCAGCAATGTGCTCTCAGTGGTGGGCCAGTGCTCAGAACACTAAGAAGTCGATGTGCGGGCCACGTGTCCTCAAGGAGTTCTTCACATGCATGTGCCTCCACCAAAGCCAGGTGTTTGGAAGAGATGAGCTAACACCTTAGAAGAACAGGTATGTCCTCCCCACCTTGTCCCTTCAGATGAGTTCCCACCAGAAACTGATGAGGACTTTTCTTCAGAATGTTGAAGGATATTTACACTTGGAGTAAAAGCCATAAAAGATTCCTCCTTTCCTTCCTTCAGCCAGTTCCCAGGGAGCTCAAAGCGTGCGCTAAGGCTGGGTCAGGCTCCACAAAACAGTGTGAGGAGAGTGGTTTGATGTCATATTTCATGAACTCTAACATCTGACTACCTGGATTCAAAGCTGATTCCCACAATGGCTCACATGGCTTTAACTTCTCCACACCTCAGTGTTATCTGTGATAAAACAGGAATCAGACCAATGACTGTATCTAGAGTTATTATGGGGAGAATCATTAAAATATTGCTTAGCAAGTATCAAAACTAGTCAAGTGTCAATGTTACCTTTATTACATGAGAGACTTTTTGGATCAGGATGAGGGGTGGTGACAATGAGAGAGGTTTTAGGGGACAATAGACAGGATCAGTCTGCATCAGTGGGAGCTACAGTAAGACAGGAAGGGATGGAAGAGACAGCTGTGGTCTGGCAGGAAGTCATGAGACACCTGCATAACAGTGAGTCAAGGGAAGAGTGATAACACTAAAGCAAAAAGAAGACAAAGGTGGTCACATCCAGACACAGTGAACTGGACAGAGAAAGATCTGCTCTGGAGTCTGACCTTGGGAGGCTGGAGCCAGCTCACCTCAGCCACCTGTTATAAGCCATGAACTAACCCGTAGTCTCAAGTCAGACACTGTCTATTTACCCTGCCCTGGGTCAGGCATTGCAAGCTAAACTCCAAAATATCTCCCATATTCCATGGTTACTGATCCATCCCTTAGAAGGCATCAGAAGCAAAGTCTCTGAACTGATGATGACACCAAGAAGCAGGAAAAGACATAGCATTGGGGAGCTGGAACTCCCTCAGTGAACAGACAGGAAACTCAGCCGATTTGCTAAACTGAAGATGAAATGACCTGAGGAAAAACATGAGTCCGCATCTTGTCATGTGTTGGCCTGCTGTCATTTAAGTATAGGCACTTGAAGAACACTAAAACTTTGGAGCATCCTAATTATGTACCTTTACCAGGAGGGCAGAAAGCATATAAGGGAAAAGTGAATCTGGTGAAGCTGAATCACTGAGCTCAGCCTCACCATCCTGTTCTTGTGCCAAGTGATAGAGATGGCACCATTGGATTCTAGCCCTGCATCTCATGAGCCTTTGCCTTGACCTGGAGTGACCAGATGTGAGAGTCTCCTGTCTACTTTATAGACCATCCACAGCATTTCCTTCAGACGGCCCTTTGCCCACTCAAGGTCAGATAGAAAGAATCCAATGGACTGATCCACTCTTAGAAGTTGATAGTCTTGACCTTTAAAAACTGTGCTAGTTGGACCTGGGATCAGAGCATAGCCTTGTGTGACAGGTCTAAACTGAGATATGCTGTAAATGGAAAATACATGATATCTCAAAGACAACACACACAGAAAAAAGAAAGACAAGAAAGGAATATAACTACCTCTGTATTTTTTATATTGATAATTCGATCAAGTGGTAACATTTTGGGAACATTTTGGACATACTGAGTTAAATAAATACATTTTTAAAATTGACTTTGCCTACTTTAGGTTTTTTTAGTGCAGCTATTAGGAATTTTGAAATTACTTTTGTGATACGTTATGACCTAACTATTGTTTTATTTCTATTGGTGACCACAATATTGTTACATTTCTATTGATGACCAAAATATCTTTATATTTCTATTGGCCAGCACTGCTATGGAAGTGAGTGCATTCAAAAGGAATGTCTCCAATCAGGAGGTCTCTCAGAGTAGAGTTTTGGACAGGGTAGCTTTGCTACATGTTTCAATTATTCTGTCTGCTTATGGATAAAATTAATCCAGCCATATTAGTTTCTTTTAGTGCTATAATGAATTACCACAAACTTAATGGCTTAACACAAACCCATTCTCTCAGAGTGCTGGTGATCAAAAGTCTAATACCAGATTCACTGGGCTAAAGTCAAGGCCAACTCATTGTGGAATTCTGAGAAAACCCAATTTCTACATTGCTATGTTTCTGCTGGCTACCTGTATTTTAGCTCGTTGACCCACTTCTCTGGTGTCTAATTCTGCTCTGGTCATCATATCATCTCTCTGATCTCTGTTTTAAAATGATCCCTGATCCCATTTGTATAATCCAAGCTCTTCTTTCTATCTGGAAATTCTTACTTTAATCACATCCTTAAGGCTCTTTTGTCAAATAAAGTCATATGTACAGGTTCCAGGAATTAAGATGCAGACATCTTAATTTATTATTCTACTTACCACACCTGCCTCTCTCATGCCAGACTCAAATGTAAAGCTCATAAGATGAAACATGAGTAGTCATCAAATGTTAGCACCATAAGTTATAGAGCTGAAAAAAAAAAGAAATGAATAGATATCTTCATCTATCTCCTGGCTTGGTGTTATGGCTATGTCTCAGTGTCCTCCCCAGAGCCTCATATAGCCTTAGGTGGAGCTTTTCCCAGCAGTGGTTGGATCTAGAGTGTGTAATACTCGAACTGACTCAGGGTGCAATGCTAGGATCCAGGACCTTAGATTTAAGGGAGTGAGTATTAAAATATAAGGGGTAAAAAGAGCTATGGTCCCTTGTTTGCTTTTGCTTCACTCCCTTCTACTCACCATAAACTGTTTCTCCCCTGTGATTCCACTCTGCCTTGGGGGCAGCCAACTCTGGTCTGAAATTTTACAAACTATGAATTCAATAACACTTTTCCCCTTTAACTTTTGGTGTCAGGTATTTTATCTCAGCAGCAAGAGAAGTAAGTCTTTGGGGCTATAAAATCCTTGTGTGAGTGAGTCAAGCGAGGCTTGACCACTATGAGTCATTCATAGCTCTACAAACTTGCCCAGCAAAGAAGAGCCCACTGTGAAAAGAAAGCTTATTCCACTTGCCCATGCAGAGCCCTGACGCCCTGCACCCTTCCCTTCCTTACAAATGCAAAATACTCAGTGACCTTGACCAAGATCAGAATTCACCCTCATAGGACATCTTCAGGTGATGTTCCCTAGCTTATCTGGATGCAGCCCAGATGTGTAGCAGCATCAGGGGACCCATCAGGACAGACTCAGGCAAAGCAACAATCAAAGAGGCACTGGAAAGCCATTTAAAAGCAGATGGTGAGCTTGATGGCACCCATACCAAGGTTTGCAGCATGCCAGGGACAGCAATGCTGGTTTTATTAATCAGGGACAAGAGACAGTGACTTGGACTGGAAGCAGTGGGAAGCCGTGCTGATATGCGTGGCATGGGGACACAGGAGGTACACTCAACACTAGCTTTTCTTCTCTCACAGATTATCCTTCAGACTAAAGACTCCTTGCCCATTTCTAACTCTTTGTCATTTTTCTGCAGTTTCTCACCTCATTCACCTCTGTCCTGTCTACTCACTTAATTTTAGTCATGTCCATAGATGATTCACCATTCACTGGGGAAGTAGTCATGGAAAAGAAAATGTTTCATCCTAGGTAACAAGGAGACTTCAGTGCAGTGTATCTCTGCTATCTGTTCCCTGGCAATCCTCACCAGACACTTTTCTAAGCAGGTATACCCAGGGACAGGCTGGCAAGCAACCCCCTCAGAGCTGTAGTCCAGATCAGGAGAGCTGTTGGAGATGGGGTGCCACTTCCAACACTGTAAAGCTGGCACTAGGAGTGGCCAGGGAGTGTGTGCTCATGATGGAGAAAGAGGTCTCTGAAGGTTATGGGTAAACTGATCTAGGTATAAGTTCTACAGTGAGTATCTACCCAATGTGTGACCTTGGACAAGCAGTCGAAACTCTGTCCCTCAGTTTTCTTGCCTGTGAAATGAAACTAACAATGACTATTCCATCTCACAGGCCCATTGAGGAAATGAGCTGAGAAAATGGATGTGAATGCATTTTATATGCTGTGAAAGACATTTCAAGAATCTGAGAAGTTACTAAGAGTTGGCAGAGGACTAAAGGTGCCAAACCAATCCAGGCATAGTAAGATTAGAAGACCTGAAACACCCAGGGGTGACTGAGGTTTTTTCAGGTGAACTGTTAGGAGCAAAATGATAGATGGTCAGAGAACCAGAGGCAACAACACGACGAAGGTCTAGAAGTGAGAGAAGGTAACACATCATGTAGTCATCTGGAGCATGGAGCTCCTTGCGGCCAGGCTCCACAGGTTGAATCTCAACTACCTTGTGCAAAGGCTTTAGATGTCACCCAGAAGACAGTGAGGCTGCTGCCAAAGACTGAAAGGAACTGACATGATCTCATGTGATCCAGGAGATCTGGCTAGCTTGAGGGTACAGTAGATTAGAGGAGGGATCTGCACTGGGGAGAACAGAGCAGCAGGAGAGAGCTGAGGGGCAGTGAGGTCATGGAAGGCAGAAGAGCATTTCCAAAGAAAAGAAAGGCAGACAGGGTTCACCACTGCCAAGAGCACAGCCAGGCTGAGAATGTACAATGTGCACTGTGCTGAGCTACAATGGCATCCTCAGAGGAGGCAATTGCTTTGGAAAGGTGAAGGCAAGGGATGAGGAATGGAGGAGTGAATGGGTCAGGATGCAATGGTGATGAGGCTCCAACACCTTCTTTGAGTACATGCTGGAAGCAGAGATAAGAACAGAGCTGTAGCCAGGGGGAATGTGTGCCAGGTCAAAAAGTTCCTGTTGTGATTTGGTTTGGTTTTTGTTTAAAATGCTGAAAAAAATATTGAGCAGGTTCAACGGTCAGTGCAGCAAATCAATAGAGAGGCAGAGGTTGAAGGGAGAGAAGAGAGGAATCACTCAACAAATGTTTCTCAAACAACTTTTATGTGCTCATACTGTTTTAGGCACCAGGGACAGAGCAAAGAACAAAGATTTGTGGACTCTACTTTCTTGTGAATGGATAATCAATGCAGAAGTCTCCTCGCAGGGAGCAGATGGTAGGATTCAGAGCACTAATCAGCACAGAGGAAAGAAGAGAAGAGCCCTCACACACACAGCGAAACCTGACCACAGTCTGATCAGTCCACATCCTAGGAAGGTTGTGTGCACACATGCAGCTGGACAGGCAAGCCCCAGCATGAGCTATTCCAAGGCCTCAAACCATATGGCCTCAAACCAATTCTTATCTAGAATATGGCTTATGTGGACATCTTGGCGACCATGAATCACCCCAGAAGATCCAATGGTAGAGAAACAACCTCTTCCACCCAGCACTCCCTCCAAACTCTCCCACTCCTCAGTACACAACAAGGAAACAGCTGAACATTTTTAACTTCAATCCAAACAATGTCTTTCTCACTCACTGAGTCCAAACAAGGTCTGGCAAACATCCTCAGAGACCAAAAGCAAAAGGCCAAATTCAAAACATCCTCCAAAGTACAACCAAATCCTATCAATTGGCTGTTTCCATCTCTTTCTCCCTAAATTTCAGTTTCCCTTAACACATTTAGACACAGCTGAAAATGTGATTTTAGAATCTCCTGGTAGAACATCAGCCCATCCATGTACTTCCTAACAGAATTACTTTGAAATGCGAACTACTCATGAAGTTTTCTTCTGAAAGGAAAAAAAAAACAGAACCATGTTTCATTAATGGTTTGAGATTAACTTTCAGAAAAATTTTGAATTTTACTTGGCAGAAGCAGCCAGGGACACATAAGAGAAGCATAGGATTCTAATTCTGATCACAAGCACCACCTCTCAAATCCTCTGACTGATTATGCAACTATAGTCAAGCCAAGTCCCCTCTGGGCCTCTGTCAGAACCCCAAGTAGTAAGGCTGGGGAGTTCTGCTACTCCTCCTGTCTCTCTTACTGAGATTCTCTGGATTTGGGTAAAATACCAGTTGGTTAGTATTGAGTCATTCATACTCAAATGGATGTACCTTCAGGATGTCTTCAGAAGAGAAATAAATAGGTCATAGATGTGTAAATATCATATCTTTACTCTGGTATGAGAAAATGAAGATGTAAATGAGTTCTAGTACCTATAGTAGATATTGTAAAATAGAAAATATTTAATAGAACCAGAATGGTTTTGAAAGCAACAGAACCTGGCAAAATAATCTAACTTCCTCCCTTGAAAGACTCACAGGAGGCTGAAAGTAAAATAGGCAGCTCCTGAGAAGTCTTTTCAGTGAGTCCCCTATTGCATTTCCACGCATCACTGGAGACAGACGTGGCTTATATCTACCACCTTCTGCCTCGCAGAGACATCTGGCTGTTTCTGGAGCCCAAGAACAAAAGTCCAAGTTTGATACTACCTGCAGTCAGAAGTAAAGGGGTAGAAATTAAACTTGAATTACCCAGGTGTCCTTAAGTCCTGCTATCCTCTATGCTTCCTTAGGGCTATGCGAAAAGGTGCTCAGGAATTCTCAACTGGCATCCAGTCAGCTGCTAGCTCATTCTGCTCTTGTATCTTGGAGACCCAGCATGGGGAAAGGCTCTCCTCATATCCTAGTATTTCTGCCTGGAGTTCCCCAGAGTGTAACTCTCTGCCCTAAGTATTATCTGACAGAGGAATGTTGCTCAACTCTTGAATCTCAGCCCTCACCTCCTAATAAACCACTATTCTCCTTGGGTCAGTAGGTGTCTGGTGAAAGATCTGGATTAACATCACGAGAAACTTCAAGATTTTAAAGCACGGAGTTATGTGGAGTTTGGCCTCTGCCTGGTTTCCCATGATCATCTCAGGCTACAACACTTCTAACTTTCTTCACAGAAAATTAAACCTGGATTATTCTCCCCATCATTAAATTCCAGGGCTACCTCCAGGATCTAGGCCTTTCTTTTCTGGGAAAGAATTTCCTTGAAGAAAGCACTTTCCCTGACTGATGCCATGAATCTTTCAGATGCAGTATCACTTCCACAGGAAGCCTTTTCTGACCACCCTGGTCTAGGATTCCCTGGGCCCGTGTATCTCTGCTTGCCCATCTACCTCCCAGAGGCAAGTGTGAGGTTTGTGGAACAAGGCGGTTGATCATGTTATAAAGAAAACTAGGGTATAGTGTGCAGGACTGTGAAGTAAGGATCTGAAGAACAAAAGAACTGAGAAAATGAAGACAGGCTTCCTCGACTCCATTGCTCAGCCACTATTTAAAGCATAGACTGCAGAAAGCTAAGGCTGCAAAGAACTTCAGAGACATTTTAGTCCCATGCCTTCAATTTAAACATGAAGATACAGCGACTGAGAGAGACTAACATCCTTGTACAAGTCCTGTAGCCAGGTGGGGGAAAGGCATGCCTAGAGTCTCCTCTCACTGGTTTGGGGCTGTTTCTCCCACACTATGCAACTCCCAACAAATTTAGACAGTCCCAACATTTGAAATCTAGAAAGTTTGGAAAATGAAGTTCTAAAGAAACTCTAGATATCCCTAGGTAGAATGTGAACAGACACATCAATGTGATGAGGAATTTGGCAAGAGAACATACACAGAGGGCTACATACTGTGTGACCTCATGCTAATTCTGAGCATAGCTGTGCATCATGTTAGAAAAGGGATATGTTCTGAGACATGCATCCTCAGGGGACTTGTCGTTGTGTGAACATGGCGGAGTACATCCACATGAATCTCTATAGAACAGCCTACTGCACAGCCAGGCCACACGATGCAGCCTCTGGGTCCCAGGATGCAAATCTCTGTACTGAACACTGTGGGCTACTGTAGCACAATGACAGGTATCTGTTATCTAAGCCCAGCTAAGCCTGAAAAAGAAGCAGAAAAATATGATGTAAATAGCACAGCGGTATGTGGCACCATGACTGGAGCTCACAGGTGTGGAATTTGTGAGTGAGTCCAGAGAGAGTGGGAGCGGTCAAGGACATGACTGAGCACTGCTGGAGAATTCAATGTGAACATTTGGGCTATGCCCACTGAAGTTAAAAATATTATTCTTTCCTTAATAATAAATTGACTTTAGCTCACTGTGACTTTTTAAACATACAAACATCTTAATTTTCAAAAATGTGACTCTTTTATAATAACATCATTATTATTTGAACAAACATCATTATTTGAAATACAAACACATTGCATGAAAATATTCCTTCTTTATATCCTTACTCTCTAAGATTTTTCTATCTATAATTGTTTTCTTTTTGCTTTTGTATTTTACTTATTAAACTTGCTTGTCAAAAACAAAGACACACACACAGACATGAGGTCAAGATGATCAATATCACTGTCATCCACCTTCATGTCTTGTTGTACTGGAAAATCTTCAGGGGCAGTAAGGGGGCAGGTGCTGTGCCCTCCCCTGAAAGCAGTGCCTCCCGGAATCCTCCTGAAGGGTCTGTCTGAGCTTTTTACAGTTCCCTCTTTGTATCACATAGAATAAATCACTCTGAAATTACAATTAAATGTATGGCATACTAAATGTAGAATGATACATGGTAAAACGTGGTTTATTATCTTGTATTATATATGATATGTAATTGTATGGACTACACTTTTATATATCTGAAAGCACAGTAGGTTTTCTACACCAGTGTCACCTGATAAACAGGTGAGGAATGTATCATTCTGTGACATTACTATGGCTACAGTGTCCCTGAGCAATAGGAATTTTTCAGCTCCATTATGATTTAAAGAAATCACTCACATATGTAGTTCATAGTGGACTAAAACATCATTATGCAGCACATGGATGTATATACAATAATATCCTGCCGAAGATGTTTAATATGAGCTCAAGGACTTTTTATTGCAGCACTATTGATAATAGAAGAAGACTGAAAGTTTAAATGATCATCAATAAAGAAATGGAAAAATAAGTTGCAATATATTCAGCACATAAAAGAAATAGATGTATGTTGCCACAGGTGTAGCTCAGAAGCATAATGTTGATTATAAATGCGGTAGGCTGGGGGGCTGTGTTCTTAAGATGTTCAGGACTGGTAATAGGACTGGTAACAGTCCTCCTGGCATGATGTATTTGGGTTTCTGGTTCAGTCCTTGTTAGAATGATCTCTGTAGAACCAACAGAGTGTTCTAAATGAATTTGATCCATGAATTTAAGCATATAGCCTATTGAATCTAAGGCCAAAAATGCTGCAGGACTAAGCGATGGTTGATTATGGATCCAGATTTTTCTATATTTAATGTAAAAAAATTACTGAGCTTTCGATCTTTCTTCTTATTGAGAAGTAGTGACTCTGTAAGTCTGGAAATTTTGATCAATATTATAATGATGGTAGACAGGAAATGAGTCAAAATTGCAAGAGAGGTGTTAGTATTTAGGGACAGCAGCTGCAGATGGTCAGATGGGAAGCACTGACACAGGACATATAGGGGAGACCTCCCAGGGTAAAAGGGAAAGCCTGGAGCAGCAGCAGCCTCCTTTGCCTCTTTTTTTTTCTAGTGAGGTGACTTTCACTCCTAATTAGATCACAGGAATACGATCGATCATATCGTTTTACTGGGAAATGGGAATCTTCAACAAGAGTTGATAGTGACTGTAATTTTCATGCTAATAAAATCTACGTGAAAGTTATTCTTCTTCAGTCAAGAGTGAGTGAAACCTCATTACTTGAACCCTATCATTACAGGGAAAACAGTAGAATCTCTAAAAGTGTCCAACCAACAAACTCAAAACAGCAAAAACACTTATATAATGTTGAGTATAAAAGAAAGCTATAAATGATCTCTATAATATGATGGTAATTATGTACATTTTTAAGGCAGAGACAACCAGCAAAAGTATAAAAACATAGAGAAGTGAACACTCATTAACTTCAAAATAGTGTTCCAACAAGAGGAAGCAACGCAAGAGATGCTTCTATTGTGTCTGAGATGTTTTATTTCTTTTCTTTACAAAGAGCTGAAGCATGTATGGTAAAATCTCAAAATCCACTAAATACAGGTGGCAGATATGTGGGTGTATGATTCTTCTTTTCTATGCCTTTCTTAGTATTCAAGTCAGTCATGATGTTGTTCAGGTCAGCAGCATTATCAGGGCAAGGCTGAAGGCAGTAGTGTCTCCAACTGGGTGTAGGTGGGGACAGAAACTGGCAAGTGCAAAGCCCAGGAGAAGAGGATGTGTTGGTTTCTCCAGAAAGGAAGATGAGTGAGTCGTGGCGGAAGTGGGAGGACAAGGTAGTAGAGTAACAGGAAATGATTCTGACGAAGATGAGATGAGGGCAATTATAGTAGCAAGGAGATCAATGCCAGCTCTCTGCATTTGGGAATGGAATGGAATGAGAGCAAAGAATTGGGGCAAAGGACTCCCAACCTGTCAGGGATTCCTAGGTTTTGATTCTTAATTATTCTGGAGCTACATCCTACACGTGTGCATACACGTGTGTGTGGACATCCTATGTTCACCCCTCTGGACCTTCTCTCTATTCTTCCCTACCTGCCCTGTGCCCTAAAAGGCAGGCATATCCAAATTATGACCTGTGGATCATGCACAGTGGCTTGACTGTACTGCACTGAGTGAAGAGGAATTGCCCTCAGTTTCCTATAAAACATAATATAGTATATATATTAGTATATATATATAATATATTATACATATATATATGGCTAAAACATCATTTTCAAATATATTTTTATTAGAACATGGGTCACAAGTTGAACATTTCTTCTTCACCAAATCAATGTGCTCACTTGCCCTTGAACAGCTGATCAGGTCAGCCAATGAGAAGCCTCTGAGAAGGTCCAAGGGAGGAAGAGCAGCGTTACCCTCACTCCTTGTGAGGTAACCCTGGGATGGCTGTGTCCCTTGGTAGAAGATGGCCACCTCTTACTCAATGGCCCACTGACTACAGGCCTCTTATTTTGTTGGTTTCCTGGATCTGTCCTCTTCCTTGCTTCCTTTGCCATGCTATTGCTGGCAATATAGTACGCACTTTCTAAATAAATCCTATGACTGTCTTAATCTGTATGTGCAGTCTCTTTCTTGTTAGAACTTTGTCTGACACCATGCTATCCTCCTCCATTAACTCTGAACAACTCAAGGGTGTAGAAAGATCTAATTAATATGGGTACGTGGCTAGGTACTGGCCCATTTCAGGTGGCTATAATAAGATGAGTGAGTGGATGATGGGGTGCCTACCTGAACATGTGAATGGGTATGTACAGGTCTTCAGAGCAGAGGAAAAGATGCCTCCACAAGAAAAGACGTCTACAGAGAAGAAAAACATACAAGGAGAAAAGACCAAATGTTTGTGGGACCCTGGGAGCTGTGCAGGAACAGGGCTGATTTGTTCAACTCTCCCTCCTACTGTCTCCAAAACAGCATGACACGGTCATCATACGGGACCCAGAAGTTAAGTAGCTCACTCAGCACAGCATGTTGGTATTTGTTTCACTTCTCCATGCCATGGGTGGGTCTGAGCTACTTCCTAGTTAGCCCAAAGTTCTTCGTGAAGTGTCTGGGAGCCCCCAGATGATGTTCATCCCAGCCTGAGGCACCCCCTGGCTCACCCCGATTCCCTGGCATTGTTAGGCTCAGTGGGTATCTTCTCTCAGCTGTCACTGGTGAGATACCTGGAGTCCCATCTCCATTCATTCTGCATCCTTCATCTCAGGCATAAATGTCACCACCATTATTACAGCGGTAAGCTGATGGGATGTTTATCCACCCGGTGCTTTTCAAACCAATTAGATGGATTTAGTGCTTGGATGAAGGCTGCTGAAACCAGAGTTCCAGCCTGAAGAAAGAACCAGACAGATGGATATTATGCCACAGCCCCCATGCCAGTCCATGCCCTGGGGCCCCCCTGCTGGAATCACAGTCCTCCTGTTCAAAAAAAAAAAAAAAAAAAAAAAAAGAGCCTCTTTTTTCCTATAGCTTGATCAAAGCCAGCGGGAGCTGGCATAAACAGGCAACAAGATGTTGCTCATTGATTATTGTAGCTTGGGGACCGGACTGTGCTTCAAGCTGACTCATTTCATCTTAGTGGCAACCCTGCAGGAAAGCTCTGAGTGGCCCCATTTTAGAGGAGAAAAAGCTGAGCTCAGAAAGGTGTTGTAACTAGTCCAATGTCACACAGCTTTCAAGCCAGAATTAGAAATCAGGGTCAGGACTCAGAATTCTGGGACTCCGAGACCCCAGCCCAAACCCCGCTACCTCACCAAATCTATCTCTTGTCAGTTATTCAAAAGACCTCAATGTCTCAGCTCCAGCCAAGCCTCTGTGCACCTATTTCATGTTTTCTTGACTCTTCTCTTCCAAGCAAGTGCTTGGATCTAAGCAAATGGGGGGAAATTCTTTCACTAGAAAAGACACAGGCTCTCCTCAAGCATGGAAGGATCTAACTCAGAGAAAAGAATCCCTCAAGGTCAAAAGGTGGATTGGGAGCTCAGGCAGATCCAGTATCTATTCCCAGTCCTTCTGTTGGATGGCTGTGTAAATTTGCAAAACTTACCTCTTGCCACGTCCCTCTTTGTCTTCAAAATAGTGCTGTAGTATCCACTTTCTAAGGTTGTTTTAGAGGCAAGACTACGTACTTAAAATGTCCATGACATGATGAATATTCAACCAGTAATAGATTGATTTAACTTGCTGAGTTCAAATTCCATCTAAGACTGAGCAAATTAGGTAATCTCAGTAAGCCTCAGTTTCCTTCTCAGTAAAATGGGGAAGTACTATGATTTTCATAGGAGGATTTTTACTGAATCAGGTAATGCATATAAGTTGTTTAAACATAGTGCTTAGCATACAGAAAGTATTCAGCGTGGGAAACAGGGGAACAATTCAGTAGTCCCTTGTGGTTACTATAATTAATATTATCAAAATAGTCCTTGGGACATCCAAGAGATAAGACGCACTAGCGTTTTCCTAATGACTATCTATTTCTCACGGAGTATTCAGTCATCTCTCAAAGTCTGACCGTCCCTGTGGAGAAAACCTTTTCCATAAAGCTTTCTGGTTTCCATTAAGCAAAAACCAACACTCCTTCTTCTGCGCTTTCCTTGTTCCTTGCACCTCTTGGACAACACACAGTATCGCGGCTATTTGCGAAGTGCATCTCACTCACTGATAACCTGTGAATAGTCGGAGGCCAGGGGATCAAATCTAATTCATCTCTTCGTTTCCAACATCTTCACTAGCGCCTTTCTTAGAACAAAGAAAAGACCTTGATTTTCAAGCAGAACAAAGGAAAGAAAGGAAAGAGAAAAGAAAGTCTGTATAATTGCACGGAAACGTGCGTGGGTGTTGATTCTGGAGGCCGATATGGTGAGGTTAAGACTATTCTTTAGGCCCAAATGAGCGGAGCCAGCCGAGGTCCGCTGGATAATGAGAACCCATAACACAAAACTCATTTTGCTGAGTTTTTAAAACACGCATTGCCTGTCAACAGCTGACTCCACCAAACGACCAAGCGCTGGGGGCTTCTTCCACTGGCTCCACAACCTGGTCCAGGTAATTTTTCCCGAAGGACTTGGAAGGGTTTCTTCACACTAATAGTCACAAATTGCCCCTGCAAGCCATGTTTTCTTTTCAGTAATGAAGCTAATCAAAAACATGTAAAGGACAAATGTGACCCAAAGTCCTTGTATAAATCTTCCCCAAATGAATATTGGAGAAAAGTTCTACAGAGCATGCTCAGCACCATTGTTTCATGGGCTACCGAGTCTAATGTGACAACGTCCACTCTCCGCTGTATATTAGGTAGACATTGCCTACCTGAGTTCAAATTCCATCTAAGACTGAGCAAATTAGGTAATCTCAGTAATCTCATTGCCTAGGTTGAACGCTGAAAAGGAAGATGAAACAGTGCAGAACATTTTCCTGAAAATCCTTAGGCGAGGGCAAGACGCTCGAATTCAGGAGCATTAACAGATGATGAGATGTAGAAACCAAAGAGGCCAGAACAGAACTAGAGTCAGATGAAACTAAGACTGGTGGTCTCAGGCAGGTACTATGAACCAGTCTGTGGGTTTTCTTCTCTGTTTATACACACAGATAGTTTCAAGGAAAAAGAGGATACGTTTGCTTTCCAAAGAACTCCCTAAGTAAAAGTACTTCATACCTCTGGGTCTCGCTCTCCAGCAAGAACCAAAGGGGGCTGGTGATGGTTTAGAACCTGCTGCTAAAAATGTGACCACAGACCACACATCAGCCTCTCCCGAGTATGTGTTAGAAACAAAAATTCTCAGACTTCACCCCAAATCAGAAATTATGAGAGAAAGATCCAAGAATCTATTTCTTTACAAGATCTCTGGGGGACTTTTAAATACTTGGAATCTTTGGGCATTTACTCAACCCAGGGGCTCAACAGACTCCAACTTGGAGATGAGGAACAACACTATGCAAACACCCAGTTCCTCATGCTCAGGCTCCTGAACCAAAAAGTCTCAAAGAGATCTGGTCATCAGCACATCATCTATTCTCTTGGTACTTCAGAAATGCAAATTGTGGTTTACAAGCACTCAATTGAGCCTTGTCTACTGGATGAAGACCCAAATCCACAGTGTGCGGTTCTAGCTGGATTTCTGCTATTACTCTCCATTATAACTCTCCCCCGCCATCCAGCTCAGATACCAGTTGATCCACGAGCCCCAGTCAAAATGAATCACTCCCAGCTGTGACTCGAGTCCCTGCAGCCGTTCCCTGCCCCTTTCTGTGCTCCGTCCACCCACTTAATGTTTGTGCATTAGAACTGGTTGTGCATTTGTTTCCCAGACTAGACATTGGATGCTCCTTCTGGCCTCACAAACCAAGTTTTTCATCATCTTTATTTTCCTAAACCACTTAGCATGGCGCATGGTCCATCATAGGTACCCAACACTTAGCCGCAATACTAACAATACCAAAAAGCCCAAGTTCTCTGCTCTCCTTAAAAAATAGACAACCGACAACTGATTATTTTTTCCTCTTTAAAGGCAAAGCACTGGGTTCTTTGTGTATTATCAAATATAACATCAGATCTTTCAACAAACCCTGAAAGGATATGTGGGTGCTGTTAGGCTCACCGTGTCATTTCGCAGACTGTGTACCTCTGCTCAAAGACATTGCTGATGAGAACCCAGGGTCCACAGACAAGACTCTGTACCACCCCACCTCTGGACAACGTTCTTCCATCTTTCAGTTTCTCTGCCAGCTATAAGAGACCACCCACCCCAGGACTACTCCCATGTTTTCATTTTACTGCTGCATTTTTTTTCTGTATCCCATGTCCTCCTCCCTGCAGCTCTGGGCAGGAGCTCCATCAGAAGCTCACGGAGAGGCCTGATGGGAATCCTATAGCTGTGTGCTGGGGAGACTCAGGTCTTGTACTGTGTCATCTTAAGAAAAGTTGCTTTTTTAAGCCCTCATTGTATCTGTGTGAATGAGAAATACACACTTTTATGCACATGCACAATTTACTTTCTAAAGCCATGTGAGAATTAACGGAGACAATATATGGAAAAGTTATGTCATAATTATAAAGCACTCTGGAAAACTTAATCATGGAATTACTATCTTTTATTAATGTTGTGAATGAGAGAGGACTAGGTTTTGTTTAGTAAGTCTTATTTTGGAAGTATGTAATATGGGTAATGTATTTTAAAAAGCAAAAGAGCTTAAAATATTCTTATACTTAAAAAGAGCTAACTTCTGCTTCACTTGGGTATTAGTCTGTTTGGAATTTTCATTCCTGGCTAACTTGATTGTTTGCATATTTGACCATCTGGAATGCAGAAATAAGGGGGTGGTTTGTCTTTTCAGCCATCATCACCAACTCTCCTCTTCAACTGTGCTTTGTCTGTTCATTTACCCAATAACGTTCTGGAAATTCAAATCTCCCCCAGAGTAGGAAGGGACAGACAGGAATAGGAACCCACTTAAGAGGTACTCTCCTTCTCTCTGGATAGACTCTTTATCTCTGACAAAGGCATGGCTCAGATCTTTAAGGTATTAGTTCTGAAAACTCAGGAATATCCTGAAAGCTACCTGGTCAGTCTAAAGGCTACAGCCTAAGAACCCCATGTCTTTCTTTGAAGACATGATACCATTAGCATTAAGAATCTTTGCTCTTCTGAAATCTTCTATCCCAGAATGTAGGTGTTCTGGTATTCAAGGAGTTCTCCTGAAAACCTGATTATATTCTCCCTGGCTTTAGCTTAATAATATTTCCTCAGGTTTGTCACTATAGTCTTTTTTTTTCTTTTTATAGACTTTATATACTTATTAGTATGTAGTTATCATACCTATTGATCATATTTGTCATAGGCAATTTGTACCTGTATATCTTTATTCTTCATTTCCCATTTCCCTTCCTGCCTTCAACCTTTCTTCTTCTCTCCATTTACAAAATATTTGTTTTCATTTTCCCTATTTATTCTTTTTTCTTTTCCCTTTTTCCCCTGCCTGATTTCTCCTCCTTTGTTTTCTTTCCATTTGAAAATTTTCCTCCTGCTTCCCAGTACCTATTCTCCACTGTGCTCCCTGTTTATTCTTTGGATTTCTCACACAAGAAAAATAATGCAATATTTAACCTTGTGTGTTTGACTTATTTCACTTAAGACTTTGGTCTTGAGGTGGATCCATCTTCCTATAAAGTTCATGTGTTGAACACCTCAGTGCTGCAGAGCTGTGGCTTGTAGCGGGTGGTTGGATCTGAGAGTTCTGTTGACTATACCACCCTGAATGTGCCCAATCTCATCTAATCTCAGAAGCTAAGCTGAGTCAGGTCTGGTTAGTACTTGGATGGGAGATCGTGAGCATTCTAACCACTTCAGTGGATTACTTCAATGATGGATTCATAGTAATTGGGAGGTGGTGGAAACTTTCAGATGTGAAACCTAACCGGAGGAAGAAGAACATTGGGGGAATCACTTTAATGGCTATATTTTGTCACCGTGTCCTTTCCTACCGACTTTCTTTGCTTCCTGGCTTCCATGAAATGAATAGGTTTATGCCTCCACACCCTCCCCACCGTGATGTTCGACATCACCACAGTTCCACAAAGGAGACAAATTACCATGGACTGAACCCTTGGAAATTGTGAGCCTAAAGAAATCTTTCCTTCTGTGAGCTGATTTTCTCCACTATTTTGTTACAGAGATAAAAAGCACATATCTCTACCTAAGATGAAAGAAGAAAGAGAAACCTGAGGAACCAGAAGTTAGCGGTCTTCCTCCATGGGTCTCAGTGCTAATCTTATCCCTTCTCTGGGTCCCATATTTCAAGGGAGACATCAGACAAAATCTTTGTTCATTTTTCCTTTTTATTCTCCTTTTTTCCTTTTCCCTTTTGCCCCTCCCTGCTTTCTCCTCCTTTATCTTCTTTCCATTTGAACATGTTCCAACACTGGAATCTATAAATTTATTTATTATCAGAATCTCCCCTCAGAGATCCCCTACTTTCTCATTTCACTTCCTTTCCTAAAGTGACTTAAGAATATGCTTTTTCAGCCAGGGAATGATCTTTTCAGTGAACAATTAAGAAAATTCAGCATTGGACAGAAAGCACTATGAGCCAACCTGGTATATTATTACTCTAGCAGTCCCTGGTGTTTCTAATAAAACCAGCCAGGAGAGCTGTGAGCCAATGTGAAATATGGCCCACTTGTTTTCTTAACAGCCTGTTCCCCTGGTTATCCAGGAACTGTCAGTTCCTCATGGAGCCCTGTATAAAGAATAAGACAATTTTCTATCTTTTATCCTGCTGTCTCATGCCCTGGACATTATTTTAATGGAATTCATTGTATTTTTGTATTCAAATGGACTTGAAGATAAACAAAACATTTAAAGAGAAAAGTTTCTTCCTAAGCAGAAAAAAAGTGCCTCGTTGGTACTTCTGAACTGTGAAAAGTAATGAGTCAAGGAATCGTATGATGCAGGCGTCTCCTAGAGCTTCATCTAAATGCTTGGAGCATGAGGAGTGTGTGAGGGTTCAGTGCCAATTTCCAGGTAATAGGCCAAGTGTGGGGGTTTTGTTTCCAAGCACTTACCTGCTTAATGTTATAAAAACACTTAGAAAAGAAAGAAGAAATGAAGGAGGGAGAAAAAAGGGGAAGAAGGCATTAACAGAGACATACAGAAGTCTGGGATCAAGGACAAGAGTCTTTTCATTGAAAATTCTTACTCTGGTTTCTTTAGAACACGTAGCCTAGCAAGTAACCACTCTTCTCAGTTTTGTTCAAATACTGCATCATCCAAATAGCCATCTACCACCCGAAGGGATCCTGTAAGAAGCTTCCTAGGTTCTACTTGGAAATGAGGAATGCCTCACAGAAGATGCCAAAGCCACTGAACCACAAGGTCAAAAGATCTGTCACACTCTAATTAATGCAAAGAGAAACCTGGGCCTCAACGAATGGGAAGCCAGCTTCAGAGCTAGAAGTCCCAGGATTGAGAAAAAGAAGATAAACTGATGACAGGTAGTGAACCAGGCACACTGCAGCGTGGTTGGTGAAGGCAAAGAATGAAATGTTGATAGGCCTGGACGGACCCATCTGGATTGTTCTGTGACATGTTCAGATGCTTCTCAGAAGGGTCTATAACCAGTGTACTGACTGTGCTCTCGGAGAACTCATTTACCTTATACACTATTGTGAGTCTCCTGCTGTGTGACAGCCACTGTGAAGTCATGGAATGTGTTTTGAAGGAAAAAGAGAATATTCTCAAGCACTGTGTGGGCAGTGGTATCACAGAGACTACACCAAGGCTGGGGGAATGAGGCTCAGGAGACATGACCACTGGACTGGCAACTTCAGGTCATTCAGGGACATCTTAAGAGGACAAGAATCTGATGATAATATCTTTTGTTTCTTAGAGCACTTCCTGTAGCTCTAGTGTCTGTCTCCTTTTTGGTCCTTAAGGACTAGAGTAGATTTCAAGGAGTTGGGAGTCCCTGGAAGATGCTGACACTACCTGCTGCATTACCTGTAATCAGATTCCAAGGGAGAGGCAGACTTCTAGTTCCCCACCAAGCAGCATGCAGGAAATACTGAGGAGGAATCAAGGCATCTCTTCCTCCTGACTATTCTTCGTTTGCTAATATCCACCTCAACAAGTAGCAAAGCACTCTGGGGGTCTGACTGTGGACATGTGACTTGGAAGAAGAATAACAAAGGTGCAGCCACAGCAGAAAAAGAATGGTAACAATGTATGCAGGTGGTTATGGAGCTCCAGCTCCAAAGCATGTTAACACTCCCTCTGGGAACAAGAACAACAGGGCACTGGGTAAGACTCAGTCTAACCTTCTCCCATGAATTGATTTAATCTGAGTTGCTAGATGGAGAGAGGCCATAGAGAGTGGGTCCAATAGCCTGTTCCAGAGCCATGACCCAATCACAGACACAATTAAGAAAGATTCAGCATCTGAGGTTTTAAAGGTGAATGAGTAGAGTACAGTTTGAAACTACTAAGCCTTAGGAAACCTCAGAGACAAGAATAGGAACATGACTTTGAATTGGGCAAGTTCAGTAGGATTATGCGCAGGAGCAAGGGCAGGTCTAAAGGGGAAAAGGTGACAGAATATATAGGAGGAAACAGGTGACCCAAAGCACAGGCCAAAGAGAACAAGATTCTTTCACTTGTCCTATTACTTTAATTCCCCTTCCAAGCACCTGGCATGTAGAGACCTGGTCAGAGGCTTGCAGGGATCACTATGCTAAAAGCCCTCACCAGAATCCAATATGTCATCTACTTCCAGATTGTCCAGAAACCCAAAAGCAGGCTGACCACCAATTACTTAGATTCAAAGAGGGAAAGACAGTTTAACATCATGCCAGACTATATTTCCTGTCCAGAGCTCAGCCTGCAGGTGGTCAGTAATTCTGTAAAGATGCAAGTTAAACTGTTAATACAAAAGGGTGTCCTCAAACAATGGTGACAGTGAGAGGTGGGTGGTAGGTACTGATCTAGTCACCCAAGGACCCAACATCCTTTCCTCTTTTGGATCTGTCACCCCCATGGTGTTTGAGAGCATGGTCACTACCAAAGGCTAATCCTAGAAGGAGTCAGTCCATGGAGGCAAATGTAGTCATTGGGTAAAGGGAGAAATACACTTGTGGGATGCAAGCAAAAAATTTACTCTGATAGATAAGCCATCACTATGACTTTCAACCATAGAAATAGGAGCAAAATCTTCAAGTATAATAAAAGCTTAAAATTTATTTCAACCATCAGTCTCCAGAAGATTTCTTTGGGTTGTGAAGAAACCAAAGACTAAGTGAACTTGGTGACATGTGATATCCTGGGTGCTCTGAAAAAGAAAAAATGCCACTCACCATACAGAATCTCTTCCCAACAATCAGCACACATTGTGATCCCAGCTCAGGCAGGAAGGAGCAAAGGGAAACTACTCAGGGAGATGAGCTGGTGGGCCACTGGCCCCTGAGGCTGGGAGTACCATTGACCTCATCCCCATGGGCACAGCCATCCCTGCAACACTTTCTCCTCTGCACTGGTGAAGGGATGCTCCAGCTCCCTCAGAACAGCTTATTATGTAGAAATGTGGATTCACCATAGCTCACTTCCTGCAAGGAGGAATATTGCTGGAAGCCAATCTCCTTTTATTTGTCTTTGCCTGGATGCTTGCATTTTCTTGCCCCTTCTCCAGCAATGAACCTCTCATTATGCAGAGTTCCTTGCACTTCCCTCCAGAAGATAAAGCTAAGACAAAGTAAGGAGACATATTTAGCTCTAATGATGTGCACAGTTTCATTTGAATCTATTGCTGTTTAATGAGCTAAATATCCATCAGATGGATTAGAGACACTGATCCTACATGCATCTCCAAGGAGGGGGCTTCTCCATGGTGAGACAGGCCTCTGACACAGTACCTGGGAACTGCATCACCTACCTGACAAATACAACAAATACTGAACTAGAGTACAGAGTGACCAGAATGTGAAGAAGTAGCAGGTGAGGAATCACTCAGTGCTCACCTGGAGGCTAAGCAAGCTGGCAATAGACTTTAGAAAAGCAAAACACTGAGTGAGCATAGTACTTGAGTAATGTAGGGCCCTTGGGTGATATTGAAAAAAAAAAAAACCTCAAGAATCAAGATATGTTAAGGACCTGTACCTATTTCTATAAAGTGAATGGAAATGTCATATACACCAAACATATACTAATAAAAAAATCCCAAGCAAACAAAACAGCTGACCCAACATGCTCACTAAACTTGAGAGTGTCTCAGACACCCATCAGAATAGGCCACTGTCCTTCTCCATTGACAACATGGAAGCTGCCCAGTGATGGGGCCAATAGTACTGATAATATTATCAGGTCCTGGAAAGCTCAGTTGACTAGGCAGCTTGGACAGCAAGATCAGCACCTCTGAATTATTCTAGTTCTTCATTTTATCAGGAAAGGAAAACAGAAAGCATTGTTTTGTGAATCTTCCCCAAAGAAACCATAATAATTGAAGCAACTTATACCCAGGCCTCCGTGCTTCATGTACCCTGATGATCCCACTATATAAAGCAGCCAAGTCAGCCACAGAGCCTTTAACAAGCAATACCTGCCTCCCACAAGAAGCCACAGAGAAGGAATTTGATCCCAGGGATCTCACCAGAGTCCATCACGGTTCATCCTTTCAGAAAAAAAAAAAAAACAAAACTTTCCTAGCTCCTTCATCAAACATGAAAAAGCTCCAAAAGTCAACGTGAAAAATACATTTTCTCGAGCAATCTCAAATTAAATTACTTAACAAGGCAAAAGGAAAGAGTCATATGAGACCTTGTAGCCTTTGTACTACATCTCAGAGGCTCAGCCTCCAAAAGCCCCCTGGCGACTCTAATCTCTCTCAAGTCTGCACTCTTGCCCTCTGCCCCTGCACCTGCTCTCCAAGCACGCCCAGCCCTGGGAGCCTCCTGTGTTACCCAGGCTGTTTCTTTCACCTAGAATCCCTCCACTTCACTGCTTCCTGTGAATGCTCACGCAGCTAGTAAGACCTAGCTGTGAAGACTTCAGTAATCACCAAGGTTAGAACAAGGATTTATCTTCTCTTTCCCAGAACACTTGGCTGCTCTGTCCCAGCATTGCTAGAAGGAAGGGAGGGGCTCTGCAGTGGGCAAGGGCAAGGTCAACATCGGTCTTGAGTTGGAGCTCTAACTCTGTTGCCTCAGAGTTGTGCAGCACTGAATAAACTACCCAAGTCTTTGAACCTCCTTTTCTTCACTCAGAAGAGAATCAGAGTAATAGCCTCAAAGGGCTCCACAGAGGGTCAAATCAGATAATAGACAAAAGACCTCCACGAATCTCTGTCTTGCAGGGACCTCTTTATATATCTTAGCTATTAGCACTGAGGCACTGTTGCCCCCCTGCATCATAATCACCATCAGCAGGAGCAGCAGTGTATTAATAGTGCCTTTATAGCTGTAAACTCCAGGAGGAAAGCAACTTAGTCTTGCTCATCTTTATGCTTGACCTTTAGTAAGTGCTTCATAAATGTATATAGAATTGCATTGTTCAAACAGCTGTTCGATTTGCAATGTATTATTTTGGCTCTAGTGAGAAATTGTTTTGAAATCATTTGCCTAGTCGCTTGCCACTTGATTAGGTTTTGAGTTCCATAGTCTGCTATTTCTCCCTGAAGATTATACATACTCAGTAAATATACTCAGTGTATTTAAAGTATTCAGGTAATAAATGCTTCATGTCACAAACTTCTCAAAGTTTATAAGACCCTTAGGGTATGCATTCGTGTATTTTGTTTTTTAAAAAAATATTAAATTTACAAATAAAGTGAAAGTAACATTTATTGAACATTTTAAAACAGCCACCATGTATTCAGCTCTTACTACATACCAGGCACTTTATATCTACTTGTGCAATACCTCGTACAGCCAGTTTATTACATAGATATTCATTCTTCCTGCTTTACACTTAAAAACTGAAGATTAAAGAAGTTGGTGGACATGGTCAGGGTTATAGGTATGGTGTAGACATCCAGGATTTGAGCCCATCTGCTTTCAACTCCAATAGAAAGTGTGTGGCTCTGGACTAAACCATGTAGCAACTTTCCAGCCTTGAATGGTCTGTTCAAACTTGGAAGTTGTTGAATATCATCCCCATTTTAGAGAAGAGGCAAATTAGGCTTTCCTAGACATACAGCCATTTAATATCAGAGCTTTGAAATGAGGGCTATCTTGCTCTCTCTAAAACCTGCTTTTAAAAAAACGATACTCCAGCACCCAGAATTAGAATCTTGGTGTCCGGAGTGATGCTCAACCCAGTTCTTTTTCCTCCTCCATCCTCAGGTCACCCTTACTCCCACAACAAGTACCTCCTAAGCACCAGGAAGGGGCCCTACCCACCACACAGTTAAGAGAGAAGGAATCATTCTAAATAGACACATCTCCACATAATGAAATCCAGCAGAGAAAAGAAATGCCATCAGAAAGATGTATCAGTCGTCACCGCCCAGTAGCTGGCTCAGCTTTGAATGATCACCGAAGGATGTGCTCCAAGGGTTGTCATTAGAAGCAGATTTTTCCACTGGGAACAGATGAAAGGAGGATGGTGATAGTGCATGATGGGAAATATCAGCGTTTAGGGGCTGGAGAGAAGCAAAGGAGAAATAAGGGGTCTTGGGGCTGGTGTGTTTCCAGGGCTCTCAGAAGGCCCTGAACAGGGAGGAAACAAAGCACTGAGGACACTAAAGACTCGGAGTAGGCAGTGAAGCCGCCCTCAGCCAAGCTCGGGTCATCAGCCTGCAAAATGAAAGAGGCAGAAATGAGCACAGCAATAACCTTGAAGGGAATAGATGAGGCAGAGGATAAAAATCAATTCAATGAAAACATATTAAGCACAGAAAAACTAAATGATCACGAGGGATCGGGAAAGCTGGGATGGGGAGGACCGTGGGCTGGGAGCCTGGAGGGCTGAGCTCCTCTATCCAGCTCAGTCTAATAAGCTCTGTAACTGTGGGTGGGGCACCTCAGCTTCCTGAACTGCTTTGAGCTCTTTTTTTAAATAACTCTGCTGGACAACATGACCTGGGAAGTCCCCTCCAATTCTGACAGTCTGGGACAGAACATTGATTGCATGGAAGCTTGGTTTTATAGAGATGGTCCTAAGCAATGAGAGACGAGTGGGGACATTCAGCTAGTCTCAAATACCCAGGGGATTGTGAGATGCAAAGGAAATTCCAGGGGCTTGTCTTCAGCCTTTGGAGGGTTCTAAACGGATGATGAAGGAAACACACAGGTATGGTAGCAAAGAGGCTGATGCAGGGTAAGCAGAGCACATTTAAAAATAAGCTCAGTGTTTGTTTATTAGGGTCACTGTATACTGCAAATCTCCCTGCCCCAAAGAGGCCTTGTGAGAACACTTTGGGATTTCTCAGACACAGCACCTGTATTCATTATGACTATGGTCTGAATCCCTCCAAGATTCATATGTTGGCACCTAATTAGGCAGTATTAAGAGAGGAGGCCTCTTGGCAAGCGATTCAGCCTTCAGTGTTCATGAATAGAAATACTGCTGTTATAAAAGACACTGAAGGGCATGCCTAGACCCTGTTGCACTTCCTTCCCTTCCACATGTGAGTTCACATTGCAAATTGCCATCTTAGAAACACATATCAATCCTCACCAGGCACTTGATCTGCAGGCATCTCTGTCTTGGAGCTCTCAAACTCCAAAGCTGTAAGCAATGCATTTCTCCTATTTATAACCTATGCAAGCTAAAGTATTTTGGTACCTTAGATTTGATAGATGAATGGGCTGAGATGATATGATATTAATGTGTGGGTTAAGATTTTTAAAGGGTGACAATAGAAAAGTACCTCTCTTATCTAAAGCCTGATGATCAAGAGAGTAACTTAAAACTTTTCTCACAGCAATCAAGATAGCAGAGAGTAGAAGGGTTTAGTACCTTCAAGAGACCTAATTTAACTTACGTGCATTTTAAATATCCACCTACCCCATCATGGCTGTGGACACAGGGACTTTGCCCTGCACTTGCTGCTCAGTGGAGTCTTTGATGCATCGACTCATGTTCTGCTGTGTATCACGATTGGCTGTGCCACAAGTTAATCTGGAAACATGGGTCGAGCATCACTCCACCTCTGGTACCTTTATTTATTACGGTGTCATCACTGAAGATTGGGTGGTTATGTTGGGTTTTATAGAGGTTGAAGACAACCAAAAGAAATGTCACCCCAAGAAAGGAGAAGTGTGTAGGGATGGGCAGTGGAGCACATAGGCACCTGTAGGCAAATGTGCATAACAGATTTATTTGCAATAGCCAATAATTGGAAACAGTGGGTAAATAAACAATATTATATCCATAGAGGAATAGTGAAAGGAATGAGCTATTGATATGTAAATTGATGTAGATGAAGCTCAAATAATTACCAGAAAGAAGCCAAACCAAAGAAAGTTCATGCCGTATGATGACATCTATATTAAATTGCAGAAAATACAAAGTAATCTACAGTGATAGAAAGAGATGAATTACAAAGGAGAAAGGTAAAGTTTTAGGGGTGATGGACATCATCTTAATGGTGCTAATCTCATTGTGGAGTCGTAGGTCAAAGCATATAAAATAGCACAATTTACAAATCCATTACGCATCAAGCAGCCGTTTGCAAAGACTATACCTATCCTATGGTTATCTTATAGACTAAAAGGAAAACTACAAAACATAAAAATCTTCATGGGAGTTGAGATTCATACATAAGTCCCCACTTTGTCTTCTCTTTTGCCCAACACATCTCCTGCTTTGCAACCCCACAGGGCTCCCTCTCCGCTTTTCCAAATGTACCCAGATCCATGCAGGCTTCTGGCCCTAGAGTCTGTTACTGTCCCTCAGAGACAGGAACCATGGACCAGGAATATTTTCCTGGGCTGAGGATTTAGCTCAGTGGCACAATGTCTGCTTCACAAGTGCAAGGTCCTGAGTTTGATCCTCAGTAAGCCACACAAGAAAAGAGGACTATTTTTCAAAGCAGAAGATATCAAAGAGAAACAAGACGATGGCCTCAGAATGCAAAGTAATGGACATACCTTGAGGATATCCTCATAAGTGAAATAAACAGGTCACAGATAGGTAAATATCACATCTTTTCTCTGGTATGAGAAAATAAAGATATAAATGAGTACTAGAATTGTATTTTATATATTGTGAAATAGAAAATACTCAAGTAAAATAGGGTGAAGGAGGAAAAACAATGAGATTATAATAAAAAAGAAAGGAAACAAATTTTATGTATATAGGGAGGTGGTAGGGTGAGTAGGGCTATGGGAAAAAATGAGAATTAAGTTGTGTCTTATACTGGTACAAATCCCCATTGTGGAGTGCAATCATGAGGCATATATGTAATGTACCAATAAAGATTTCAATTAAAAAAATAAATTAATTGGTCGAGGATATAGCTCAGTGGTTCTGGCGCCTATCTTGCAAATGCAAGGACCCAGGTTTGATCCCCGGTAACCATATAACAATACTGGACATGGAGACTCACCCCAGCAACAACCAGCATGGCATACCACAGTGCGGGTGTGGTGGCTCACACCTGAAATCCCAGCACTCAGGAGGCAGAGGCAGGAGGATTGCTGTGATGTGAGTTTGAGGCTGAGCTCAGGGCCAGCCTAAACTACAATGCGAGACCCTGTCTCAAAAAAACCCTGAAAAAAAAAATAATAATTAATTAATTAATTAATTTTTAAAAAGAGTGTAAAGTAAACCTCTTACAATGACTAAAAACTGTTTTGTATAAAAAAAGGAGAAACCTTCCTGTCTCAGCTCCCCATAACAACCAATGACATGGGTTTTCTTTTTAAGTATGATTATAGCCTAAGACTTCTCCCCACGTACGCACACTGGGAAACTTAAACCTTGTGGTCCTCAGCAGGAAATGGAGACAAACTCAGAGGCTGTTTGCAAGTAGTGTTAATAACTTTCATTTGAAAGGAATCACGGTGCTTGTGCAGGTCTTGTCATTTAATGAGACATTACCTTTCTTGTGCTCAATACTGCTGTATTTAGAGCCACATGTAGAGCTGTCTGGTTTGACTGAGGTTCATTAACAGAGATTCTGATGGCTTTGGCAACAAAAAAGTCTCACCTGGGTTCTTAGACTCAGGCCTTTAAACCTGAGTCTAAGACACACAGACACACACACCCTGTTCCAACAAAGTTCTTGGGGACAGTAGAGTATAACCCTGACTCTATTATGATTATCACAGCCATCCTGTTCAAGGTAGAAGTGGCACATGGTGTTACTCTGCAGAGCACTTTGTCCCCCTTCTGAGTCCAACAAACACATGTGAGATAGAGCCATCTGCCCACCTATGTAACATCTCTGCCTTCAAAGGTAAGACAGAAACTATGACAGTCAAGCTTTCCTTTCACCCAGGTTCTGAGCAAGTAGGATTCTTGAGAGACAGGGGTCACAAAGACCATGTTCTCCTTATGAGAAGCCAGGCAGAGGGGTGACAGGAAGAACAGTCTTGTTTGAGTCCCACCAGAAGCATAAGGAGACAGATGTTTAATGTATCTATTTTGTAGATTAGGAAACAGGCTCAAGTTGCCCAGGAGCATAGCCAGGATTTACAGTGAGAGACAGGGCTAAAGAAAGTCCAGATTTGCGTGACAGCCAAAAGCAGTCTTCCCTTCAGCTTTCACTGCCTCGAAGAGTGTAGAAGGTGCAAGAACTGAATATTAGAGGGAAAATATTCACCTTAGGTTGGCAGTCAGTGCTTTTTGGTTTTCGGTTTACATGCGGCTCCAACTTAATATTCCAAGTTTCCATTGCACAACAGATTAAAATCTACTACCTGGATGTGATATATTATTTCTTTGATGCATTTATTCATCTAAAAATTATGTATTGAAGGCAAGAAATGTAGCTCTGTGAAGCTGTGCTTGCCTCATAACCACAAGGTCCTGAGTTCAATTCTCACTACCAAAAATAGAAATTTTTACAAAATTTATAGAGTGCCTACTGTGTAATTCACCTGGAATAGATTCTGATGACATGACAATGACAAATGCCATCAAAGTCCCCACCACAGTGGATTTATAAGAGAGTGGGTCAGTTAGAAAATCTGTGCACAAATTACTCTATAAATATAATTATTAAAAGTACTAAGAGGAAAAACAAAGAGTACCATGGGAGTATAACAGAGAACCAACCTGTGTTTCATGGAATTAAAGAGGTCAGGGACAGAAACTAATGAGCCATTGAGGGTAACCCAGTAATGATTCTAAGCAAGGTACTGATACAATTGAGTGCATTTTAAAGTTACAACTCTAGCTATTCTGAATAAAAAAAGGATTAATGAGAGGGCAAGAGGGGCATAATTAAAATACAGTTGCAACAGTTGGCAAGAGAAATGAAGTTAATAGGAGTAGGTCTTTGGTTTCATGTGGGAGGAAAAAGATGATAGAAGTTTCTAGAAAAACTCCCACATGTCTGGCAAGCGCAGTGCTGGGCCTGGAGAGAGGTAGATTTCAATAAAGGCTGGTATCAGAGGAGAATCAAACCATTGATTGGGCAAGGCAAGAAGTTAAAAATTGGCAACACTTGGGAAAAGGTATTTGAGCAATCTTCCTGTGACTCTGGAAAATGTTCTATAAGTTTGACAATTTTTCAAGAAGTACTCATTTGGGGTATGTTAATTTTGAAACTCCTATGGTGAGACAGCTATGAGAACAGGTCAGGGTGGCAATTGGATCTGTAGGCATGTTGAGAAGGCAGTGAGGAAGTCACCTGTATGTATACACACCCACACACAGATCTATAGAAACCGTGACAGCCAGAGTAAAAGGTTTCTTTACTTTCACCCAGGGAGAGAGACTGAGAGGGAGGAGTGTGTATATTAGCAATTATTTCTACATCCAGACACAATACCTTCACTAGGAAGGAAGCAAAAGTGGTAGAGGCAGTCAGTTGTTATGCATCACTCCAAATTTATTACAGTAAAATACACATGAAATTTACCATTTGAATCCATTTTAAATATGCAGGTCAATAGAATTGAGTGCATTCACATTGCTTATTTCTTGTGCAACCATCACCATTATCCACATTCAGAATTTTTCTATCTTTCTAGGCACCATTGTTAGAAATAGAGAAACATTTCCCAGACTCCTCAAGAAGAAGACTTTTGGATCACATGACCACTCCTAAACCAATCAGTGGAAAGGAAAAAGAGAAATAATCACAGGGTTAGGCAGCCAGGCCTTTCTCTGGAAATAAGCTCACTTCCCACAAAAAAGGTTTGATCCAATTCAATTTGTGACTAGAATCGTGGAACAAATTAAGTTTGTGAACTCAGATACAACTGCACCTAAATAAAATCAAGCTTTACTCACCAGGAAGAAGGGGGAAATGCATTTGAGATAAGTAAAAAACAATAATGTCTCTATTCTATCACTTAAAAATATTTCTTTACTGAATATATCCTAATATCTTCAGAATAGTTCTTAGTTGCTTTCCACAGTTTATTAAGCTAGCTCCTGGTTTTGGATGTCTCAGCTATTTTTCTAGTTAGAGCTTATCCAGGTAATGCTACAATCTATTATCTCGTGAGTCCTTTGTGTAGCTTTGGAACACAGGTGAAATTCCTGAGTCAAAGAATACAAGAAATTTTCGGTATATAGAACACTTTCCATTAGAATCAGCAGCCATGATTTTCTTCAAACTGTAGATGTGGCTGATGGTTACTTAGAAAATTAATTCCTGTGGAGTCCATGCTTTCCTGGAGAGGTGACAGAGACAGTTGCTTTGCAAGCAGTTGTATCCCAATATCTGTAACAGATACGCGGAGCAGGAGTGAGGTACCTAGGCTGGGAGCATGCTGTGCAGTGGACAAGAAGGAAGCAAATAAAATGATGGTCACTGGAGAAACTATGAGAGACCAGCGAGACACAGGAAGGATGCCGGCATAGTATCCACAGGTCCGTAGATCTTGTTTTCCTTAGATCACCTCCTGGTCCTGGCTAGCAGGAATCTCTAAGGTTGGAAGGGAGAAAGAAGGAAATTGGTTGTGGAAAATGACAGTGATTTGAGTGAACCAAGACAATGAACCTCTCCTCAAGATCTTCATCTTACCTTATCAGTTTCTTTAGTATGAGAAACTAAAGGCATAAATCAGGGCCAGAATATATGGTAGATATTTTGAAATAGGGTAAAAATGTTCAAGGAGAAAAGGTAAAGGAGGTAGGAGAAAATACAGCAGGGAAAGAAAAAAATTGCTAATAAAACAAACAAAAAAGGAATAGAGCTTTTGTAGATAGGGATGAGGGTTGGCAGGGAGGGCAGAGGAATGGGAAAAAATGAGAATCAAGATGTGTCATGGACAGGTATAAATTTTTAATGTTGAATATAATCATAATATTTATGTAAAATGCACCAATCAACTCAATTATGTTTAAAAAATCTTAATCTGGATTCACTGTGGTTTAAACACCAATATTCCTCCAAACAGCCAGTATATTTAGCTGTTATTCTCAATCTCAAAGGTCTGGGGGCAGAAATAATGAAGGACAAGATAAAAAGTGACCCCTTTGTAAAAACACTTTCCAATCTATCATCTCATTTAATTTAAACCATCACATCCACCAGACACTATTGACTCATTATACAGGCATGACAACTGAAGTGCTAAGAAGTATCATAGCTTGCTCAGGCCTAGGCCATGACTAAGAGGCAAAGCTAAGAATTACATGGGGCTCCTGACAGCTAGTCTTCTGACGAGGTGTCAAGATTGTCTTCCTGGCTTTACTCATTCAACAACCGTTTATGCACACCTAGTTCTTCCTGGATATGTACTGGTATGAAAAGGCATGGTCCACATCTGTATTAGTGCTCTATAGCTGCTGTAACAATTGATCACAGGGACTCAAAACAGCATAAACCTATTTTGCACTATTCTGAAGACCAGAGATCTGAGATTGAGGTATTCCAGGACTACATTCCTCCATAGACTGTGAGGAAAAAATACATGCCTTGCTCTTTTGGAAACTTTCAGAAATCTTTGACTGATAGCCATGTTTCTCCAATATCTGCCTTTATCTCTATGTCATCCTTGCTTTTATATATCTTGTTTCCTTCTGCTCCTCGAATATGGACACTTACTATGCACCTAAGACTCAAAAGAACAATATAACCCAAAATTATCTCTTTATCTCAAAATCTTTAACTTACTTACATTTACAAATACTTCACCATGTAAGGCAACATCCACAGCTTCTAGGGATCAGGAACTGGCATCACCATGGCGCTCACTCAGCCCCTACACTGTCCTCCCATAGTCACAGTATCGTGGGGCGATGGCAACACAGAGGAGCAACTAAAACACAATAGGTTGTGCTGTAACGCAGGTGCCCTGTGAGAGAGGAAGTCCGGGGTAGGCTTCCGGTGGCAGCCATCTTGAAGCTAAACTGAGTGGCGATGAATCAGATGAGCCAGTGGAGTTGAGCGTTGTTGTGGGAGGTGTCAAATGAGACTATTGAACAGCATGGGTAGATTTCTCTTTACATAGTAATTCTGGGTCTTCTTACAGTCAAATCGGGAATTACTTGCTTGAAACATTAGAGAAAAATAACATGGCCAAACCTATACATCATGGCTTCTCATTTTGGAAAGTCTGTCAATGATGGCATGACTAGAGGAGGTGAAATGGAATTCATTTCACTTCTGCAGCTGAGCAAAGTGCCTTGTGCCCCAAGAAAGCTCCTCCCTGTGCATTTCCATGTGATCCCCACTGTGATTCCTTCATCTCTGCTCCTCTATCCCTTGCTTAGCAAAGCAAAGTTGATGGAAAGTTATGGAACTCCTTCCCTTTGGACAGCCCAGAAGACAGTAAGACCAAGTCTCTTTTCTAACCTAGTGCCCCAAGGCCCAAGTCCCGATCTATTTCCCTCCATGCTGAGCTGGGTTGCACAAGGCCCCTTCAACTCATCCCTGAAATCCCGCTATCTTCAAGGCCAGCTCTTAGTGGCTTCCTGTTTTTCTTTGGGCCCCATGTGGCCTATTCAGTCCTCCAAAATCTAAAGCAACACAAAGGTAAAATGCATTACTGAAATCTATTTCAGAAAGAGAAAGTAGAAGAAAAGAAAGAGCTCAATAATAAGAACTATTCCCCTAGTGTTCTAGACACTTCCCCTCCTGTGCACTTCCTGCTAGGAGATACAAATTTTCCACTCTCAGACACATGGTTGCTGGGAGAATGCCTGCTGGATGAAACATCAGTGGGGGGAGACGACCCAGTCCACCCTTCCTCCAGCACTTCAGTTTCACCATTCCTAGAGGACTCTTCACTACGTCCTCTGTGTGGCTACACAGCTCACTGGACTGTTCTTGGGGAAGTTGTGGACACAGATCTGGTAAGACTAGAACAGACAAGCTCACCACATTTGGGCTCTCTTCTTGGCTTCTTAGAATGCTGCCCTCACCTACCCTGCAGGACTCATGGCCTTGATGAAAGCTAACATTCTTCTCCACAGCATTCTTCTCTTTGCAGGATTGATCTTTCATTGCAGGATTCTCTTCCCTAGGACCCTACCCAGGGGTCAGCAAATACAACAAGACCATCTGAGTCTGAGACATTACCCCTGAGAAGTCAGTCTTCTCAGGGAAACCTGAGGACACGAAAACTCAGGAGCTACAAGGAACCTAGCCCCAGCCTCCTCAGCCACAAATGTCATAGGCAGTGAAAAATGGAAGCAAAGGAGGCACAAAAAGAAGCAGGAGAAGAGAGACAAAATGAGGATGGTGCTTGGCTTCTCCATAGTGATCTAACTCCCTGGTGAGGGTCTGTGTCCTATGATTTACAGTATAACTCAGTCATTCTTTCCCTAACCACCCCTAACTTCCTCCTTTTCCTCCTTGAAGCAAGCTAGAATCACTTAGCTTCTGTTGTTTCCAACAAAATGGAAATGCGTGCTCTGGGGCTAACTCTGAAAGGTCCTGCCTTCCTCCTTTGCAGCATCCCATCCTCTGCCTTTCCAAAGCTCACTCATCTCCTGTACCTCCCCCACCTGACCCCTCTAATTATGCTATGTGACCACTCATTTTTGCCTCTAGCTATTTAGTTCTAATCCCCTGACTTCTCCATTTCTGGGAGTACTTCCACAAATAGTTATGCTTCTGACTACACCCTCTGTGACAAGCCCCCTTGACTTCTCTTCTTGGTTAATGGTGTCTCTGGGTTGGCCTCCTGGGACACATCTGCCACCAAGGACAGGCTTTGTCTCTGCTTTTCTTCAGATGCATTTAGCCTTGACCTTTCCAGCCTTGTGATGCTCTCAGAGGTCTCTTCTTCCTGCCATTCACTTGTAGGCAATTACATGCAATCATCACCCACTGGATCCCGGGCACTCACACACCAGACCTAAACTCACAAGGGCAGGCAGAGAAGCGGCAGAGAGCACAGCTCATTTTGTAGGTAATACAAATGCAGATACCGAGGTGGGGCAGAAATGTGACCTCTGTCTCTATGCGCCTAAAACCTTTCGCCATCCCACTGAGCAGTTTGGCTGAGTGCTCACAGACAGAGTCCACACTAAGAAGTCTAATCTGAGTTGGCCAGAGACTGTCTCAGATTTGTGCAGCAGCCTGATAATTCATGTTTTGTTATTACAGAAATTATCCACGAGGGATGGAAATTCCAGGCTCCTGTGGTGACTCCCATGTTACAATTATTGGCAAATTCTCACCCAAATTTTAGTTTTGTGTCTATTGCTAAATTATCCTTTCTCTTGTAATGGGGCTCACAATGCTCAATGCTCTTAAAGGAAAATAAAAGAATTTGTATGATCAAGGCTTAAGTGATAGTCTTCTACACCAAAGATGTTCTTGTGGAGAAAGAGGCTCTGATGTCTGTCTCTTGCTGCTGGGCAGCATGTCTGCCCCTAAGGGGTGTGTGCCTTTGCAGAGCTCTCTCATCCTGCCTCTCTCTCCTCAGTGATGGAAACAGTCTCCTGCTTCCCATGTTAGCTAAGGAAAGGTACCTAAGAAAACTGAACATCCCAGCCTCAGGCACTAACAGATAGGAAAGACACTATACAATCCACAGAAGCAAGCGTCTAAACAGGTGGGTTAGGTCAAAGGGAATACTCTGTCAACATCAAAATGAACAGCATGTGTGTGGTGTGGATGGTTGGCAACAGGCTTTCATGTCCATTTTCACGCTTTTTGAGCAATGCCCCCAAATAACATAATAAATTATGTGTTTCCCATTGTACAGCAGACCTGTGCCAGGGCAGGAGAATAGTTTATCATGGGTGCTGCTGTCTATGTGTTGTAGAGCCCAATCTTGAGCCTGGATCTTCTCATTTTATGCCTATTTGATGTACATGACTATGCCTCAAGGGGTTTCGATACTATAGTTTTAATTTAAAACAGATTGGAAAACATTTTTCATAAAAAAGACCAGATAGTAAATAGTTTGAATTTTATATTTATATTATAGCTAGTCTGCATCATAACTATTCAGTGTATGAAGGAGGGTATATATAGTGTCACAGAAGACATGTTTACAAGTGAGTGAGACTGAATATCAATAAAACTTTATTGACAAATTGACAGAGGAGGAGGATTTGGCCTGCAGGCTATAATGTGGCCATCTTCTGTTTTAAAATATTAGCTCCAAATATTTACGTGTGAGTTAGCACAGAGCTGGAGGTCAGCTGAATAAGCCGTGATGTCAGCCAAGGAAACCTCACTACAACCGGGGCTGACATGCAGGTCACTGCCACTTCTTAGACGTTTATAGTCACTGTTACTTTACCTTCTAGAGAGGGTACACCTGTCTGTCTCTGCCTTTTCTATCCTTATATTACCCTAATACCTGCCTATTCCCCAGAGGACTGGAAATAGAAACAAGAGGGGAGACAGGGAGGAAATAAATCATGAAAACTGTGGCTGTCAGATAGTGGTGTTAGATGTTAGGTGAGCTTTCAAACCTTTTTTCTGTATTTTCTAGTTGTCAGTATATTCGGTTCTCCATTCTACCTCTGTCTGTGTGCCTTTCTCACCCCTCTTTGGTCTTACCATGACCTGCGGGATTTCCCTCCACCCCTGCAGCCCTCCAGCGCCTAACTTGTACCTTTCCCAGCAACACTTCTAACCCTGACTTTTTTGCAACAACTTATCTTCCTAGATGTCCGAATACACAATGGCACTTTTCAGACAAGGAGAAGTCTTGCTGACAGGTTATACGCCCAGTATTTAAAAAAAAAAAAAAAAAATGGAGGCGACTTTCTAGCAGTAGAAGTTGATAAATCCCCTCTGGGGGGAAAAAAAAAATCACTATGAAGCCAGACACAACTGTCAAAAACAAGCATTTCAGAGCTCTGAAAATTGGCCAAAGGCAAACAACAAATTGAGAATCGTTTATTTATGAGAAACTCCTGAACTTCAGGTGGGAGCTGAGGAGTCAGCAGCATTCTGGCAGAGCCCAAGCTTCACTGCCAGGGGGTCTGGCACCAAGAGATGCAAGAGGCAAAACCCACAACCATCCATAGGCACATAAGTGGCAGCTTTCAATGTATGGGACTGAGATCCAGGGGAGGGAAGCTCCAGGCCAGAGGACTCCCCCAAAATTTAACATGTCCTAGAAATAATAGTCTATAGGCAACTTCTTATGCCTTTTGCCAATGTCTCCCTAACCAAGGGACTGCTCCGCTGTGCAGAAGACACAGAACCAATGATGCGGCCTTGAAAACTACTCCAGTTTCTCAAGTGGACCCACTGGCACACCTGCCAAGGGAAGCTGTATAGGCCAGAAATGTTAGAGTACAAGTTCTGACCAGTTGCTGGATGATCACTGGGCTAGACAGGAAAAGGGGAACCCCTAGGAACTGAGGCTAATATAGAGAAAAATACATATCTTTTAAGGAGCCAAGCAAAGGCATGAGTAGTTGCATAGGATAGATTGACAATTTTGCAGATTAAGTCCAGGCAAATGGATAGGAATTACCAAAACTGAGACAGGAAGGCACAGAAAATCTAAATAGGCTTCATTCTAACAAGTTAAGATATTGAGCTAATACTTTAAAATCCTGCTCCCCACACATACAAACACAAAGCTCAGGCCCAGATGGTTTCACTGATGAATACTGTCACATTTTTAAGTAAGGAATGATACTCAGTTGTACATAAATAAGAAATAGAGGAGGAGGAAACACTTCTCAAAGCATTTGATGAAACAAATATTACCCTGGAATCAAAGATAAAGATATCATAGAAAAGAAGCCTACAAGCCACTATCCCTTATAAACTTCACTGTAAAATTCATTTAAATATTATCAAGCCATATACATTTTTTTCATTATACTCCAGACCAGGGCTGGACTTATACTAGGAATATAAGACTAGTTAATCAATCTAATGTGCCATATTAGAGCAAAGATCTCATAATTACTTTAGGCACAGAAAGAATTCATGTAGCCACAAACCATACAAGGTCTCACTGTATAGTTTAGCCTTGAACTCACAGTGAGTCTCCTGCCTCAGCCTCTTAAGTGCTGGGATTACAGCTGTGCACCCACCACACTTGGCTAATAAAAGTTCTTAAACAGATTGTAAGGAATTCCCTTGCTGGATAAAAAGCATCTATCAAAATCTATAATTTGCATAATATTTAATAATAAAAGGCTAAATGTTTTCAAAGATAAAACCATGCAAAGATGTTAACTCTTAATATTCTTCTTTATTATTCTTATTTACCTTGGAAATTCTAACCAGTATAGTAAGGAAAAAAAATGAAAATAAGAATCAAAACAGTCCATGTCCTCAGGAAACCAAAGCTTCATGAAATGTACAAAAATAAGAACTACTAAACTAATAAGTTCAGCAAAGGTACAAAATACAAAGTTAATTTTCAGAATAAACTATATGTCTGTACATTCACAGTGGACAACCCAAAACTAAAATTAAAAAAAATATCCCATTCACAATGGTATGAAAAACAGCAAAATGCTTCAGAATAAATTTCACACCCAAAAAGCATAAATCCAATCACTGAAAGCTGTAAAAATCTTGCTGAGATAAATTAAAGAACACATATGTAAATGGCAAGATAGTACATGTTCGTGGATTGGAGGATCCCATGTTCTTTCTAAATGGTGGGTAGATTCAACTCTGCCTTGATTAAAATCTCATCAGGCTTTGTTTTAGGAAGTTGACAAGCCCCTTGTCCAGTTTATACGGAAATTTGAAGGATCTAAAATAGACCGAGCAATTGAAGTAAGAGAAAACAAAGTTAAACTATCCTACTTAAAAACTCACTATATAAATCATTGGAGGACTTAATCTAGCCTATTTAAAATCTTAATATATCTACACAAATCAAGAACATGCACTGCTGAGATATGAATAGGCAGTCAGATCAATGGAACAGAACTAAAGGCCCAAAAACTAATCCTTTCCTTCATAGTCAATTAACTTTTGACAAAGGTGCCTAATCAGTTCAGTGGGAGAATGATTTTTTTCCATAAATGCTTCTGAAACCACTGAATACAAATATATGCTGCAGGACTGAACAGATATCTTTTCCTATGTGTTGCAGAGTTCATGGCTGAGACAGCTATACTAAAAGACAGTGAGAAAGAAAACGTGCACATCTGTTTAATATAACTTCAGCGGACACAGCCACCTTCAATAGGGAACAGACATGCCCAGGAACAGGGAAGCCCGTGTATGTTTATGCTTCGGTCTCCTGAAGGGTAAAGAGCCATGCAGAAGTATGACCGGCAGACACAGGGTTTGATCTAATGGTAACAAATGAGTGGAATTAAACAAGGTCTGTAGGGTCCGAGTCTTGTGTCCCATGTCTTCAGAAATAAGGACATTCCTTTCCTCTGGGTATAGTAAAGGTATCTGTGGAATTAAAATCGTGTGATCTCCTAGGCCCAGTAATCCAGGCCTCTGCCTCCTTTAGGGGAGAAGGGCAAAGTGTAGCTGAGAATGACCTTCCTCTTCCTCTTCTTTCAAATGTTAAGAGGTCATATTCTGGGATGATGGGAACTGAACTCCATCAATACAAAAGAAAATAAATTCACACCTGAAATCAGTAGTCTCCAACCTTTTGGCACCAAAGATTGGTTCCTTGGGATACAAATTTTCCATAGGATGGGAGTGGAGGCAGGGAGATGGTCTGGGCATGATTCAGAGGAATGTGCAACCCGGGTCCTGTGTAGGCAGTTAAAGTAGGGTTCCAGGGCCGGGGAGTTAGCTCAGTGGTTCCAGTGCCTGTCTTGCAAGCACCAGGGCCCGGGTTCGATTCCCCGGTAACCACATAACAATACTGGGTGTGGAGATCCAGCAACCAGTACCACATACCACAGTGCCGGGCGTGGTGGCTCACGCCTGTAATCCCAGCACTCGGGAGGCAGAGGCAGGAGGATTGTGATGTGAGTTTGAGGCTGAGCTCGGGGCCAGCCTGAACCACAAAAGCGAGACCCTGTCTCAAAAAATCCTAAAAAAAAAAAAAAAAAAAAAAAGTAGGGTTCCAGCAGAAACTGAGCCCCAGTGAGAATCAAATGCTGTTCCTAAAGGGACAGGAGGCAGAGGTCGGCGGTAATGGCAGAGTGGGGAGTGGCTGTAAATAGAGGTGAAGCCTTGCTAGTTCCCCCGGTTCACTTTCTGCTGTGTGGCCAGGTCCTAACACACCACCCTGCTATAGTCTATAGCCAGAGGGTTGAGCTCCCTGCTTAAGTCATACACAAAGTTTAATTCAAAATGAATCATTGACCTGAATGTAGAAACTAAAACTGTTTCATAGGAGAAAAATCTTTCTTACTTTGTACTAGACAGAGATTCCTTAGATATAACATCAAAAACATAGTTCATAAAAGAACAAAATTTCTAAACTGGAGTTTGTCTAAACTTTTATAAGAAGTTTTTCAAAAATCCCTGTGAAGAAAATGAAAAGAGAAGCCACAGAACAGAAGGGGCAGTGGGACAGAAATATAAATATTTGAATACTGTAAAGACTAAGATGATGAATACATGATGAACGCTTAGAACTCAATTACCTGAAGACAAACAAATTACTGTTTAGGTTGGTATGTTTTTGACCTGGAGTGTCCCTCAAAAGATTCGTGTGTCCAGAGACTGGGTTTGAGGAGGGTGATTGGATTGTGGGGGCTACTACACTCATTAGTGCATTAACCCCCTGGTGAATCCATAGCTGTTAGGAGGAGTCCCTGGTTGGAATAAGTGGGTCCCCAGGTTGTGACTTGAAAGGGTGCATGGCCTTCCCTGGCTCCTCCCTTTGTTCTGCTTTCTGGCTGCCATGAGGTGAGCAGCTTTCCTCCCCCCCAGTCCCTCCCACCATAGTGTATCTGCACTGGAACTCACCAGCCCTAGACTGAAACATTCATAACTATGAGCCACAGTAAGCCTCTCCTTCAATGTGGATGCCAGTATTGTGTCTTATCCATGGCAAAGAGACCAAGACAGTGAAAAAAAATTAAATATGTATTTCAGAAAAAAAAATGATTGGTTAACAGACACATGAAAAGACGTTCCACATCTTTTTTTCTTAGAGAAATTCAGATTCAAACCACAATGAGGGGTCACTATAAGGTTCCATGCACGAAGAGAGCTCTACCTGAGGATGTGAAGAAGCTGGAACCTTCGTTCATTGCTTGTGGGAGTCTAGTGATGCAACCACTTTAGAAGACAGTTTGGTAACACTTCATAAGGTTAAATACAGAGTCAGTCATGTGGCCCAGCAACTCCAAATATCTGTCCAAGAGAAACAAATACATGTATCCACACAAAGACTTGCCTGTAAGTGTTTATAGCAGCATTATTTGTAACAGTGAAGTGTGGAAACAATCCAATGGCCAGTTAACTGTTGACTAGATGCACAAAATGTATATAGACCCATGATGAAACGCCATCCAGCAATAAAACTAATAAATTACTGGCACATGCTACATCATGGAAGAAGGTCAAAACTATCATGCTAAGAGAAAAGAACCAAATCCAAAAGCTTATGTATCGAATGACTTCATTTCTATACCATCTCCAGAAAAGGGAAATTTATGGAGATGGAAAACAGATCAGTGTTTGCCTGAGGCTGGGTATGGAATGTGGGTTGACTGCAAATGGGCAAAAGAGAACTTCTCAGGCAATTGGAAGTGTTCTAAAGCTGGATTATGTTGATGGCTGCACAATGCAAAAACCATTGAATTGTATATTTACAAAGGGCAAATTTTATGAAATGTGAATTATCCCCCTAAATACTTGTTGGCTAAAAAGACTAAAACCTTTCCAAATATCACAGTGTTGCTCTCTGTCCCAGTTCAGTGTTGCTTCATTTGCCCTTGTTAATTCCTACCTTTGACCCCCTCCACATGCCCATCGCTGGAGTTTACTGCCCTCTGCTTTGTCCTTGGCACTGAGACAAGAGGTGGTGCTTCCTCCACTGCTCCAAAGTGGATCCAGAGGCCAGCCAAGATCTGACAGCTTCTTGGGTCCTTCTTGGCATCCTACAGAATCCTCTCCCCAAAGAAGTTTGTAAGTGTCCAAAAGATTTCAGTTCCCTTCAATCCTCCATTCGATTTCATGCACTCATTCAGGAAATGCAGTCTCTCCTTGATTTCAGTACCCCTCAAAACCCACTCACACTCAATGTGCATGACTCAGGAATATACATAAAGCATCCAGACATCGTGGAGAGCTGAGGATGCAAAGAATGGAAAGGGGTAAATTTATACTGTGGCACTTAGACAACTCTATATGCAATACCCTTGTTCTTAACTGGTACTGAAGCTTCTCAGGGAATTTTCACAGGTGTATTACTGCTTATATCTAGATGTCTCCCCCAAAGGCCACAGGTGTTCCAGAGGTGAAGCTTCAGGGAGGTGACTGGATCATGGGTGTGTGACACTGGATCAGCACAGATGGGTTTAGAGCAGTGTGTGATGCTGGGAGAAGAATCCTGATGGGAAGCGGTGGGGTGGTATAGCATGGTATAGATGGATATCTTGGTCCACAAACTTGTTTTTTCCATTATTCTGGGATAAGAATTGAATCAAATTTCCCCTTAACAATGAGCCTCAACGTTGAATTTCATCAGTGTGTGTATGTCCTTGCTGTTCTTTGACCAGCTCTCCTTCCTGTCTGCCATGCCATGAGCTCTTTCTCTTTTTCCATGCCCTCTGCCATACTGTACCACCCTTCCTGGAAACTAGTCAACTATGAGCTGAAAATAAACCCTTCCTCCCTTAATTTGTGAGTGTCAAGTATTTTGTCCCAGCAACAGGAAAGTAACTAAGACAAGGCCCTTCTCTCTGTACACTTTCAATTGTAGTTTTTCTTCTTCTCTGGTTCAAAATGATTTTTTTTCATTTGTCTCATAAATATCAGTTTAGCACTCTTGTTTGAGACCTTTTACCTTTTGTTCCATGTAATTTACCACGGCATTGTCTCAGATCATGGTAGGAGCCAAGTTTCTAAATTGAAAGTCACTCACATACAAAAAGGTCCCAGATGATTTAAGCAGAGATGACATTTGTGTAAAAAGATTGAGTAGCACAAAGAATTACCAAGAAAACTATAGAATCACTCTCAAAAAATAAGCAGACACAGGCTATGTAGTGTGGCTCACATTCTAAAACTAGACAGGTGAAAACCTTGCTTGTGACACCACAGTACACAGGAAACTAAAATTTGCTCTTTGCTGTTGCCCTCTGCCACTATGGCTGTCAGAATTCCCCACCATCACTGGGGTTTTGGCAACCTCTGGTATAAATGTTTCTGATTGGTTGGGTCCTGGTCTTGTGACTGCTCAGTAACCCTAAAGGAGCCTGGGAAACTGAATAATTGGCTTTCATAGCTTTTATAGTGAAAAATGGTCTTTTCTCACCAATATTCATATGACAGAAGATATACAGGAGTGAAACTCAGATGTTAAGGAGCCCCAAAATAATGAAACTGCTTTTATGACTAATTTGAATAATTACTTAGATATATGGGTAGCGCAATGTGCTCAACTCAATGATTCAGAAATTCGGATCCAATTTCCTTAGTTCAGTCTGTCTTATTATATGTAGATTTAAGTTTATGAGGAAGGAGGTTAGAGAATTGGACCTGGAGAGTAAGAAATGACTGATAATCCACAACTTTGCTTTGTTAGGCACATCATGGCCCCTCAACCATGGATACTGTCTGTGTGCCCCTGTCTTGTTTGCCCTCCAGCTGGTACAGTCACTGAATCACCCACTCCTCCCTCCACTTCAGGAAGCAATTACAGCTCTGTAAACATACTTACCTTATCCTGCAAGCTGCTATTTAGAGAACCTTGAAGCAGAACTCTTCTTTAAAGGGAAAAGCTTTTTGAAATGGAAATATCAAAATTACCCTGAAATTTTGCATGTTGAGTATTATTAAAGTAGAATTTGCCTAAAATATGGAGTCGCCATTATAAATATACATTTCTCATGACACTTTGTGAGACTTTGTGACCCCAGAGAGTTGCTGGTTAGAATAAAGTAGAATGTCAAATACAGAAAGGCCTTATTCTGGGCCAAGCTGTTCTATATTACTCAGCTCATTCTTCCCTGCCTAATAAGAGCCTGTAGTTTACTTTCACAACTCCCACCTCTTCACTGGATAATCTCTTTAAATGTCTACAGGCCAGAGAGAAGATATGGCTAGGAGTGCATGTCATATCTAAAACCCAGTCCTCCAAAGAAGAATTCAAATCATTTTTTTAAAAAATTAATGCATGACCAGGAAAATTATTGGAGTTAAAAATCACTTAACCACCACCCAAGTCAAAAAAAAATGGAACTTTTTTACTGACCCCAAGTCTTTTCCATATGTCCTTAACCACAGTCTTCTCCCTCCCCCACAAAGTAACTAGAGTCTAACATTTATATCAAACAGTGCTTCATGTTTTCTTTAGTTTCATCACTTAAGCACACATTCCTAGAGAACATACTTTAGTCTTGACCATCTCAGTTATTGGTCTATATTTTAAGACAGGGAAGGTCACTTTCTATGCCTCTCTTTTTTCCCACAATTTATCTTTTAATGAACTTGAGTCATTGTCCCTGACCTTCCTACTGTCTGAGTCTTGGTGATTACTCAGCGTGTAAGGTGCAAGTCAACACACTCCGCTCTTTGATTCTTCAAGAAAATAAGTAGCAGCGTCCAGAGATCTGAACAAGCTCAGGTTCTGCCCTTTGAAACAGACCCCAGTGGGCTACAACAGGAAGCCACCAAAGCCTAGTCTTCTTTACATGATATTAGCAGCCATAGATGCTCAATGCCTAGATTCGGTATGTTCTTAGGAAAGATAAATGCTAATTTCCTAATTCAATCATTTCTTTTTCTTCTTTAGAAGTTAAAATACTTCTAAAAAAAGAGATATCCCCTATCGTCCAGCTGGGAAAGGCAGAACAGATGTTCTATTTCTGCTCTTTCTTTACTAGCTTTCTTTACTGGATGTTGACTGACTCCCTATCATGCTCCCAAGCTTATAAATATATTATAAATACATATTTAATACATATTAATATGTTACTATGAGTACATGTAGTCTAATGTATGCTGTAGGTTTTAATCTATTTCTACCATTACCCTTATTGATGCTTAAATGGACCCATCTTTTACTAGTT
This sequence comes from Petromus typicus, assembly GCA_004026965.1. Taxonomy (NCBI): domain Eukaryota; kingdom Metazoa; phylum Chordata; class Mammalia; order Rodentia; family Petromuridae; genus Petromus; species Petromus typicus. The sequence goes on along the minus strand of PVIR01000087.1, from coordinate 65,529 downwards.
GATGCCCTGCCTGTTTCTACATCTTTTAACACAATGCTATTGGTCTTTGGTTACCTCTTTGTTATTTAGTATGACAAGATACTGCTGTTACCTACTCAGCAGTGTCAGAGGAGCAATGCAAATGCTACCACAAATAGAATGACTTAAGATGAATGGAAAGACTCTGCATCTGTTCTCTTCACTCCCCCCTAAAACTTTGTAGTTGTATTGTATCTATGTTTTACATCCTAGAGCTATAGTACACTGTACGCTCTCCTTCTTGCCTTCCTTTGATCTTAGTCATTTAGGCTCTATATTTGAAGCTTGCCACCAATTCTCAATCTCAGCTTCTCCTGGGTTGTTTGGCTCATTTGAAGCTTGTTCTCTAGTAAATCCCTCAGGAAGAACTCACAAGAACAAAATGTCTTAACTTCTTGCATTTTGATAAGAGCTACCTCTGTCCTTTCTATCTAAAATTCAGTTTTCTGCATATAATATTCTATTTGCATTTTCTTTCCTTAAGGACCTTAAAAATATTACCTCATTTTCTGCTAGCAAAAAGCATTATTATCAAAAAAACTCTGATGATGATCTAATTTTTTCCCTTATAAGCTATTTTCTCTTTTTGGCTAGTGTTTGAATAATGTTTTCCTTGCAGTGCAGTAATTTTCTCAGAATACAATTTGGTATTACCCATTCAGGATCAATTTTTCAGGTACACTGTACCAGTTCCGATTTTTTAAAATTATTATTTCAAGGAAATTTTTCTTAAATTATAACTTCTAGTAATTTGTGTTCCCTTGCTTTGGTTTTCTTCTTCAGGGACTCATTATTATAATGTATAGTCTACCCCTCTGTACAGTATTATAATTTTCTCTCAGACACCTCTTAGTTACTTCTTTTTGATTTTTAAAAACTTTCTGCTTTTTCCCTTCTGTTATTTGTGTGTGTGTGTATGTTACTGAGAATCGAACTTAGGTTCTTGTGCTTGTATGGTAGGAGCAACATCACTGAGCTAGATCCCCAGCCCTTCTATTATCCTTAAGTCATTATCTGTTGCATTTCTTTATTCTTATACTCTTCCTAGTTTGGTCTTTATTTCTGATATGCCTTTTTCCCCCCATTTCTTCCTTAAATTTGTTATCCCCCCCCAAATTCTCATACAATCTCTGAATAGTTTTTCAATTGTCATTTATGCCATTCTCGCACTATTCTTAGTATCTCTTAGCCGATTTTGAAATGGCAAGTTATGGTTTGTTCTGTTTAGGGGGCATCCATTACTAGCATACTTCTCCTGTCTGTAGGCAAGTTGTCTTATTCCCTTTTGTTCTCCTTATAGGGACTGAACCCTGGGCCCTTGCACATGAAAAGCAAGCATACTACCACCAAGCTACATGCCCCATTTTCTTTATTTTATATTGAAACAAGATCTTGCTATATTGCCCAAATTGGCCTCAAACACCTTGTGATCCTCTTAACTCAGTCTCTCAGTAGCTGGGATTACAGGCAGTGCACCACCCCACCTACCCTGTACCTTATTTTTTTGTTCCTATAATAATTTTCCATAGGTTTTGCCCTTGATATTTGTGTGTGTGTGATCACTACTACCCACTGAACTTTGAGCAGAAGGCCTGCATGACACTGCCTCTTTGGGGGTGTTCATGCAATATTTTAATGCATGACATCTTATCTTAGGAAATTTCCTGTCACTCATTCTCTACTCTCTTTTCTCATAGAAATTCTCCTTCTTTGCTTCTTTTCTTTTCCTTATTCCGCTCTATTTCAGTTCCGCACCCCGAAGTTTCTCATCGACAGAGTCAAGGCGGCTGGAAGTTTAGCTTTGCTAGTCACAGTGCCTGAGCTTCCCAGGGTCTGGAGTCCTTCATCCTCTCAGAAGGTGCCACGATCCAGCAGCAGGGCGGCAGCCCCCTTGCCTGCATTAGCTTCTGTGATTACACCGCCTGCTGTGCTCCCCAATGAAAATCCATGCACTGCTAGGGAGTTGTCAGACCTGAGCCTCCTCTAATATCTCACTGCTTCCCTTTGCCTCTTCCTAGGCAGACCTGAGATCATGCAAGGCTTGTGCTTATGAGCAGTTGTCTCCCCGACACCAAAACCTGCCTGTCATCCAGTGTTCACAGGGATAGCTTAGAATGCCACTGAAATCTAGATTGTCCATTTATCTCAAGGAGCTCATGTGTCTCCACTGGAGCCACATCCCCACCTGGTGACCACTGGCTGGAGCTCAATGACCGTGTTCAGCAAGGAGGGCAGGTAGCAAGCTCTCTAGGCTGTGACCTCAGCCCCTCCGTTGATTCCCTGGCCACTGGCCCGGTTTACACCATTTTCCCAGCCCAACAATCTGCATCTGAGACTTCTAGAGTCAGTGGCACAAAGCAGGGAATGTGGATCTGGGAGCCCCTGACCAATTCAAGCAGTATTTTATGCTATCCCTCCCTCACAGTCCCTTACCCTACCCTGAATCCCAAGCATCCGACTCTGCTCTTTCTAGATTGTCCTTGGAAGCATTTGGGTTTCTACATTCCCAAGCCTCTTATTTCTGTTCGGCTGCTGGTTCTATAACACACATGAAAATCTTCAGGCTCCCTGTGTTCTGAGGTCATAAGAGAAGGTCTCAATGTTTATCAAAGAGTTTGAAAAGTGAACACAGGTAGGCCGGTTTTAACATGACCTGGGCAAGAGACAGAAGAGTGGAATCTGCCAGGAGCTAGGTCTGAGTTCATTGGACAGCTGAAGAGAAGACAAATCAAAGCCCTGGTTCTGGAAACAGGGCTGGAGTAAGCATTAGGCTGTGGCAATAAAGACCAGAGCTATCGATGGTCTGCAAACACACAGACAGGATCTGGAGAGTGAGTGAGGCCCAATGAAAGATGCATCTTAACAAAGCACCTTCTTCCCACTGGGTTCCTTCTGCGCTCAAATTAAAGAGCTCAGTGTTTATCAGATGTCTTCACATCACCCATGTAAGCTGTCATTCCCAAGAAGGTATCTAGACATGCAGAGTTGCTTCCATGCTCTGAAAATACTCTCATGTCTCTCACTGTACCTGCTGGTTTCTTTCTCTGTCTTTGTCCAGGCAACAAAACAACTCAGCTTTTACCTCTTCCAAAATCTTCATAGGCTGAGTGAAGGGCCTCTCTCTTGTTTGTGCTCTCCTAGGTGTTATTTCTTTCCTTATCTGTCTCGATTAAGTTAAAAGCTCCTTGGAATAAAAAAGGACCTCTTAAAAATGCTGTATCAGGCCGAAGATTTAGCTCAGTGGTTCCAGCACCTGCCTTGCAAGTGCAAGGGCCCGGGTTCGATCCCTGTTAACCACAAACAACAATACTGGGTGTGGAGACTCATGCCCAGCAGCAACCAGAATCATATACCACAGTGCTGGGTGTGGTGGCTCACGCCTGTAATCCCAGCATTCGGGAGGCAGAGGCAGGAGGATTGTTGTGAGTTTGATACTGAGCTCAGGGCCAGCCTAAACTACAAAGTGAGACCCTGTCTCACAAAACAACAACAACAACAAATGCTGTATCTCCTATACCTAGCATGTTACAGATGTTCAAGTATCTCTAACCATCTCTGCAGCCCTAGATAACACACAGATGAAGTTGGGACTAGGGCTCAACCACATGCAAATCACAAGAGACCAGTACCACATTCCAATGCGTATTGTTCAGATAGCCCGGGCAAGCCATGATACCTGACTGTCCTCTCAGGACCTTTCATCGTGTAGGACTTCCACTCTAATGACGTTAATTATTTTATTGCCAGTTTCATCAAGGAGACAACATGAGAGAGCACAGAGAGCAGCCCAGCCTTCCGAGTTATTGTTCTGAGATGGGAACAAGGTCCTAGTACTCATGAAAATGTGAGGACGGACAAAGCTTTTCACAGTCAGCTGTCATCATTGCTCAGAAGTTTCGAAGAGACCATCCAGAGGCTGGACAGAAAACATAACGGCCGTGGGGGACAGTGGAAGGCCATGCATCAGGGGAAGGCTGGCCATCCTGCACAGTCTCAGTCCCAAGGTGCACAACTACAGGATAAGCTCAGAGCTCAAAGCTAGAGTCTGTAGAAAGTGGATTCACCTACCTGGATCTCTGCCTCTCTCCTCCCCCCAGCTAAAGCCAATGAATTTCCTTAACAGTCATGTCTCTAGGGAAACATAGGCATTCTGCTTTTAGTAGCTCTGGACTCAACGACACCTCATCAGGCTACTCAGACCCTGCACTCTGATTCACAGTTGGGCTTTAAACTTTCCTCCATATGAAATCCTCATGCTAACTGGAGTTCTAGTTCTGAAAATTGAGGCGATGTTATGTACCTAATTTTGACCTACTGAATACACCAGCCCAGTATGTATGTCTTTGCTATACATTAGTATTCTCCTGAAATTTTTAAATATGTCAAATGCCTGAACTTTACTCCAGATCAAATAAATCAGGATCTCTGGTGCTAAGAAACTTGTGCATCAATATTTTCAAAGCTCCTTGGGAGCTAGAGTATTAGTTATCTAATACTATATAATAAATTACTGTAATACTTAGTGATTTAAAACAATAAATGCATGTGGTCTCACAGTTTCCGTGGATCCAAGAGTGGGACAATTGGGTGTCCCATGAGATTTTAGGCAAGATGTCAACTGGAGACTGGAAGATGTCTTGCCAAGATGCTTATATGGGCACATGAATCTCTTCCAGAACATTCTCACAACACAGCAGCTTATTTACTCCAGAGGAAGTGATCTAAGAAAAACATGAGCGAGGCAGAAACCAGTTGTTTTTTTCCCACAATACATTCTTGGTTATATGGAATAGGCCAATTTAATGTGGGAAGGGCTCATTGGAAACTGATATTTTTATTTGTTTGCTCACTATTTTGTTTTTTGAGACAAGGTCTTGCTTTGCAGTTCAGGCTGCCCTTGAACTTGAAGCAATCTTTCTGCCTCAGCTTCCTGAGTGCTGGGATTATGAGTATACCCATCCTTCCCAGCTTCACAAGGGACTATTTTTAAACTGGTTACCATACTAGATATCTTTAAAATATACCAGGATTGAGAATCACTGTGTCTAGTCCCTCTGCAGCTGAGACTTTACATTAAATATCCCTGGGATATTTCCCTTCTTTTTTGGAAACAGGATCTCATTTTGTAGTTCAGTCTGGCCCTGAGCTTACAATGTAGGTCAGGCAAACTTTGAATTCACAGTAATCCTCCTGCCTCTGCCTCCGGAGTGTTGGGATTACAGGCTTGAGCTACCATGCCCAGCATTGTGATATGTGTTATTGCTGGTGGGCGTGACTTACCAGCCATGGCATAGTTGCTTGTGGTTACAGGAGCTCAAACTAGGGACCTTGTGATTGCAAGGAAGGCACTGGAAACATTGAGCTAAATCCCTGACCTGGGATATTTCCTTTCTTAGTTTTAAATCTCTCAGCAACTGGGCATTGTAGGCTATGTTGGGAGAGGGTTGGGAGTGGGGGAAACGGGACTTCGAGTCCCTCTTAAATGTGCACCATGGATATCCTTTACAAAATCCCTTCCATAGCCTTCTCTCATTTGATTCTGAAGCAAGCAAGAGTTACTGGTGTTTATTCTCTTCCTACAGCAAACAGCCAGAAAGGTTTGAATCTTTTTAACTGTAATGAAAACTTTTGTACATAATTCTTTGTTCTGCTAGCAGATTGTTCCCACTGGGTAGATTCTGTAACATGAAAATACTAGTTCAAATCTTCTTACCCTCGCATAGTGAGTCTCCAAGTATTTCTGTAAGTTATGTAGTTGTTTTTCTATTTCTTGTTTACATTTATCCTGTGAATTTAAACATCACAACACTGTTAAAAACTGAAAATCTCCTAACAATCATGGAGTATAGTTCCGAGTCATCATTATGGGCAGTGGGCCCAACATAAATGGCCTCTCTCCTACACTCCACCACTAACCTCCTGTCACCCCACCCTGTTCCTTTTTCAATGTATTCCTGACTCACAGGCTTAACTTCAGCTTCTCAAATATACTACTCTGTTATCCTCTGCAAGGCTCCTGTATAAGTTCCCCCTCCAAGTTGGGCTCAGATAACTTGTACTTACTCTTATCAGGTATAAGTCACTTCCCCAAAGAGATGCTTCCGGATATTTCAGCCTAAAGAGTTTACCAGTGGAACTCTATTCTGTTCCCTCATAGCATTTCTCACAAAGTGCAACCATGTACTTAATTAGGTGGTTATCTGTTTATTTCACTAGATGAGAACTTCCATGAGCTCACTGATCATGTATTTTCTCTGCTACCTTCCACACTTTCCCAGATCATAACTCAGCCCCTGGTATACAGGAGGGGTTCATAAAGTGCTTACTGAATTAACATTTGCAAATAGAAAACCAAGGTCCAGAAACATGTAGAGGCATGCCCACTGTCAGTCATGCAAGTACTAAGATACTTACCTGGTACCAGCTGGCAAAGTTAAATTCAGTATTTCCATTCTACACCTAGTATCCATCCTTCCTCTGGAATTACATCACATGAAGCATTGTCTATATTCCTAGTTCTATAAGTGTCTTCAAGACTTCCTAGCCAAGTTGTCCAGGTGATCAAGGGTTTGTTTCTTCATTATAAAGTGATGACTAGGCTCTTGTGTAATAATGAGAAGTATTCTTTTCAAGTGACCTTGAATTTCATTATAAGAATCCATGTCTCTGTCAGTTTCTGTGTGGTCTTTAGGTTGTTTCCAGGCAACCAGTCCTGAAAGACCAAGTTCACTGGCTGTAATTCTTTAATATGTCCCTCAAACCACTGGGATGTTTGCTCCGTGGTTTATGTTCTTGTTGCTCTCACCACCAGTGTTTGAAGGAAAAACATACAGCTTCCCTTGTCCTCAGGCACAGGACCAAGTGCTCCATGCAGCTTGGGGGTTTCGGGTTGCAGGATCCTGGGAGACAAAGAACAGAAGTCAAGAGAGAGACCTTACCCTTGACCAGTTCCCAAGCACCAATGCTAAACAAATTCTAGTCCCCCACACCTTATTTATTGGCTGCATAACTTGGGGAGGTTATTTAATGTCACCCTCAGTTACTCCAACTAAAAAATGGGTTGCAGAATAGTTGTATACTAGATGCATTGTAAAAATCAAATGGTGCCATCCATATAAATAATCTCGCACTTAATACATCCTCAGTAAATGTAAATTTCCTCTCCATATTCATTATTGAAAGAAAATGCTCATATCTGGTAGAGGTTCAAAATCAGAAGGAAAAGAAAGGAGGAAGACAGGATGAAACTTGATCTGAGAACTTTCTGTGCAGTGCCAGCATTCCCTGTGCCCTGTTTCTTTCCCTAGCTGAGTTTTAGGGAAGAATGTTAATTGCAGCCCAGGAGAATCAGCTCCAGCTCCCAGAATCCTTTTTGGGATGTCTTATGTGCAAATTCTGTCACCGAGGGAAGGCTGAGACCTCTCCCATGGACTAGTTGTATTTTCTTGTCTTCACCCCCTCCAGTGGTTCTGTTTCCTACAGGTTGTCGCCCCTCAGGCTCCCCACCTCACTCCTTCCCTCACTACTTCAAATCCTCTGTTTTCTCTCTCCCCTCCTAGCTTCCAGACAGTGGTGCAGACAAAAAGACCATTTATAACAGCTTTTCTGACAGCTGGACATTATTTAATTACAACTTCTAGCAGCCTCATAGTGTGCCAAAGGCTATTTAAAGTTCTAGATGGCAGAAAGAGAAATGAGAAAACTTATGAGTCTTTTGGGGGTGGGGATAAGAAAGCTCAGGGTAGGCAGCAGCAGGAAGGACTCTTAGGCACCCTGCATGATGTAGCATTTCTCAGATCCTGATTGGGAGAGTCAGAATCTCGGGGGTGGGGGGACGACTTCAAGCCAGCTGGGGGATGGGTACAGAATCAACTGAACAGAATTTGACATTCATATCTACTGCTGTGTTTGACAGAGAAACTGAAGCACATAGAGGAGAAAGGACTGACCCAAAATCACACAGTAATGGTGAAATTTTGAGGAAGATATTTATGCAGCCTCAGCCTTGCTCCTCCCTCTATGCATGAGTCACACCTACCCTGTTTAGTTTTCTGTACACTGACAGCCACACATTGGCGGTGTCATTTTGGAAGGCAAAACTGCTACACATGTTATTATGGGTGTAATGCAAGGACAATGTTGTTGAGGGCCAGTGTTTGGTCATCTGTTTTACAGTTAGCTGCTACCCTTACAACTTGCTAGACTTCGAGTTGCTGCAACCAGAGTGAGGAGAGAAGACTCCCCAACAAAGTGAGGCTAAAGAAGGCAAAACTACTACATAATGCTATACCTTGGAGAAAGAGGGCCAAAGTCTAACTGCAAATACAAATAGGCAAATCAATGATTATAATAATGGCTTCATGGATTGAAGCCTATTTTCACTAACATTATTAATTACTAGCGTGTCACCATTCTGACATTTCTATGAAACAAAATATATATTATTTACATGACTTCAAAAAAGAGAAAATGGAAGTTTGAGAAATTAAGCTCCTAAGTTCCTAGGGGTTAGTAGGACAAAAATTCAAACTCAACTTTATTTCCACAATCTTCTTTTCATCATACTAATAATTCTCAATCCTGGTTGCACACTAAAATGCTTCAGTAAATTACACCAAAGCCAAAGTCTTACTGGTTGGTCACAGCAGAAACTACATGGTGGAGAGGGCTACACCTCATGCCAGTGGCTTCTGTTATTCCCAGTTCTCCATATTGTTCTCTTAGGAGCCCTGCTATAGTTACTTTCTTGCCTGTAGTCTCAGTCACTGCCTCTATCCCTTGTAATTCTCACATTTAAAACAGTGTCTTCTCACATTTAACTCTGATCCAATTGAATCTGCTAATTCTAGCAGCCCTTAAGCCTCTGCTGGTCTTTCCTTGTAGGCTGAATCTGGGACAGAGCTTAGCATGCAGGAAGTTGGTAAAGCATGCTCTGGAGATCATCACCTATGGGAACAAAAGACCAGTGTGACAGTGAGTCCTTGGTGCTAAAATGTGCCTGAGTGATGGCACAGCACCACATCAGCACTTAGAGGGAACAGCATTGGTGTGCAAGCTGAGGAAGAATCCTCTTTCCAGAGAGTTAGAATAATCCCACGGGAGCACAGCTCTGAGCCCTCCTGAAATGGACTTCCATGTACCTCTTTGTATCGTTGGTGCCACCCTCTTGCTCCTCCCCAGAGACTGAGTCCATACCCCTTAAGGGCTTACCTGAACCCGGCTGGGTGGCTCAGCAGATCAGCCCACCTGTCATCCTTTGACAAGAGTCTTTGCATCCGCTGGCACGATCTCTTCTCCTTCTCCCTATGCAGCTCTGGAAGCTATAGGCAGTTTTTCTTCCTTACATTCTTTCTGGCTTTTTTAGCATTTGAAAGCCAGTCACCAATTCAATGTGTCTCCACCCCAAGCGTCAAAACAGTGTCTTCTCTTGAGTATATCATAGAGAAATGGGAGATAAAAACAGAACTTAGGAAAAATCGCAAAGTTGTTGTTAAAATGCCATGCATGTAGAAATAATTGTTCAAAGGAGGAAATCATTCTCTTTATCTGGACAGATCAGGAGAAAGGCTTCTATATAAGCAAGGCTTAGGAAACATGTTAAAATGCTGGGACATAATTTTGAAAAATGAGTACAAGTCTGTCCACCAGATACAGTAGAGAAAAACATTCCAGACTCAGATTTTTGCAAAGGCTGGAATCCCAACCCTGCAGGGTGTTCACAAGCAGTGTACACTCCTAAATCATTGCTTAGATCATGGGGTGCTTGAGATGGGGCACCCAAGAGAGAAAATTAGGAAAGATCGGTGAGGGTGAAAATGGAGTTGTCTGTAATCACACAAAGGAACTGGGCCCTTGCCCTGAAGACAATAATCCCCCTTTGAAGAGCTCTCAACATGAGCTGTCACATTTTTAAATATATGACATAATAAAGGGGATTCTCTGTCCTGTTCCTTCCTAATCCATCTTCCTTTCTCTGGCCCTACAGTAACCTCAAGTAAACAAACCTTTCCCTTGCCCCATACTGCTCTGATTTCTTCATCTATCCTCAGTTGGATATGAATGCATAAATCAATCTACCTTGTAGCACCAGTCCTACCCACCTCCTTACAATGAAAGCTTTGGGGCTTCTTCATGGAGCCATAGATTCCCAGCCACGGCCATAAACGCAGTCCTCCTGGAGGAGAGCTGGGAAGTCATCGCCTAGCACTTTTCTCTAGTCTCATTTAGGGTGCTCTGATGTCTGCAGAAAAGAAATGGCACATATAGAAATAGAAAATGCTCAATGTAAAATAGGGTGAAAGGGGAAAATGTTGAGATTGTAACAAAAAAGTAAGGAAACAAATTTTATGTATATAGGGGGGGTGGTAGGGTGGGTAGGGCTATGGGAAAAAATGAGAATTAAGTTGTCTTATAGTGGTACAAATCCCCATTATGGAGTGCAATCATGATGTGTATATTTAATGTACCAATAAAGATAAAAAAAAAAAAGAAATGGCACATATAGATCCAGGTACACATAGAGCCTCAAGGACGGGACTAGGACTCCTCATCAGGTCTAGTTCGAGTTAGTCCTGAACAAAGCAGCATTGAGTATTGCTTCTTTCAAGCCTTCCCTGTAAAGCCTGCCCCAACTGGGCAATTTCTTCCCCACTCAGGTTCTTTCATACACACACCAGCACACAGAACCTTCCTGTGGACCAAGACCTCTTCTGAAACTCCACCTACCTCTGCTCTTTCCAACAAACCCTTCTGTTTTTCATCATGACCTTGTGTATGTCTGTGTACATGTACATATGTGTAGCACTGAGGATTAAACTCCAGGGACCACTGAACTACATCCTCATCATCCTATCCTTTGTATATCATCTCTATGAGTGTATATTTTTATACAGATGTATGAGTTTCTTTGTGGCTGATTTGTACATGTGTATAATATCCTTTCATCATTTTCATCTCCCACTTCCTTTGCATCACCATTTTTATATTATTTTGAGACAAGACTTGTTTAGTTGTCCAAGGTGACCTTGAACTTGCAATACTCCTGCTTCACCCTCCTGAGTAGCTGAGATTTCAAGCATATGCTATGATGTGCCACCTCATCACTGTCTTTTGTTCTCTCAAAATATATGGTTTCAGATTCCGTTCTCACTATTTATATTAGTATTTTCCAAGAAAAAGTATAAATGACACTAAATTAAGAAATGGAAGGTAATGACTCTGTCACATTCTCTCAGACCTTGAGCAGATTACTTAATTTCTTCCTGTGTAGCTAAGGTTTATTTTCAACTTTCTTTTATGTCCCTTGTACATTAAGAGTCTAGTACTGTAACATTCTCTTCACCCAGTGGTAAGTTAGAGCGAGCCTTTTGGGGCTAAGAACAGCCAATTACATTTATCTTTCCCTGTTTAAGTCACTTTCCTAGTCACTAGGACAAAGACTGAAAACTTACAGCAGGAGAGGTTAATTTTGGCTTTTGTTTTCTGGAAGTTTCAGTTTCTAGTCAGGCAGTTCAGGAATAAATGGCATAGGCTAAGGGCAGAGTGGGGAAAAATTGCTGCTCAAGTTATGGTGACTATGAAGCAGAAGGGAGCAAAGGAGGGAGATAAGTCCTGGCAGATGACAACACCCGTGAGCCTCGTCTTCTGACCATACCTCAGCTTTTAACAACAAGGTAACTACCATTTTCCCATGGTCAGAGCACCTTCTGGAAGCCCTGCCTGTGCTCTGGGGAGGCTCTTGGGAGACTTCAAGGTATAAACCAAAATACTCCCCAATTCTCATGAGGTTTGATGGCTTAAAGTCAGATGTGGTGGGAATTTACACCAGGGAAATGAGGAAATGCTAAAATCAGACTTTTCTTAGGAGAAAGGACAGCTGATTCAGTAGCATCGTGATTAAATCCTTCCTCTCAAATCTCAGTCAAAGCAAGGGTCAGCATCCTCACAAATACGCTTGAAAGCAAATAGTATCTCAACCCAAAACCAAGTATTTCTGGTACAACAAGGTGTGTTGAGGGTGAGACAGCACAGCTTTCTGCTACTGACTTAACATCTTGGGTTTGCATTGTTCTCCAGCTGGAGTTCTGCATCTCACTCGTGTATCTACTGCTTCAAAATACTACCACCAATATTTACTTTTCAAACCAGCTTTATAAAATCTTCAGTTCTTTAATCAAGATCAATCTTCACTTCTTTGATTTGTGGAATCAGCAAGGTGTCCACACACCTGCACAGTGGATTCCTTGAGAGTGTAAACTATCTTTTCCACTTCTATCCACAATTAAGCAGGCACAGTATTCTGTCAACAGTGGTATTAATAAACATCTGGGTGATGAGGACTTCAGTACTTTCAGATGTGCAGAAAACATATGCTTCCCTCATATGTACTATTTTCTTAGAAACAGAGTGCATAGTTATGATAATGAATTTACATAATGAAAAAGGATCTATAATGAAAAGCAAGCTTTCCCATGCTCCGTCCTTTTTTTAAAGCAATGTTACAAGAGCTACGTGTCCTGTCCAGGAGGAACCTCATAGATATGCCCACTTGGACCTGTGGATGGACCTTTTAATTTAGCACAAGGGGAGCCACTCTGTCCTGTAGAGTTGTTTTTTTTTCCTTAGTATGTCTCAGAGATACTTCCATCAACACAACTAGACCGACTTCATTCTTTTTCAAGGCCGTGTGGTAGTTTTTCATATGAATGGATTGCATTTTATATAAGCAATCCCTGGGTGACGGAAATTTAAGTTGCTCCCTGTGGTGGATGTTGTCAAGAATGCAGCAATTAGAACCCTGCTACACAAGTCTCTGCCTCCATAGATAAATATATCTGCGAAAAATTACACCTTACAAAGGAATGGCATGTCTTTAATTTTGATGGGTTTCACAGGATTTTCTTCCCCAAGCACAGAGGCCTGAATGCTCTTCTCTCTCTCTCTCTCTCTCTCTCTCTCTCTCTCCATCTTTATCAGCTTCTTCACTCTATTCATTGCTTTTGTCCACCTCGCCTAGCATGGGAAGCATATTGTCACTTTAACAGTCATCCCACCAGACACTCGGGGAGTGACAAAGAAGACCAGCCTTGTGCTGCCACCCAGGGGGTGGGACAGATCACTCATTCCTCAGAGGAACAAGTACCAGCCTCAGTGGGTGAACCTCTGGATATTATTTCTTTGAACACACTCAATCTCTTGAGCTACTTTTTGTCACCACCCATAAGCCAATAGCCAAAACAGGGAAGAGGCCTTCACATGTTTATCACTCACTGTGACCACGCCCTCCAGGGCAAGGAGAGAGAACAAGGTATGTTTCCCTGCTCATCAGCTGGGCAGCCAGCACAAGCTCCCTCCATCTCTGATGGCCCTACATATTTTTTCAGGAAGTACATATTTTTTCTGTAAGGTATTTTTCATTTTAGCTCTGGATATCACATGTCAAGAGGCACAGGAGATACAAGATGAGTTTGATGGTACACAGGTAATATTACCCCAGAAACTCAGGAATCCCTGACTCACCCCTTCTGATAGTCATACTCTCTATATTACGGTGTTGCAGACTAGGGAATGACACTTGAAGAAACCTGGTAAGATAAGCAAGGAGCACTTTTTCTGTGGTGGGCAAGTCCCCAGTGTTCTTGACATAGTCATGCTGTGGTGTGACCTTGCTGCAGGTCCAGAAGAGGTAGGACCAAGAGCATAGTTACAGATGGCTTGGAGGACTCCTGCCCTGCCTGGACTCCTCACTTCACAGCGACCAGACTGCCAAGGGGATGTCACACACATGCAGTGAATTCTCTGCTCACAGTGGTCCTTCCTGCTAGTCAAACATGGCCTGATGAGTATCTGGGTCCTGCAGCAACCAGCCTTTCCTGGAGATGAATTAATAGAGAATGAGCTGAAGGTGTCGGAATGAGCACCACAGCCATCGACTTGGTGAAGGGTCTTAACAGCACTTCTTAGGAAGCCCATGTTCTTTATCGCACTAGGCCAGCTGCTCTTTATATCACCAGTGCCTGTGAAAGAGCCCACCGAGGCATCACCCTGGATGAAAGAAGTCTCAGAGAAGAGGAGAGGGACCCGGAATGTAGCTCAGTGGTTCCACCAAAAAAAAAATAATAATAATAATAAAGAAGAGGATGAGAGGACTTTTTTCTTTTTTCTAAAAAGCATTATGGAACAGATGGGTTGGACACATTCAATGGGTTACTAAGGGTAATTTTGATTCAGAGGGTACCAACGACAGAGAGGCAGATGTCAGATCAATCAAAGAAATGTTTTCAACAGTCCAATTCTTCCAAATAAACAATTATCTGTTTGAGCAGTCATGATTTCCCCATCAGTAGAAGCATTCAACTATAGAGGGAAATATTCTGGCAGCGTTTCAGGGACTAGAGACCTGAACAATATGGACTTTAAGCATTGACAGTCTTTGGGAATTAGACTCTGTGAGATGTTCTTGCCTAAGAAAATTGAGCTTGATTCCATCCAACACTCTGCTCCCTCACACCCTAGTGGAGTCTGCATGTTCAAGGCCTGTCTGCAGCAGCTGGAGGAACGTGGATGCCAGTGAAGACCTCCTCTCTGCCCAAGCAATTGCCATTCTCCAAATAGCAGAGCAGAATCTCCTCTTACCCTTTTGTGAATAGCATCTGTGTTGACCCATTAAACTGTCTACTCTTTTCAAAGCTCATCCTGTGTCTCTCACAAGCAAGGAGACAGCTGTGGTGTATTGGTCAGATCCCAAATATACTTTATCCCAAATATTTTTATCTGCACCCCCAACAGGGGTGGAGGACTGTCTTTCAGTGCTGAGTTTGTTGTCGGGTGTCTTATCATTGGCAATGCCATCTGTTTAGGGAAGGAAATGGGCATCATTCACTGGGGTCATCCATTCCTGAAATCAGAATCACTCCGAACACATATTCCCCAGAGTCAGAATTTGACAAATGGCAAAATAAACTCAGCATACACAGAGAAATGAAGCCCCTCCAGCTACTAAAAAGCCATTGTCATCCTCCTGCAACTGCACAGACGCACCATCCTCAGCCTCCTGTGTGAGTGAAGTACTCAGTGGGACACATGCACAGCACCTGCAGCCATGAACAGCTCAGCTCTGGTTACTTATTTCCAAACCCCCAACATCCCTGTCTGGGGATGTCCCCCAGGTTCATGAGACCCTCAAAATTAAAACTGAATAATCGCACAGCAACGATGAAGGTCTGGAGAGAAGGGTGAGAAGGCTAGCCTGTCTGGAGCTGGTTATTCACCCCTGGCAAGTTCTCTGGAGTGCAAATGTGGGGAGGGCACACTGGCTGCCCTGAGGAACGGACTGATCTCGGTCAATTTGTTCAGCGAGGGGAGGACAACAAGAAAATTAATGAATTGTGTTCCTGTTGAGATCTCCAAATCACTGTGATTAAGCTTTCACCTTTATTCTGTCCTGAAGTGGGCATGCATGTAGCAACGTCTCAAATCCTGTGCACCAGTGACACAGAGGGCTCAGCTCAGCAAACCCTCGGGTGTCGACTGCAAACACAAGGCACAGACATCAACCCACCACGAGGCGGGAATGGAGGCCCAGAGGCGCTGCCTGGCAGAAGGGCCTGGACTGCTGCTCCCTGCTCCAAGCGTTGTTAGAAATGACCTCACTTACCCCAGAGAAATAACTTCCTCAGTCTGATGCAGCTCACTCTCTGGGACCTCCAAGGCTCCTGTTGGAACAGGAAGGACCATGGGGAGAACCACACACAGGGGCCACTGATTAGGTCCCAAAAAGAGGATCAACCTCTGGGAAGTGAAGAGCAAATGGGATCAGAGGATCAGGACATTTCTCTTTTTTTTTTTTGCTTTTTCATCCATTTCCTTCACTGTGTTCTATTTATTATTCCTTCAGTATTTCTTTCTCCCTCTTTCTTTCTCTCTAGCTCTGGCTCTATGAATGCCTCTTCCCTTCCCCCCTTATCTCTTTCCTCCATTCCTTCTAGAGGCTTCCACCACACTGACCAGCTGCTGCAGCCACCTGCCATGTGCGAGGGCCTGAACCTTCTTGCATGAAATGAATCCCCCCCCACTGTCCCACAGAAGATTCCAAACAGTCTCAAATGAAAGTGTTAGGAGGCTGTCATCCTCCCATTCAAGGGGACTCCTCTCTACCTGAGACCCGCCGAGCATGAATGACTTGCCCAAAGCCACAGAAAAAAAACCGATGCAGTTGAGGGAAGAACTGGGATTCCAGCCAGCCCAGGTGGGTGGTCTGGAGACTCTAATTGGTGGGAGAAGGCCCAGAGGTCACATCAGAATGCCAAGCGTCCAGGGATGGGTCCCACAGGCATGCACAGATGAGACCAAAGCTCAGGTCTTGATTAGAGGATGAACAGGGAGAAGGGGAGACCACAGGGAGAAGGGTCACAGGAGAGGAGGAGACTCTTCGGACCATGTTTGATCTTAATATCAAGGGAGCATTAAAAGACATCCCCAGTAAGCAATGGAGTACAGCCTAATGCAATTTCAGTGACAGAACCAAATTAAAATTTAAAAGAGAAACGTGTTTGGCATTTTCAGGGCAAATGGACCTTATTAAGGATGGGCGATTGCTCTCTCTGAGCCCAAAGAGCCTGACTTGCCCTCCTGCAGAGGCGTTGAGGTCTTGGCACATAGAGGAGGCCCAGGGGTAAAGAGAAAGAGGAAAGATCACCATAGCACACTCTACCCTCCAGGGGGCTTCAGCCAAGCCCAGACTGCAGCCAACAGCTGGGGACTCAGCCAACTAGCCAAGGGTCTACTCTGTCTCCCACAATTCCACTTATCTCCCTTCCTCTTCCTTCTTTTCCTCCCTTGCTCTTCCCCCTTTTCCAGAGATTTACTGCTTGTTGCTCAACCTGCTCCAACTAGACTCTCCTAGAGTTGAACCTCCAGCCTCCTCAGAGCAATTGCTGTATTAACTTCTTAAATTCTCTCCTCTGCTCTGAGCACTGGCTCCTGCTACTACTTCTCTGTGCTGTTTTACTTGTCCAGTCTGTACGAATCCATTGAGCCAGACTTCCATGCATCGAGTCTTAAGTAAGGAAAACTGTGCGGGGCTGGAACTGGCTGGATGAATGAAATGCCATGGAGCAGGTGGGGGAGGCCTTGCTCTCAAGCTCCTGGAAGGAAGCTCAGTGTGGGCACCAGAGAGTCTGTGAGCCTCCTTCTGTGATGTACTGGAGACACTCTACTTGGCTCATCTTAATATTAGCCCTAAAACCAAGTATGAGTGCAGTGAAGTGCTTTCTACTGCATTGAACTCATATGCCAAGAGGAGCCTCAGAACAGGGAATACAAACTAGGTTAGTGCTGAAAGGAATGTGGCAGGGTGCAGGGAGGGTGTGAACAGGGGACCTGTTCCAATCTGAGAGGGATGCTGAAGGCTTCACTGAGAATAACAGAGGCTGAGCTCTGAGGAGGCAAAGTCTGTAAAGGGAATAATGGCGCTAAGGACAGAAGGAGCAGCACGCTGAACTCTGCAACAGCAAGGAAAGGCTTTGCCCGAAGAGTCCACTAGGCTGCTGGGAGAGTGCATGCATCGAGACTCCATTCTAAGGAGAAGAAGTGAGGCTGGATGA
Source organism: Petromus typicus (assembly GCA_004026965.1). Lineage (NCBI taxonomy): Eukaryota > Metazoa > Chordata > Mammalia > Rodentia > Petromuridae > Petromus > Petromus typicus. Next base: position 47,908 of record PVIR01000087.1, on the reverse strand, counting down.
GGCTTTCCTCCCCAGAATCAAAACAGAGCTGAGCTAGAAGCAATCTGAACCATCCTGATTAGAAACTGGATGGTTCAGGCCAGTGTAATGGCAACAGAGGAGAGATGAGTGGGCAGCGTGGAGAGGCGACAGAGAGGTCAACCTGACTATATATGGCTGCATTCAGGATGGAATTGGAGGCACGCACAGAAAGCTTGTTGACTGACTGATGGTTACTCATTGGTGCTAATAGCTTTAATCAAGGGAAAAGATCTCAATAAAAACAAATTATTAGTCTTTATAATAGAAGTGTCAATGGGTCTTTAATGAATGAATTTGCTAATTCTTCTTCCCGCTGAGGCATTCATTCTTGGATGAGGACATTTAAGACTTTGACCCAGAGTCCAAGCTCTGCTCTGGGGGCTGTGTCACATTGCATTTGGCACTGAGCACCTTGGAGAGGTCAGTGTGGTGTCCCACAAGGGTGCCCCTATCTGGCCTCCTCAGATCCTCAAAATCCAAGTACCTGTAAAGCCTGCAGTCTGTCTGCAGACATTGCACTCTGCTGAGGACAGCAGATATGAGGCTCTTGCACTCTCCTCCTTTCCTCAGTTACCCCTTATTGGCCTCACAGCCTCTCTGAGCTCCAGTTTTTTCCTTGCTCTGGCCATTCAGAGCCCCTTCTCCACAGGCAAGTACACAGTTCCTTTCCTCTCTCTGGCTTTGGACCTAAACCACGGCATCAACTTCTCTTCTTCTTCCTAATACCTTTCTCACACTCTTGGAAGCAGAAAAGATGATGCAGGCAGATTTCCTCTCAGCCTGTGCTTACTCACTCATCCCCAGTGATATGACTCATAGCAGCCTGAGAATTCCCTGAGAAACAGAACCTTTGCCCCATCTCATGGATATTTCATTGTATTGTCCTCAGCCAGACTAGGGTTTTAATTTTGATTCCATCTCCCTCTCTGTCTGAACTTGGGCAAGTGATTTAACCTTTCTGGCCCTGCCTGTCTATGAGGGAAGATTACTCAAGACCTCAGGGTCTGCTGCAGTGAAGATGACAGGAAGACACGTGTGGAAAGCCTGGCCCAGTGCTCCCCCATAGGAGGCCAGCCGTAGCTCAGCGGCCCTTCTACCTCTCCTCCTGGACTTGCCATGAGCCATGTGCAGTCAGCTCAGGATGAGAATCCATGGCATCCAGCTCACCAACAGCATCCTTAGATGTACATGGGTTGCACAGATGTGGTGAGGCCCAAACCACCAGCCAGTGGCGCCAGGCAGTTGAACAACGAACTCATCACCCCTTCCCTTTGAGCCTGAGAGAAACCAATAGGCCAAGGAGGGCTGGGAAATGTCCCATCAAGGCTTGGGCTAAATGAACCAAAAGTGAGCAAGAGGAGCCAGTGCCTAAAGACAGCTTAGAGTTGGGTTTGTATTTTTATTGAACTTCAAATGAAATCATGGCAGTCATGGTTTGTTTGAACCCCGACCAACCTCTCTGGAGAGTCTCTTAGAAGACTGTCACTCCAGTATTGCTACACCCCAGAGCAGGGGAAGCCTTTCTACTTTCCTCTCATTTTGCCTTCATTGCGATGCCGCAGTGTAAGATGGATGCCATTCTCCTATTTTACAGATCAGGAAACTGAGACTCACCGGTGTCTTGCTCAGAGGCCTCTGCTTGCAACACTTGCTTAGAACCACACACTGAACCTATGAGAATGCTGGTCCTTACAACAGAACTGTAAATCCCAAGGCCTTTCTTCCTTTTTCCTTCCTTTTGCCTCCTTAGTCCTTAGACTCCTGAATTAGAGTTTTATCTAACTGCTGTTCGAACCCCCAGAGCAGCAGATGCCTGGGTTTGCTCTGGGCCTAAAAGAACCCATTATGCCTTTCTCTTCTACCCCCTCCAGCTTTCCCTCCTCCAAAATCAGTCCAGCAGGAAGGCTCACTTGCCCAGTGAGGGAGACTATTTGAAAACTCTCTTCCAATTACCATTTTAATTAACATCAGATTGACATAATGACAGATCAGCTCAGGAAATCTGGCTCGAGTTACATGGATATTCGTTCAGGAGCTCAGAATTGGAGAAGCTCTTTTTTCCCACCTCAACATTTGTCTAATCATTTGAGGACAAATGGTAACAATCATCTAGTCCAAATTCAAAACAATAGGGTTGAAAATTGCTATTCTAATGAGCATTCTTAGGAAGACTGCTAAGAGGACCACACACAGCAGCCCAGCCTGAGGTGGCCCAGGTGGAAAACCAGCCCATGTCCATTTGCAGTTCTAGTGCCAACTTGACTGTGGTCATTCATGCATCATTCGCTTATTCATTCATCTGCTCATTTCCACTCATTTTCACCTATTGTAATTGTTAGTGATTTTTCAGTTTTTATGCATTCATTGAATCTTTTATTCATTGAATCTTCTATTCATTTATTCACTCTTCTGTCTTTTCTTTATTCAGGCACACACATTCATCCAGTCGGTATTTTATGGACACCTTCTGTGTGCCAGAAACATCTCCAATAAGAATCTGCTGACATTATCTGCTGGCGTCCCTTCCAACCCTAGACATCATTGGCTGGATGCAAAAAAAAATCTGCCTTTGCAGAGTCTGTAAAACTATCCTTAGGGCAAGAAGAGTTGTCAAGGGGTCATATGCCCATGGAGGGGAATCTCCTGACCATACAAGTGACAGCAGTGTAGGTGTGGATAGAAAGAACTTAGAGAACAACTGGTTTAGGAAAGGATATTGACAATCTGAAGGCTCAGGACTGGAAAAAGGGAGGAGGTGCGTGGGGAGAGGAGTGGACACTGGAGCCCTTTGATGAGAACAAGCAATGGCCATGGTATGAAGTGACAGGGACAATCTAGGAGACTGGGGATGAGTCAAGGGATGGGATCAAATATGAGGAAGCTTACTCTGAGGTCTGGCATGCCAGGTGAGTTTGCTTCTCACAAACAGAAGTTCTCTAACCCTGATCTGCTGAAGAACTTGTTACAAAGTCTGCACTAGTTATGTCGTTGGTGGTGGTGTTGTTGGTTATGTTGGTATTGTTGTTGTTGTTGTTCTTCTTCTTCTTCTTCTTTTTCTCAACTCACTGAGCAAAATTATAACCCAAAGAATGGAGTTTTTTCAATATTTCCTTTCTCTCATGTCAGTTTCCAAACTGTGAGTGTCCCTTACCCATATGGACAAGCACTGGGTATGAGAAAGTATCGATTTGGCATAAAATACATACTTTTTTATCTAGAGGCACCTGTTCCACAGCTGTGATTCCTGGGAGCTGTGGCCCTAATTGCTTTTTTTAGTCACTGCTACTGCAAAAAGCAAATGAGAAAGGAGATGCTTTTAACAGCCAGGCTTGTAAAGTTCAGTGTTTATATCCCTCATTGCTACCTATCTGTGGTGGACACAGTTCCTGGGGTCAGCCTTGTGAGAGCTTCTCCATCATGAAGCTGACCTCTACACTGAACCTTTGCCACTCTCAGTCCATGGTTCATGGCTGCGAATCACACATCATGCAACTGTATCTGAACATTTGGCTCTAGGGAGTTGTGTTGAGGCGAGCTGCTGTGCTGGTTTGGGCTGATTTAGGTTAGGCTGGATTGGATAGACTAGAATGGGTGGAAACTAGAGCAGTTTGAATGAAGTCAGACAGACAAGCTTAGAAAAGAACAAAGCTAACCAAGAGGCCACCCAAGCTCAGCTAAGATTCCAGAAGATCAGTTGTGGATGAATGTAGACTTAAATATATACCTAAGGCTCTTCCTCTGTAGCTTCATTGTCCATACTCTCCTCCACAAGCATAAGCTAAATGTCCCGGCTCACCTCCTCCCCAAGACTCTCGTTTATCAAGCTTCAGAAGATACTGCTGCCAGCCACAAATGTTCATCTCCTAGTACAATTCCATTTGCTCTGGATGAAGTAATTAATTGGAATGGTTGGAGGAAAAATGACCATGCTTAAGAGAAACTCAACGTTCCCTTGAGCATTCTTATCAGAAAATTCTCTGATTTTAACATTAGAGTTGTAGTTAAGTTCACACTGGATTTTCCTGAGTAACAAGTTTAAATCCAATCCCAGGAGCTTCCTAGAGATGGGAAAGGAGTTCTACGTGGGCACCTGGTTCCTTGTGAGCCACTGCAGTTTCTGCAGTACTGGCACACGGCAGATGCACCTACCTTACTTCAGTAGCTCATGTCTTTACTGTTGGGAGTGTGTGGCCTCTGGAATTTCAGGGCCAGAACAGAAGACACACCCCCTGTTCTCTGGACCAGCCAAATATTGCTTGGGCTTTTTACCTGTGCCTTCTCCTCTCCCACTCTGGTTTCTCTCTTCTTGGTGTCCTTGTTGTGTAGTTTTTACACTCTGCTTCCTTTCCCCCAGAGTATGAGCAAGATTTTCTGATCCATTTTTCAGACATTAAGTTAGTGTTTTGTGGTTTCTGGACTCTCCCCCCCCCCAATCTTGTCATATGTTTCCTTGTTTCTCAACCAATTTTAATCCAAGAAATGGGCAATAAAGACATCATTACACTGGTAGAGAAAAAGAAGAGAAAGATAGTCATTGTGTGTGTGTTGTCTAGTACCTAATAAGCACCAGATTTCTTTCCAAATATTGAGTTTATAAATTAAATATGGTTTTCCCAATGAAAACTTATGTGAAAAAGCTTTATCCTTAAAACAGCTGTGTTGGGAGATGGGGACTAGCAGCAGTTTAGCAGGCTAGGGAGGCACCTTCATGAATTTATTAATACCTTTCACATGAGTGAGTTCTCAGCCCACAAAACTGGATTACTACTGTGAGAGCAGATCTTATAAGGTCAGGCTGTTCCTCTTTCTTTATTTCTTCTGCACATACTCACTTCTCCTTGTGTCCCACCATGTCTTAAAGCACTACAAAATCTTCATTGACACCATGCTTGTGGATTTTCCAGCTACCAGGACCATGAGCTAAAATAAACATTTTTCCTTTATGAATTAACCAGTCTCGAGTATTATCTTATAACAACAGAAAACAGACTGAGACATATTGCTTTTGCTTATAGGTTAATGCTTATCCCATATTTTAAAGATGACACACTGAAATGCACATAACTAAATTCCAGTGACACTGTCACATACCATAGTAGTGTCTGTGTTACCCTGTACTGGGTCCTCTCCACAACTAGCTACAACCCAGCTCAGATGACAGAACCAGGCAGCCTGTTTCTGGTGTTCACACACTGCATCATATGGCCAGGACATTTTCTGGGAAATGAAATTAAGAACAGAAAAGGAAAGCTACAAATGGAACAAAGGTTAATTGTTGAGTTAAGCTCTTTTTTAATTTTTTTTAAATATAATTCAGTCAAACTGATTTGTGTGCACAGGACCAGACAGAAGAATTACATGCACATTAAAATCTGCCCAGGATCTGAACAAAAAGGAAATTCATGGAAAGCACTCACTGAGGCTATTGAATGCAGATGTCCCTCATCTTGCAAAGGATCTGGAAGTCACAGCTCAGAATGGGTAAGATCTGGATGGCCTCAATTGCCTTCCAAAGACCAATAGGAGAGGTTTAGAAAGCACATCATGCTGACATTCATGTGTTCTTAAGGACCTTCATATGGACTGAACTGCCAGCCAACACTGGCCTAGTCTTTGACCTAATACCTAATATAGCCTTGCTGTAGACTATTGGGTTACCACCAAGACATGTCAATCACAATATGTCTCCCAGAATTCCTTAGACTTCCTTGACTTATAGATCCTGACATTTCTGTATTAAATCTATTTAGAATAAGTCATGTATCCAATATATATTTCCTATGTATAAAAATCTGAGTTTCAAACTGTTTCTCTAAAAGGACTGTTTTATACATAATTTTGTTGGATTAATTTTTTATTAATATGTCTAGATTTTGATAGGACTTTTTTTTCCCTTTCTCTTCCCACCAGTTGAAAACAATACAAAGTGTAGAATTTTAGAAAAATTTGGCCTGTGCCCACCAGATGACATATTGTGGGTATATGAGCAAGCTTGCTGGGAGAAAATACAGTGCTTGAAAGGAGTCTTAAATAATCAAGGGCCATTAGCCAAATGGACCAAAGATATTACACAATTAACAGTTACTATTATTTGAGTGCCTACTGGCTCCAGCACAGCTCTGAGAGTTTCAGTGTAGAGAAACAGTCATTAAAACAGCCTTGAAATCCTAGTGTCTGGGTTCAAACCTTACCTTGGACACTTATTACTGTGTGACCTCGGGCACTGAGCTCCTGACCTTCCTGTAAGCTGATTTCCCCATGGAACTCTTCATCTAATGCCCAGCACACATCAGATGCTCACTAAATGTCAGCTGCTGCTATTATCATCTCTCCAGAACCTACCAGATAAGAGGTATTACCTATATTATAGAAATGAAACAACTAAGACTCAAATAAATTAACTACCTGGGCTACACAGCTAAGAAATAGCAGATCTGGGAGGCCAGCTTTTGCAGATCTGAGTCCCAGGTCTTTCAGACTCCAAACTCAGCATTCTTTCTACAGTGGTTCATGTTCTCTTTTCAGTTTTCAGATTGGAAATATATAAAAACAGAAGCATTAGTCCATTATCACCTTAATCATTTTCAACATTTGCAAATACAGTTTTTATGAGCACTTCTTTGATCTTCCAGAATTCTCTAGGCTTTCATTACATCTGTAAATTCTTTAGGTGTAAGAATACAGCCTCCACATCTTTGTAGATTCCCCAGAGCAGGATTCAGAAAATAATCTAGCAAATGACTGTACAGTCCTCATTGTGTGAGCTATGATTCTAAGTATTTTTTTCAATATTAATCTATTTAACTCTTTTTTTTAAATTATCTTTATTGGTACATTAAATATACACATCATGATTGCACTCCATAATTAATCTATTTAACTCTTAACTCTCTGAAGAGGATGTTGGTATAATTTCCATTTTATAGATGAGGAAACTGAAGCACAAAAGTTTTAAAAGTTGAGGAAGTTACACAATGAAAGACAGGCAGGATTCAATTTCTGTCCTGTGTTGTGTTCTGTTTGGTAGAATAGAAGAAAGCAGTCTGAACTTTGGGAAAAGGCCAAAAATTTAGCTCAGTGGTGCTGCCTCCTGCCTCATAAGTAGAAGACAGCAAGTCTGATCCCGGCTACAAAAAAAAAAAAAAATCCTTGTGAAAAATTCAGTCTTATGAAGATAAGACTTAGCCTAGTCATCATTATTTATAATTTATACCACGTTGCAAAAAGAATATTCTCAGAGTCCCTTTAAAGAGCTGAATGTAGGTACCAGGCACAGCAGTGTAATGTTTCCATCTCAAGTCTGTGGCTTGTACTCCAGCTAGTTCTACTTCTAGAAAGTCGTTCCAGAAGTAAAATGCAAGCTTTTGTACTGGAAAATTCCCATCACCCATTCAGAGTTCCTACCTGTCCAACTATGCCCATGTAATTTAATTTATGGGGTTGGCTGAGTCAAGACACAGAAAGCCTGTGCCCCTGAAAGATGATTCATATCCCTTGGATTTCCCAGAAGACATTCCATGCAGGGCCACTTGCCAGCAGGGACACACGGGGAAGCACCAGGCTCTGTCAGTCAAGAAGCAGAAGCAGGAAAGAATGGCCCAGGTTCTTTGTTGCTTTCTAGGCAGACAGGTCAGAGAAACACCTCGGAATTGGCTCAAGTAAATAATGTCTGTTCAATGATTAGGATGGTCTTTGATTGTTCTGGTCCCAACCCTGGATGAGTAGAGTAGAGGAATCGTGCCTCCAGAGTGTGAAAGCTTGATTGTGGAAATGATTTACAGTATGCACACTAGATTGATAAGTTCTCACTGTGAAAGGCATGCTCCAGAGAGCTCTACCACCTCTAAAGCTTAGTTGCAGAAGAGGCAGTCTCAGTGCAGCCAACAAAGCCACTCAAGCCAGAGCCTCACGGATGCAGAAAATAATAAAATATAGTTACTATACTACTCTGAATATTGGTTCCCTATTACTCTACTTCTACTATTCCCTCCTATTTCTAGTCCTACAGCATCCAGAGCAGACTCTTACCATGGAATTCTACTTGCAATTATTGCTATGTCTGCCTCCAAGGAAGCAAAGACCGTGCACGCCTCATCCAGCCTTCCAATTCCCATGATGCTCTGCTCCACCGCTGAAGGAATGGGAGAAACATGACACTGATTAGCAACAGGGAAATAGCTGTGTCAGAGACAAACTCATGCTTGTCACTCTGCTCCAATGTTAGCTTAGAGTGTCCTGGAAACCCAGATGACAGGAAAATAGAAGAAGCATTGCCAGCAACCACAATGTGTTCAGTAGCTCTCACTGTCTATCATGTAAGCCATTCAGCTTTCCAGTATGGAAACATTTTTCTTGATACTAAATTCTATGGGGAACTTGTTACTTGGGTCTCATGGGAAGAACATTGAGTAGTAATATAATGGCCAATATCGTGGCCATAAATAACTCTCTGGTCTTTATACAATCGTTTCCTTCAGTGAGTTTCAAAGGAACTGAAAGAACATTGTTGAAACAGCTGCTAAAGCATATCCCTGGGTATTTAGGCTAATGAAGTGCAAATCAGCTGCTCTCTTGGGATGTGATTGGACTCCCACATCCCAGAGGGGTGTGTGGTAGAGTGACACATTCATCTCCATCTTGGATGTCACTCAATGAACTCGTCATGCATTTGACAGGAGTTGATGAGCCATTGGGTCAACATTAGGCTCTTAGACAAGGATCTGGAGTGCAGTCAATTGGAAATGGACCATCTGCTTCAGATATTGCTTCTGTGGCTAGAAGCGGGCTGCTCTTGGGAGGCCGAACACCAAGGAGAGTGGAAGTCCAGCATTCCTCCTCTCCCTCTGCTCTGTCATGAAGGTGTTGTCTGAGGCCTCGTTCATTCTTCTTGTCTTTCTTTCTTTTTACTTGTTCTGACAGTTTTATTGAGATAGAATTTACACAGCACAGAATTCATTCATTTTAAGTCCACAATTAAATAACTTTTAGTAAACTGAAAGAATTGTATGATCTAGTTTTAGAACATTTCCACCACCCCAAAAGGAAGCCTTGTGCTGAGTTATTTACGGTCCCTTCTGGTCCCCACCTCCAGTTCCAGGCACCCACAAAGCACCTTTCATCTTTTACTCTATCACTTAAACCTTTCCTTTTCCAAATCTGGCAACTCCGCCTGCTGAGGTCTTTTAAGCAAGGATGCTCTCTATTTTTATGGACGTTGATATAAAGGAATGAGATTTGTTTTTACTTAGCAGGCGACTTGACAAAACTAGCTTAGAACTAAGCTAGAAATACCCGTTGCTGGCAACAAGTCTATGCATTTCTCTGTTATGGTTGTTCATGAACAAGGGAAGCCTTCTTTCTTAGACCAGCTACAGTCTGCTTCCCAGGCTCAGCCAATCACCTCCTTTTTCTGAGGTTTGACTTTTTCACCTGTAAACATTTCATCCAGATCACGCCCAAAGTTTCCAGTAACTTTCCATATACTTGGTTATTTCATGGACGTGAATAGGGGTGACAAATGATGATATATAGTTGGTTTTCTGCCACAGTGCTAGTTCTTGCCTGTTCCGAGGTCACCTGTCTGAGAAATAATTTCCACTTCTTCAGGAGCTCGGTTCCCTTCCCTCCAGAAGAGGTTTTCACTGATGAACCAAATACTTTTAAAACCATTTTAATGTATTTCTTTGTTTAGGATATTTGTTTCTGTTCCAGGGAGAAAGACAGTCTTCCCTCTAGCTAAAGCAGCATGTGGCAGATACACACACACGTACACACACACACACACACACACACACGCACACACGCGCACACACACACACACGTAAGTAAATTACTTTGAATTCAAAATGAGCTCAACTCAATTACACAACTGAGGAGGGAGAAACATAATTTTTCAAAAGATGAATAGAAAAGCAATTCCTTCAGATTAAAGGAAAGAGAGACAGTAAACTCTGTGCTTACCTTCTTGCTGTTCCAAAGCCTCCCATTCTATCTAGTGCATTTATGATACAGTGGAACACTTGCATACACTAAAGATACTGATAACCAAAGAATTTCTCAAAGGCTCTGCCTAAGTCTACTCACAAAACTTTGGGTCCTGCATGGTCCTAGAGAGTGAAGTCTGCAGCCAGGACCCAGATTGCACCTACATTTTCCAATAAGAAGTACAGACAGTGAAGCCAGCAGGGATCCTTAATCTTAATAAAAGTAGAGTATTTTAAACATACAGAGCTATAATCAAAGACAAGATCCAAAGATAAGGCAAGATTATAAAATGATAGAAGAAAAAGACTAAGACTGAAACACAAGACTATCCATGGAGCCTACTGGGCAGAGTAGCCCCTCCAGCCAACCACAACTATGCCAGTGGACTTGGGCCTTACAAAAAGCCTTGTCCAGAAGCTCATGAACCCAAAAGAGATCCTGCAAAGATTCTCCAAGAGTGTGCCTGGACAGGGTTTGTCTTGCATTGTAGAGTGATTCTAGAGAAAACTGGTGTCAGGAAAAAAAAACAGTACTCTGAGGAAATTTTCAGTCATCCACATCATTTGAAGATATCTGAAGCTCCCAGAAAGGTCACTGTATAGGAAAGGGATCTCCCATAACTCAATTTCCTTCTGTTACACTGTAAGCTTCATTTCCCCCCTTCTCGCCTCCTTTCTATCTCTTTCCCAGGCCTGCCAAGTCCTGTTTATTAGAAGTGTTATGTCCAATTTACCCAGGTTTTAATTAAGCTGTCAAGTTGAAATGGGATTGTCTCCTGGGAAGTGAACAAGGAGTTTATGGTCATTTAATTTTTGCTTAGGATTTAAAATCCTACTTCTGGCATTTTAAAAAATTATTAATGAGATCCAGGAATTCTTGCCCATTTGTGTCCATTACAAAACATAAATCATGGCTCTCAATTAGGAGTGGAAGAGACTTGTGGAATTGTGCTGGAGGTTGTATTGAATCGTATCTACCCAGTGCAGCCAAGAGATGGAGCTGCTGTGACTATCAAGGTCTGGGTGGGGAACCGAAGTACAGAAGGGAAGCCAGCAGATGGCAGGGCTGGTAAGAAGACTATAGAGAGAGTGGAAAAAATGGAAGGTGGTAACATTACACAATAAGGGATGAGAAGGGAGTTCAGTTCAATCAAGGCAGGAGGAAGGAATAAAGGATATGGTGGTCACTAGCAATGATCATGGGCAAGTGAGAAATTAAAAATGCATTGTTCTGAGCAGACTTCCAGCCTAGACCTGTGGAGGCAAGTCTGTATTATATATTTATTTTCTTCCTTTCTCAGACCAGCTTCTTGAAAAGTTCACTAGTGAGCTAGACAGAGTTCCAGGATTAGCTGCACAAGGGTCTTCTAATCCCATCAGAGCTGAAGTCTTCACTGTTGAACAGAATAGAGCAACGGGCACACCGAACCCGCCACCATCATGTCCTCGAGGACAGCTCACTCCTGAGAAGGACTTTTGGCTTTATCTTTCTACTACATCCAGGTGGCTAGTTATCTAAGAAGAGGATATTTCCCATAGGATATAGAGGAAAGGAGCATAACAAAAATATGACCACATACTCCTAGGCATGTGGGAGTTATGGACACAACTATTTGCAGAGATGCATCACTTTTGAGAAAATATCTGCACCTAGGACTTCTGAATCCTAAGAAAGAATGCAGATAGAACCAGCAAGGAACTTGGTATATGGGTCACTTGCCATGGGCAATGATATTTGAGTGGAAGTCCTGGTTTTGTCTTCATGTCTGTGCAGTCTTGGATAAGCCACTTCACCACCTCAAACTCTGCTAGTCTCTGAAAAAGGTGGCAATGATACTTTCTCTGATACATCCGAGGGCTTCTGTAAAAGTCAAAAGAATGTGAAAAATTCCCTTCAAATGATGAAATTCAATGGCTGTGAAGAAGTCTATTCTGTCTTCACTACCACCATCATGATCATCACTGCATTATCCCCATTGTCGTCGTCATCTTCACCATCATCATCATTGTCATCATCATCATTATCACTGCTGTCTTCATTACTTTAACCAACACCACAACCAAGTAGCTCACCATCTTGATTCCAGTAGGTTTCCAGGAGTCACAAGGCTGAAACGTTTTTATAAGTTCCATCTTGTCTTTACTCAGGATGTCTTCCAAAGCTTGAATTGGGTTAAGCTGTGTTGACTCATTCATTCATTCACTCATTCACTCACTCACTCATTCAACAAAAATCCATGGAGTATCTGCCATATTCCAGTTCTTCATTCTAGATACTAGAGATAAACCAGTGAATACAGCAGACCAAAGATTCCAAATTTCATGGATTGTACATTCTAGTGTGTGAGAGGGAGATCAACAATGAACAATGTACATTGTGTATGAGTGAATTATATTGGTATGTTAGTAGACAAAACAAGAAAAAACAAAGAGAGATTCAGGCCAAGGTCCCAAGAAGGGGGAATAAACAGAGCCATCTGCCCATGTCCCCTTCCTTCCCTTGGTATGGAAAACTTCTCTAAGATTTCTTTTACACCATGATCTTCATTGAAAAATTCATTATTTGGCAAATATAAATCACTGTGAATCAAAAAAGGATAGGATTAAAGGGAGATTTTTTAAATGATCTGATTAAAGGGCAATTTTTAAATTAGATGCAGTGAATTATTCACAATAAAATTTGGATTTCAGTCAACATGGAGAGACAAATTACAATGCTGGGCTATCAGAAGGTGGGAAAGGTCTAGTGGGGCTTTTCTAGCTGGATTTTGAGCTGTGTGTGTCCCAGGCTTTCTGGCACTGACCTGAGGCTGATAGAAAAATGGGAGAATGGTTGGTTCCTTTTCCAGGAATCTAGAGGTTTTCTCCTGGCCTCTGCCCTGTCCCACACAACCAAGGCTAGGTCTGGTCCAAGGGTGAAGTGAGTCTCATATGCTTCAGAGGAATCTGCTGCCAGCCTCTTTCACCTCCCGTGTATGTCTCTTCTATGCTTTCTGATAATCTTATGGGCCTGTTACCTCATACACTGAGGCCAACCTGTATTTCCACCTCTTCTTTCAGCTCCTACGATGTGCCAGGTTACATTCCAGCCACACACTACAGAGGAGAATGATCCCTCACAACAGAGCTCATTTCCTAAAACAGACAAGGGAACAGACCTCCATAAATGGCCAAGACAAGTGCCGTGATGGGTGTTCAAAGTGCTAGGTTATTACTTTGAGGAGAGAAACTACAACCCAGCAGAACTGAGTGACAGGCATATTCCCTACTGTAGCCTCTTCTGGGTTGGGAGCTCTTCTGAACACTGCCACGTTTGTATCCACTGCCATCCTTTGGGCCTTACACTGTGATTGTGCAGTTCTCCAGCTGGCCTCTCCCCAGGGAATGAACAGTCCAGGCAGGACATGTACTTCCTTAATAGCCCTTATGTCCAGAGCCTCCACAGAGGACTGACTCATAATATGTTTTAAGTTTCTGTGTTCAATGATGTTTGAGCCAGGCCTTGAAAGATGAGTCAGTTCAACAGGTGGGGGAGGGAAGAACAAGGTCTCTCCTGCTAAGCTACCCAGGCTTATTCTGCCTCCTTTCCTTCTCTTAGATATTAAGGACGAAAGCCACAAAGTAGCAAAAAAGATAAAAAACAAAACAGCAAGATTTCAAGTACTTGAGGAGGTAGAGAAGTGGACTGAGTGGGTTTGCAGACTCTTACTTTGATGACTGATGTTGCTTCTGCTGTATTTCAGAAGTACAACGAAGATTGTGGCTCTACTGTGCACCATGGTGAGAATGCTACAGCCCTCTCCCTTCGTCACATATGTGTGATTCAGGGCCAGTCACAGGCATGGTGATGTCCAACAATACAGGTTGTTTTAAAGAAGCTTCTGTAAGTGAGGCAGTGAGGTGAAGCCTAGAGGGTGTGAGCCTGCAGTCAGGAAGACTTGCTTCAAGCCTAGCACCACCGAACAACAGAACTTCCCATCTATGAGTCTCTGGAAAAGTCACTTGATCTCCTTGATCTCAGTTTCCTAATGTAAAATATAGAAAAATGTCACAACACTTGCTCCGTGTGGCCTTTTGTAAAGATGGAATGGGACGATATACAGACATATCATTAGCACAGTAAAGATCCTTGGGAATATGAAATCTTGATCTTAGGGTCTGTTGTGTTGATCCCAGTACCACGACCACAATGGTTGCATTTCTATTCAGTGAAAAGCGGAGGTACATGAGTTCTCAGATGCTGCAGGGAGAGCTTAGACTAAGTAGGCCTCCAACTCCATGGGTCAGTGGCTTGCTGTGCACCTTGGACAGGGTACTGTTCTTCTCTCGGCCTGCCTTTATTTGTAAAATTAGGGTATTTGATTGGATGATATACTTACCCCAATCTCAAGTCTTACTTTCGTTGGTTGTAAAGGGACCTGCTTAAGTCAGAAAAATCTGATGTTTTCCCCTATTGATAAAGATTCAAAGAAAGAGCCTCAAAGTAATTTGAAACTTCGGCCACTTCCATCACAACTTTTCTGGCATTTGCTATGGACCTCTGTCATGAGGACTCACATGTTTATTTGCTTATTTAACATCACTACCACCAAATGTTTACATTTTATAAATTTTGAAGTTATAATTTGAGAAAGTTAAGCAATATGGTCAGTTTTACAGCTAGCAGTTACCAGTCCTTGTGGTTTTTTGTTTGTTTGTTTGTTTGTTTGTTTTGTTTTTCAAATCACCACTTCTACAACCCCTCCAGAGCTGGAGAGAATAAAGGGTCTGTCCTTGGTCTTCCTCATCATAAGAAAATAGATAACTGACATTTATGGCATTTAATAATAGATATTATGCTAGATATCTATGCATAATAGGGCTGCAAAGGCTAGAGATTTAGCTCACTGCCTGTCCCATAAGCACAAGGTCCCCATTTGGTCCCTAGTATGAAGAAAAAAGAAGATTTACAATACATTCAGATTGAATGAATAATTGGGTGAACACAAAGTAAATAGATGAATACATAGATGGTTGAGTAGATGGTAGATGGTAAATGGATGGATGGATTTTGAGTAGATGGGTGCATAGGAGCACTATGAGAATAGTAATTTCATCTTTTCCCCTTCTGTATCTCTGACTTACATATGGCACAACCAGCCAAGAAAAATACTTAAGGCATTGCTGTTTGCTCTCAGGAATCTTTCAAGACAAAACTTGTTATGAGATGAGTTGAATGAGAATCTAGGATATGAAATTTTAGAAGACACTCACTGTTGACAAATTTTGCTTCCTAACACAACTGGCTTGCCTCACTCTCATCCTGGCCCTGTCTGTAGGACCCTTTCCTTTGACCTTTGCTCTATCCTCCACACTTCTATTCCAACCCCTGCCCCCACCCCTGACACACATCACCATTTGCAATATTCTGATCCCAGCCACTTTCTACCCTAGTTTTTCAATCCTGGGTGCAAAAGAAAAACACTTATGAGATTCTGAGGAGCTTTCTACTCATACATGGATCCAACAAACCTAGTGGGGGAACCTGGATATTCATATTTGTTGAAAGTATCCAATTCTAACTGGCAGCAAGGGCCGAGTGCTGCTTCTCTGCCCCTTGTGCTGAGTGACTCGATTTGGATCTATTACCTACACTGCTGTTCTTCCCTGTGCTGCCCTTTGTAGCTGATGTTGTGAAACAGGTTCCCTATACCCCCACTTCACCCTCCCAAGGATGACTGGTAGAATATTTCAACCACTTTCACTCACAGCCCCTTTGCCCTGGCATGGATGATAGTCCATGGAAGCCAGGCCAGAGGGTGATGCTATAAAACTTAATAATTAGTATTAATTAAAGGTTTACCATCTGCCAAGGGTACACTAAAATCTTCCCAGGTATTTCATTTATTATCACATTAACCCTATCCAAGAGGCTCCACATTCAATCTGTATTTTAGAAATGAGGACAGGCAGAAAGTGGGATGGAATTTTCCCAAAATGATATAAGTAAGATGTAGAAGAGTCAGTGTTGGAATCCCAGAGCATGGCCCCAAAGTTTAGATCCTTCTTTGATCTAATTCCTTGGTCCCCAGCACTATGGAATCGCGTCAGGGCCATTGGATCCTCTGGACTCATCCATATTCTTAGTGAATTCTTTTCGCATTCAGAGTAGCCCAGGAAGTCTACCCACAGATCTGCAGTTGTGCTTGGCTCCATCTGACTCGAGCTGGCACATTTTAAATCACTCCCTTCTGTGCTTCTTCAGTCCATAGCTCTTGTTCATCCTTTCCATAACCCTCAAACATAGACATTTTATTACCAGTTCACAAATACCGAGAAGTTTTTTATATAACTTGCCCAAAACCATACAACTTGTGGGTAAGTTGAAGTTCTAAGCCATGTTTTTAGATAGGAGAGTACAAGATTTTTCCTCTACACTGAATGGAAAATTTGCTGTGGGTTGGGTGGTCAGAGAAGGCTGGTGGGGCTGGTAGAAAAGATGAGAGTTACACTAGGGTGGGAAGCCATGGTAGAGTTTAGACGTGTTCAGGGAAGGTAGAAGAGTATGTCAGATAAGAAGAGTAGCACAAACATTGACCTCAGTATGGCACTCAGTGGAACACTAAAGCTGTGGTGAGCAGTGCGCTTTTGCTACAGCAGGTCTTTATGTAGTATAACAGTGACTAGGGGATAGGCGGGTGCATGAAGGCATGTCAGGAAGATTCTTTTTAGAAGATTCAAATAATGTCTTTTTATTTTTGTTTTATGAAAGAAAAATTTTAATGTCCTATGTAAATAATAAACCATCTTCAGAAACCTGGATCCTATTACATGGGTATTAGGGACTGCAGACAAAGATGTGCAAAACAATGATAGTAAAGTAGAAATTATCAGGATGAACTAGAGATGACAGGGAGGAGTTAGGCAGGAAACAAGGCTGAAGGTGACTTCATTGGACCACAGGAGAGCTCAGGAGTCCCTCAAGTGGGCCAATGGCTGAGAAAATAGAAAATCAGAAAGACATGAGAAATGTAACAAAGAAAGTCTACAGGGCTTGGCTACAGTTAGCTATGGTGATTTAAAAAAAAAAACAAAATAAGATGCATCCAAGATGACTCATGAACCATCAGACACCTACCAACAGGACAGGGGTGGCAAAGCTGTTCCTCTAAAGTGTACCGGGCAGAAGAGAATGTCTACAGGTGCCCAACTAGTTGCAGCTCATGTGATAGCTGTTACAGCTGAGGTCTCCTCAGGCACAACTTTCACATTAGAATACTCTGATTCTTTATCAAAGACAATGAGACCCATTTCAGGTCTACAGGGTTCCAGGTCAACCAAAGCAGTGACTGTCTCTTCCTCCTATCTCCGTTCTGCACTGTCAGGAGAGAAGGGAAAGTGGGCTGGGGAGAAGCTTTTACCACACTCATGACTTAAGGAAAGACCTTCAAGTAGAGAAAACCATACCTAGAAAGATACAGAGCATAGCATG
Source organism: Petromus typicus (assembly GCA_004026965.1). Classification (NCBI taxonomy): domain Eukaryota; kingdom Metazoa; phylum Chordata; class Mammalia; order Rodentia; family Petromuridae; genus Petromus; species Petromus typicus. The sequence goes on along the minus strand of PVIR01000087.1, from coordinate 30,433 downwards.
GTTTAAACTTTAAGACCTGACATTGAATAAGCTGAAGAAGAATAAAACAAATAGGACAATATAAGAGAGAAGGCTGAGGGAAAAGATCCTGCGTGTAGTGGTTAAAAGCGCAGACTTTGAAATCAAAGGATCATCTGCTGGTTAAATAATATCAGATAAGATGCTATGTATCTCTGAGCCTAGTTTTTCCATCTATAAAATGTAATTATTATTAATAGTACAGTTATCTTGGGGATATTAAATTAAAAAATGTAAGTAAGACTCTGCACAGCATCTGGTACATATGTGATTTCAGGAAATAAGAGTTGATGTCGCTCTCATTATCATTGTTGAGTCAAAATAAAATGGACATTGACATCTTAATGAAAAAACCATCTGGCTGTTAGATATGGAAGACTAAAGAACTGAAGTTCAACACAAGGAGAAGTGATTGCCAAACACTGAGAATAGATAAGTCCATCAGAGACCTAAATGGAAAAAGAAGAGGCTAAGAACTGAGTCTCAGGGGCTGTATAAGGACCCCTGAAAGAGGAAATCGGGCCTGTGTGTCTCATGAAAGCCAAAGGAGGTGAGAACTCCAGAAGGAAGGCAGGACCAAACACTGCCTAGGTGATCTTTGAGAGAATGATTTCTATGAGATGGACAGTGCTTACCAAGGGACAGGAAATGAGAAGGCAGCTGGATGGGAAATTCAGAGGGATGTTGTCCATTTGGGAAATTAGGTGACCTTAGTTCTTAGCTCCATTCTGTAAGTGAACCCACCCTGTTATGAAGGCCACAAAGCTCCGTTCTATCATGTGTCAAGTGAAGGGAGTAGACGAAGTGATTTCTAAACTGTTTTCCTGCTCTCAGAGTCTAGCAGTGCATCAGCCTGTGGGACAACATGGAGACAGGACTGCAGAAGGCTTCATAACGATGCTTCGGAGACCATAGCACTCCCTCCTCCTCTGACCAGCCACCATGTTCTGGGAGAAGGAAGATGTGGTAAATAGTTCTAAAATGGCCCCAGGAATATTATCTGCTCTATTTGTTCATCTCTGTAATCCTTGGGTTGATCTCAAGTGACTTATCTCTAATGAAGAAAATACTGCAAGTGATAAATGCCACTTCTGACTTTACAAACAGGTTTGGAGGGTTTACGAGTTATAAAGAGACTGTAGGTCTCATCTGGCTGCCACAGACTCTTTGAGACAACAATAACTTGGTTTTTAAGCAATCGAATTTTGGAGGCATTTGTTACACAGCAAGACATAATTATAAACTACAAATAGGACAGCTGAACCATGGTTTTTAGAGAAAAAAAGTAGCTAAGGAAAGAAAAAAAAATGAAGAGGAGGAAGAACATATGCAGGTTTATCTTTTGTCAGGGACGATTGTAATATGTTCCTTCTAGATCTCTCCTTTGATCTCTCTTCTGAAAACAGAATTGATTAATGGCCAGATGTCTTTGTCCTGAGAGAGCCATCATTAATTTCCTACCCAGCCTCATTGATAAGAACCAGCCTTACAATTTCTTCATGTTGTCTGAGCTCTAGTGACATATTGGCTGAAACCCTGCCCAGCAATTTTTCACATATGAAGGACTTCCCTTTGAGCCCAGAAGTCACTAGCAGAACTGGGGGCTACCTCCCTATAGTACCTTAGCAAATCTCACTACATCCATTTCCTTCTCCCAGTGTTCACTCATATCAGGACTCCTGAGCCTCCTTTGCTGACCCAGGTAGCTATTCCTGCTCAGTGAACTATATAAGGAAGAGATACATTGTGCTGTGTCTTTAAGGGTAGTTGGGGAAGAAATAAATTCTTCATGAGCTCCACTCCCCTTCTGAGATGTCCACTGAGGCTGTGCACTGAAATGAAGGAGATGGAAACAATCAGGAATGCTTCACGACAACACGAAGAGCTGCCACCCTAGCTTGCATGTGGAATGACCAAGAAATGAACATTAATCAAATCACTGAAACTTGAGGGCTTACTCATTATCACAGCAGAGCTTAGGTTCCTACTAACAGACTCCTGAGCTCACTGCACCACACCTGCACTTTGTGGTGATTGGTCAGTTCCCGGAAGAGGCATCTTCCAGTTAAAATCATCTTTGGAAATGTAGCTAGAGGGATTGCTGGTGAATGAGGGCAGATGAGTGATTCTGTTCACCTGCTTTTCTTTGTCAGGGTATCATTACCTCATTACTTTTCCACCAACTTCAATAACATGTTGCCACAGTGCTGGGCTCATCCTCACATTTTCAGAGTGGCATAACACAGAAGAAATGGATTTTACAAAGTCAGTATCATGAAGCCAAAGTCAACACATCAGCAGGACGATGTTCTCTCCAGGTGAGACTCAGCCTCCACGTGGTCTCACCTTGTACGGTCTTGGACATGGCCACATCCCTCCAACCTCTGCCTCACTGGTCAGAGTACTTTTCCTCCTGTAGGTGCTCAAAACTTCTTCATTCTCCCTTTTATTTTCTTTTTTAGGTGAAAATATTTAAGATCTAATCCATTTTCAAATTTCAACCATGCACTAAGTGTGATCAACAGTACTCACATAGCTGTATCTGCCTCCCTCGTATCAGAATACTTAAGATCCTACTCAAGGCCCACCTAGATAACCCCAGATAATATCCCCACCTCAAGATCTTTAGATTAATCATATCTGCAAAGATGTGGCTTTATAGTAATAATTAGAGGCTCACGAAACACGCTCACTACATTGTATTGTACAGTATTTTTTCCTTGGAAGGGACAATGTTCAGCATACCCCTTCTGGCTAGAAGTAAAGGGTGTTTCTGTTGCCAAAAGAATAATGAAGATATTGTAGATAGAAAAAAATGATAATGATCTGTATGATTTTCCTCTGCTTCAGAACCAGGACCCCTGTACAAGAAGAAAACCCCTCCTCCAACAGGGACACCTGACTGGAAAAGGAGCTGGGGTTCCCTCCGGTTAGTGCTTGGGGTGTGCTGGAAGGACTGGGCCATAGCCAAGTCTAAGTCCTCTCACAAATGCCATAGTCTTCCTGAGCCTGAGTCTTTTCATCTAAAGAAGAGGATAGAAAGCACCTGTTTACTCATTTCCTTTTGATATTTAAATAAAATAATGAATGCCTGTGCAGCTGAGCATGGTGCCGGAGCACAAAGGAAAAGGCCCTCGTGGAAGAGCCAAGAACTGGGGGGACTCAGATGAGGGAAGAGACAGAAACTGAAAGCTGCACAGAAAAGATACAAAGTAAGACCTGAGAGATCAGGAGGGGCCTGCTCTTGCGAGGGATCCATGGACACATTAAGGATTTTGATGGAATAGTTCTTAGGATGAAAACATAGAAGGCCAAGGATTTAAATTAGGGGATGGTATTTAGCTTAGTGGTTCCAGTGCCTGCCTTGCAAGTGCAAGGTCCCAAGTTCAATTCTTGGTGCCAAAACACAGAAGGAGAGAGAGATAGAGACAGAGAAAGAGGGAGGAAGACAGGAAGGAAGGAAGGCTAGAAGGAAGGCAGGCAGGCAGGCATGGGACAGGACACAATGACACAACATAACCATATGGGTCACTCTTCCACTTGGTGCAGAACAGTGTAGTGGTGGACACAGGAAAGAGTCCAGGTGCTGTAGCATTGATGAAGGTGGTGGCAGAGACAATGGAGAGAAGCAAATGGACCCAATCCACATAACATGTAAGTCAGCAAAACACAGTGTTTGCATAGATGACAACCATAAAATAGAGATATTAAGGGAGATCTCAGATTCTAAACCAAATGCATAAAGGTTTCACTCACTGGAATAAGTAATACTCAAAAAGCACTGGTGGTGGTAGTAAGAGGATTAGATGTAAGAGAAGCTCATAAATCCAGCTTTAATGGATCAAATAGAAAGTGAGTAAGAGATAGCCGTTGAGAAAAGGTAAGTGGGAAATGTCTCCGCAGACCAGTAATGAACACAGAAGTTTCTGCCAGGGGTTTGGAGGTGGCTACTGAAGTGGTACCATAGCAGAGGAACACACAAATTCCATAAAATGGAAATTGATTCATTTCAGCTTAGCAAACACCCTGTTTTCCAAGTCTCATTAGATGATAGAGATACAAGACATGTTAGACATTTGAATATAGTGTTCCATACAGAGGAACAGTAAGAGAGGGAGAGAGTGTGCACCATCATCTCTGCAGTAGGGGGGTGTGGTCAAGCGCTGGCCCCTCACCACCATGGGAGGCTGCCTCTCTCAGAGCAATATCTTGGCTTCAGTAAAGCTCAAGCATTCCTTCTTGCTGCCATCTGTAGGCCCAGTGTGAGGACTCTCTGCCTACCTCTTCCACCCAACCTTTTCAAACACAAACTTGCTTCTTTCTGCACCTTGTGGATCTGTCCCTGCTTTGGAAATTCCCTCACAACTTCCCGAGGCAACCCTCCCTATCGCCACTTTGCAGAGCCGCAAAACTTTTGACTCCACCAGGCCTCAGAGAAGTGAAACTAATGAACTCAGTGCATTACACAGCTGTCTCCATTAGTAATGAAATCCTTTTATTACAAAGGATTAGTTTAAAATATGTTATTAAACAGATCAAAATGAGCAATCCCAACGAAAGTCGTTAAAATGCAAAGCATATGAAAGAACAGCTTCCCCTTGAAATAAAAGAAATCTCAAAGTTAGGACTGGAAAGATTATATGTGGGAGGAACAAGAGACTGACACACCAGGAGATACTGGGATGCAGCTCTCCAAGCAAGGGGGAGACAGGAGTGCTGAAAAGCAGAACAGCACCTTGTGAACCCAGGAGAAGGAACACAGGGCGTGGCCTGAGAGGGAGGCAGAGCTGAGAAAACCTCAGGTGTGATAGTGGCTACTTCGTGTTGAGCACAGGCCCTGCATTTCCAGTGTGCTAAATTCCTCACTTGTAGACTTTCTTAATCTTTATTGCTACATGTGAAGGAGGTACTCTTATCACCTCCATTTCACAGACAAGGAGATGAGCCTCAGAAAAGTTAATAGTTTACCTAAGCTCATTGAGCTAATAAAGAATAAAAGTGGGATTTGGAATTAAAATCCATGTTTGTCTGACTTCAGAGCTCTGACTCCTAACCAATATGATATGGGGAAACAACTTAATAAAAAAATACATATATCAAGAGATGTGATCCTGCTTGCCTTGAGCATTTGTGTTGAAAGTCTACTGTGATTCAAGAGATGTAGATGAAAACAGCACTGAGATTCCGTCTCACTCTTCAAAGAATAGCTGCTATCTCAAAATTAACCAGCAACAAATGCTGGCAGGGCAGTGGGGTGAAAGGAGCCCTTCTCCACTGTTGGTGGGAATGTAGAATGGTGCAGCCGCTGTGGAGATTCCTCAAAGAACTAAGATTAGAGGTCCCATTTGGCTTTGCTATTCCCCAGCTAGGCATATACATGAAAGAATTAAAAGATTCTTACCACTGTGACACATGTGCACCCATGTTTAGAGCACCTCAGTTTGTGATAGCTAAATCTTTTTTTTTTTTTTTTTTTTGAGACAGGGTCTCAGTTTGTGGTTCAGGCTGGCCCTGAGCTCAGCCTCAAACTCACATCACAGCAATCCTCCTGCCTCTGCCTCCCGAGTGCTGGGATTACAGGCGTGAGCCACCACACCCGGCACTATGGTATGTGGTACTGGTTGCTGCTGGGGTGAGTCTCCATGCCTCCACCCAAATGCCCATCAACTGGAGACTGGATAAAGAAGATGTGGATTTTTTTAATAAAATGGAATATTATTCTGCCACAAAGAATGATACATTTGAATCACTTATACTCAACTGGATGTATCTTGAGGATATATTCATAAGTGAAATAAATAGGTCACAGACATGTAAATATCATATCTTTTCTCTGGTATGAGAAACTGAAGATGTAAATGTGTTCTAGATATAAGTTAGATAGTATGAAATAGAAAAAAATCAAAGAAATGGAGTAGGGGTAAGTAAAGAAGGGAAAGAAAACATTTGCTAATAAAAAAAGGGTAACAAATTATGTATATAGGGGGCGAGGAGTTGTATAGTGGACAGCAGAATGGGAAAAATGAGAATTAAGTTGTGTCATATACTGGTACAAATTCTCAGTGTCAATTACAATCGTGATATATACATAATATGTATCAATAAAATCAATTTTTAAAAAAGAGATGTAATTCTCCCTTCCAAGGATTTAACACAGCATAGGGAATATGAGACCTCTGGATTTGAAATGCAAACATCACAGTTATCAAAGGAATGTAAGTACCAGCTGAGGAGACTTGGGCTTAGTACTCTCGGGACTCAGACTGGCATGTGCAGGCCCAGAAAGCTGGATCTATTTGTGCAGGAAAACAAGAAGTCACATAGAAACTTAACCTGAACACAAAGGGGATTGAGGGGCACATCTTTTTCAAGGTCAAAGATATGATCTTGGCAAGACAAGTGCAACACAATGTGCACCTCTGATAATATCTACTTTTTTACTCTCTTTCTGTTCCTCCAGGCTGGTAGCCCTCATGGAGACTCAGTTATTAAGAAGCAATAGAAAAACAAGTATAATTTGTAAGTTACCCTCACAAGTGTGGATGGCACCTGAAATTTGATATCTTCCTCCAGCATTATAATCCTTCCCACAGCACTTCTGAAAAATAGTTCAAATAAAGGAAAGCTCCACAGGGCAGCTCATTCCCCTAGCGAACAACACAGACTTATTAGAATGTTCTTTCTTCTACACAACACAGCTATGTCTGGGTGACATTTTTGCCAATTAATATTAATTCTGTCTATTAGCCTTACAAATCACAAACCAACATGGCAAAATCTTGCATATTTGGGAAAGGTAATCACCTTCTTTCTTGAACCCCTTCCATACACGCTTACACTGCCCTAGTTTCATAGCTTTAAGTGCCACCAGTACTGAGCTACTTTTCTTTGAACCTTAGGACAAGTCTACCCATAAGGTCCACCTCAGAATGAGCATCACGTTCTAGGTATGGACACACCACAAACAAACCCAGGGGTCTCTCTCATCCTTCCTCCTGGGACCTCTACGTTTGGTAATGCACAGTCTCCCACTGAGGTTCATGCGATTTTTTGACCCATGTCTAACTTGCTCCTGAGTAGCAAGCCCCATGGACTTTAACTACAGCATCCAACACCTGTGCCACAGGCCTCTAGACCCCGTATTTATCATTCCTGAGTTGACCCTTTGCCCCACGCTACTGTGACTGTCTGGGTCTTGATTTTGTTATGACATAATCACAGTCCCTGCCACTGCCTTGTCATCTGCAAATCAGATGAGCACAAGCTCTTTGCATTTGTCTGAGTCACTGACAGGAACACTGAATTTGCCAGGACAAGAACAGAGGTCTAGGAGGGGGCCCTGTTGTTGGCAAGTTTGAATCTGCCTGTAGATCTAGATACTGAGACATGAGAAAATTGATCTGCTGGTGTCAAACACAGAGAAGGGAAAAGTTTGAGTCAGAATATCCACCGACTGTAGATATTGGGATGTGTCTGTTATATAAAGCCAGAAAGTAAAACTATCGTTTCAAGATAGTTCTGAGTGTATCTTTTTTTTTTTTTTTTGGCTTCAGCAGTCCAAGAAGTATACTGTACTCACAGCTGATAGGGATTGCACATGCCTTTAAAAAATCAGTTTAAGGAATTATTCCAGCAAGACAAGTTAACAAACATGATTTTCCCTGTCTTCTATGGACATCTTAAGCAAAAGGCAGTTCCCAACAGGACCTGCCCCTCAAGCTGCTGATAGTTTAAAGAAGAGAAAGACATAATCACTTTACATAGTCCATGTGATCCGCGTTCTCTGAGAGGTATGTAAAAATTGCTGGGGAACACTCCATGGGTGACACCAAGTCTACTGAAATGATTTTTACAAGCTTCACATAAAAGTGATCTGTGAGTTAAGTCTTAAGAGAGGAATGGGGATTTGGTAAGTGAAGGAAGAAGAAAGATATTCTAGGCCTAGGGAAATGCAGGCAGAAAAACATGATCCAGAAAGAAACATGGTGAGTCTGGGAAATAGAAATTCAGGAGTATAGGAGAAGAAGCTAAGAAAAAAATAATGTATCCTCATATCAACACTTGTCAAGCTCCTGATGTGTACTTAGCATTACGTTCACTCTTGAGAAATGAATGGATGACAGTTTTGTAGTCCTGGCCTCAGAGAGCTACCAGGTGAATAGAGAGGCACAAGTTGTGTGGCTTCTCAGAGTCTCAGTGCCCAGCTCTGTGAGAGAAAAATAATCCATCTCACTCTAGAGGGCTGAATGAGGTAATGTTTGTAGAGTATCCGGTGCTCGACACACAGAAGGTCTGTCTGGCAAATCAACACGAAGAGCTGATCTCAGTCTGTTTTGGGTGCTCTAAGAAAATGCTTTACATCAAATAATACAAAAGCACAGAAATGTGTTGCTTGTAGTTTTTTTCCTGGAAGCTTAAAAGTCTCAGACCAAGGTGCTAGAAGAGTCGGGTAACTGGTGAGAGTTTGTTCTCTTTCTGCTTTGAAGATGCTATTTTCTTGATACATCCTCACCTTCTTTCTTAAAACACTTGTTCTGTCCATGAGACCGAACCCTCCTGCCCCTGGCACTTTGAAAATGCCCTACATCTTAACAGTAACACAACAGAGATGGGTTTCAACCTGAATTTTGAAGGAATGGAGTTTCAGATCCTAGCAGAGGCTTCTTCTTTTCCTTCTTTGTGTGCAGAGGCTGCAGAGCTGACTTTCCTGCTTCTATCACTTGGGTTTGTAATGTCTGACATGCTGCCACAGGAGCTGTGGGCTCCTGCTGCACAGAAGCCATTTGGAATCCAGAGATGCATCTTTCACTAGCTTTTGGGTAAAATTGCCCCCAACCCAAATCACACTCCAATGTCTTTGGGAAAAATAAAGCTTCATCTAAAATTTCAGTATCACTGGCTCTTCTTTCTGTTGGAAAGAAAATTTCAATTTTCAATTCATGTCTTCTGACTTCCAGCTTTGGGTTTAACTTGGACACTGCCCCGATCCCTGCCTCAAGTTTGGGGAAGCCTTTCTGGAAGGGGCTTGGACAGGAACTACAGCCCCCTGAGAATATTATCCCACTTTGTGTCCTGGGAAGAAGTCAAATGCAGAGACAGATGATCCTTTCCCACTGTGAGGCAGAGCCGAGAATGCACAGCATTGTGAGCACATTATAAGGATTCAGTACCAGGAAGATTCAGTGAAGGGTTAACACTGGGCCACTCAGCAAACACCTGAGGGCCACTGACCACCTACGATTTAGCGACTTAAAATATATATGTATATAGCTCCTTGCATTCTTATGCACCACACACACAATACCGAATTATCTTATATTATCTTAATTTATCCTCACCCTAACCCTAGAAACTGCGTATAGATCCTATTTCTGCAATAGAATCCATAACTCAGAGAATTTTCTTAATGGAGTTTATTGGTACATTTTAAGTACACATTATGATTACATTCATCATTGAAAATGTGTACCAGTACACAATACATCTTGATTCTTAATTGTTTCCCTTTCCACTTCCCTCCCTCCAACCCTTCCATGATGCAGAGCATTTTCCAGAACTCACTAAAGCCATTCAGCTAGTAGATGGACTAGTTGGGATTTGAGAATAGGCCTGACTTTGCCATGACCTACACTTCAATATCCCTTGTGATCAGAAAAAATAGCTACCAGATTTTGAACACCTACCGTGTGCCAGACACCATGGGCAGCATTTTCTGAGTTTTATCCTATTTCCTTCTCAGAATGAACTTCCCAGTGAGTGTTAGCATCACTACTCACACCTTAAGGCCCACTGTTCCAGCCCTTGCCCTAGAGCACAGACCAGAAGCACCAGAGTTTAGCTGTAACTCTCAGACTCCTCAGCCAGAATTTTCTTCCCTTCTCTTGGATCACAGGACGAAGAAAGAAGGGGCTATGCGCTGTGAGAAGTCCAGAGCAGCAAGCCACATTCAAGAGGCTGTGGCTGGGCTGGGCTGGTTCCAGGTGTGGTATGAAGAGGAGGCAGCAAGTGAGCCCAGAAGAGTCTAACCCACCATGGTGCAGGAGTCACAGCAAGATCAGCTGTAGCCAGCGCTGCTCAGAAGGTCAGGTTTCCCTTCAGTGTGTAAAAGACCCAAGGCATTTCCAATAACATGGCAGGCTTTGGTTTCAAAGTGAATACATCCTGCTTGAACAACACTTGCACCTGCTTGAAACAGAATGAGGATTCTTCACTCTGTCCTCCACAGACAAAGAAAGCACAGCTACTGGCCAAGTGCTATAAACATCCTATTGGGAAAAGCCAGGGGTATCCTGTTGGCCCAAACCCTGCCATCTCAAACTGTTGAGCTGCTCTTCTTTAAAACACATGTCTTTCTAAGAACTTGTCTTTTCTCATCTCAGTTTTTCTCACTGGAGCATTTCTAAGCAAAAATGCTTCGAAGGTGTTCAGAAGACACTGTCATCTGGGGGTGTTCTCCACCCAGGTGGCCCTCCATCTATCCACACAGAGGAATTGAATATTTCAGAAGCCAAAGGGACATCTCTGGCAGGCAGTCTACAGAATAACAACAATGATGAGGCCCTTGGCAAGGACTCCTTCATCCTTTTAAAATGCAGACCCATAGTAGGCCTCTCCCAAGACAAAAATCCCTGGGGAATGTTTATATCCTGGCAGCACAGCCTGTGCCTGGGCCTGTGCTGTCTGAGGCTGCAGAAGGACTTGCCAGGGAGCACTTTCCAGAGTACGATGCCTACCATGATAGGGATTTGACACTGGTGGCCTGGCCTCAACCCTGGAGGAAGGGGTATAGGTTCTAGATGCAAAAGTGTCTGGATGCAGATAGTCCTCTATCATGGCTAGCTATACAATGGAAGGAGGTGTCCCTTAACCTTGCAGAGTCTGTTACTTTTCCTAGTGCATAAGAGGAAGTTGTCACTTCCTGCCTCCAAGATAAAATTCAACCATGTACACAGAATGCCTGGCACAGTGGAGGCACTTAGTCAGGGCTTCTAGCACCGTAATCACCATCATATATCATACACACGGAGAGAATCAATGTAACAAACTTCTACCATGTGCCAGACAGTGGAAGCAAGTCCAGTGGTAATGAAGAGATGTACATAGAGAACACAGTTTGGCTGGTACTCTGTAAGACCTGCTTTCCACTCGGCAGGCTGTCATTCCCCTCCACACTGCCAAGACACTATTAGCCACAGCAAAATTAACAAGAAGAGCTGGGACAGATATGAGTGCCACAGGCAGTCACCTAGAAGATGCTGGATGTAGATCATGTCAAGGCCAGCCTGAACTACAAAGCAAGACCCTATCTCAAAAAAAAAAAAATTTACACACAAAGTTAATAGACATTATCTGTGGATAAGACGATCCAATAAGAGCTACTCATCTCCCTCTGAGTTTGACCGATGTCCTGTGTGGTTAGGAAAGTCTACCATTGGCTATGACCACTTCCACTCTTTATGAGGGTTTTCCATTGTCCTCAGAGGTTTATTTCTGGGCAACTTTTGAAGCTGAGGCACTTATTTTCACCTCTCCTTTCTAATTTGAGTCCCAAACATCTCTAGGAAATGATAAATATGGAAAGAGGTCTGGAGTTAATAGCAGGTGCCACATCTGAGCTTCTCAACCCCAATCACTTGCTCTAAAGTCATTAAGATAAGTTCTGTATAAAATTGCTTAGTGCTTTGTAAAACATATAGAAGTGCTAAACCATTGCAAAACTCCTCCTTCCTCAGTAAAAGATACCCAAGATCACATAGATGCTGACCGGAAATACTGGAACTAGAACCATTTCTTGAATTTCTGGTCTGTGAAATGGAATCCCACACACTTTCTCGGAGAGAAGACCTTATCTCTGCCTACAGTCCTTTTCATAGCCTCTGAAGCTTTATTCTTCTGCTTTTATTTTCTTTCTACCATGCTCTCTATCCACCCCATTTCAAACCTGTTCCTATAATATAAAAACACAGTGGCCTCCTTCCAAGTCCCCCTTCATAACATAGGCCAGATCTGCTCACACTTTCCCTTTGCAGCTTCAAAGCTACTTCCTCTCTACCGATCCCAAGTCTTCATACCTACCCATCCCTGCCCATGGACACCAGAGCACTAGGGGAGCCACTGAAGGAGACAGATCCCAAGTCCTAACCTACATATCCTGTGAAGGCAGAGTGAAGAGCAGGAAGGGAAAAGGGACAGGGCTTCTTCAATGAGAAACAGAGACATAGGTACCCCCTGTGCCTCTGCCCTCACACCAGCTGCCTGTCACTTATCCTCCACCCTACCTGCCTTATGACTACCACCCCCAGCATGTTGATTATATCAAGAGTTCATCAAGGTTATTATTGTCAAAAAAGAAAGAAAAGGTGCATGTTTTGGGCAGTGAGTGCTTGAGCTGCCTTGGCCACTATACCATCCCATCCTATTGAGCTCCATCATCAAAATAAGCAAGTGAAAGCTCCTCCCATGATGGTCCCCTGGTCCCTTTCTTCATGGAGCAGCTTAGTCTGGAGTCTTCACAGCCCTGGGGAGAGGCTTCCTCTAATCCCTCCTGGGTGAGCACACAGATCTTCTCTCAATGCCCTCCCCATATCTGCCACTGTGCCTCACACAAATAAACACATACAATCACTTTAGCTTTTTCTTTTCAATTTCCACATCATTTCAGAGGCTCTGGGAACCAATCTTCCCAAAGCCCCAAAGCACAATCTCTAAGGATTAGGAGCCCAACAGAGCTTATTCCCACAAAGAGGAAACACGCTGCTTCAAAATTTGCTTTTCTCTATCATTGGTTTTCATCCTCTTTCCTTGCCCTTGAAAATAAAACCCAGAGCATATTTAGAGTTTGCAAACATCATGGGCCATGTCATTTGATTCCTTCCATGGTCCTGATGAACTCACCAGGCCCATTTCGCAGGCAAAGCAGCCAAAGTACAGGACAAGTAAACGGGGCTACATGATGCAGCCACATAGACAGCAGAGTGAGGATGTGAGAACCAAGTCTCAGGGAGGAGGAAGTTCCACTAGGATTCCCATCAGGCACAAAAAAGGGCAACAGTAATCAACCAAATGCTATGTAGTGTGATCCCTCCCTCTGAGCCTCCTGCTTGCAGGAATGCTTCCTTCCTACAGGTGTGCAAATGTGCAAACACACACATACTTGCATGCAAAGCCAGGAACCGCTAATCTCAAGATCTGTTCTGCTCTTCCTGCACATTCCTGCAGCAGGAGCAGTAGAATTCTTCACACCCTTTCCTCCAACTTGCTTCCAGAGATGAGCCAGGGTCAACGAGTGACATTGATTTTCCTTGGGTTTGACTGTGGAGGATCCAGGGCCCTGGTCAGGCAGGAAGACTAACCTTTGCAAAGGCCTTGAACTTACACTTGGCCTCTTCCTTCTTTGGAGTCCCTGCAGTGATACTCCATGTGCTTTAACTTCTCCAAAAGCAGAGCATGGCTTTCTTACCTAGTGGCTCATTTTCTTAGTGCATTTGGGAGATTTTCTGTTTGGGTGGAAAGACAATGTGGGATGGAGGACATGCTAAAATTCTTTTTCTCATTCCAGTGTAGATAGCTTGTCCCAGCCAGATCCACCAGCTCACTCTTCTTTTGTTCCTCGTGTACTGAAGGAACTGTATCAGTCATTAGCCATCCTGGCCAAGAGGATGTCCTGAGAGCTGCTGCTTTCTCTCCCCGGTGCCACCCACAGAGGTTAAAGACAGTCTGTCTTCTTAATGTCAACATCATCTGTAGCATCATTTCTGGTCTTGAATTTCCCTAAGACCTTAGTCTTAGAAATCAGGTCATCCCTGGGAGCTAGCATGGCAGAAATTAGATTAATTCAGTTGGAAGTTGGTTTATGAGGTCAAATGTGAGACACTTTGAGGACAACGAAGAATCTTTTCACAATACCCAAGGACGCAAGAATCCCATATGTCTTTACCAAAGATATGAGTTATCAAGGTGAGTCATACCAGAGGTCTGAATTGATAAGAGCAATAGCAATAATAGTAATCATACTTTAAGGGAAAGAGCATCATCAGCTGCTGCACCAGGTAGGCTTGACATGGAGTGCCTGATCATACCTGACTCTGTCTTCCTAGTTATGTTACCTTGAGTGATGGATGTGGTCCCTCTGTCCCTCTGTTTCCTGGTCAGTAACATGGGCATTGGCTCCTACCTTGCAGGATCTTGAGGAATGGATGACATAACACAGGAAAAGGGCCTGGCTCACAGCATGGCACGTGCTAAGTTTTCAATTAAAGCATCTTCTTTGTGCCTTGTCATTTGATCCTTACAATAGTGCTGGGAGAAGGCAAGGCAAGTGGCACTCACTGTCATTTACAAAGAGAAAAGACAGCCTGGAGGGGGTAAAGTGACTTGTCTGCAGTCACACAGAGCAAGCAAAAGAAGAGCAAGGACTTGACATTGTCTAATTGCTACCTCTGGGAGGTTTCCAATTAGGTGAGCCAAGCTCATAAATCACCCTCCAAGCATCTAGTTCATTCTCAAAGTGCATTTGGGTACCAGGGAGATACTCAGCTTTTAACTCTTGCTGACTCTCCATGTATCAGAGTATCCGCTCCCTGGAGAAGTAGGGTCTGCACCAGGTTCCCACGGAGCCTCCTGCAGACCTTCTTGGTGGTCTGGGAGTATTTGTTGGGACTTCCACCTTTTGATATTATTTGCTCCCACTGTGTGGCTCATCTATAGAGATGGGCTTCATGGAGAGCAAAAGACCTTGATCATTTGTGACCCCTGAACTGACATCTGAAGGACAAGGAGGATGGGGAGCCGTGACTGGATGGTGTAGGTCTAGATGAAAGCCATCAGAGAAGATATCACCTTCTCTGGCTTCCCAGGGGCTCGTGTTCAAGTCCTCTCTAGGGCTTCTCTGTAGGAATAATGTGCCATGGCAGAGGGTCTTGGACTTAGACATGTGAAAGAGGATGGCAGCGGAATGAGCAGCAGAGCACCCTTCACTAGAAAGAAAGGAAAGGAAAGCTGGTGGCCCAGGAAGCAGCATCCATTCAAGGGTCAGATGAAGCTTTGCTTCCAAGAAGGTCAAGAGGTGAGAAGGGCAAAGACATGATAGCAGATGGAAAGTGAAAATGGCGGTGCTAAGATGAGCAGCTCGGTCCCCAGTCTGTGAAAATTCTCTGCTCATTTATCCTGGTTATCCAATCAAGTAACACACTGTCCCAAAGCCTAATCATGCGAGCTGACCATTTATTGAGCTTATGGATCCTTTGGGTCAGGAATTAAGAAAAGACACAGCAAAGAAAGCTCTCTCTGATCCTGGAAGTGGATCGAGGAGGGAGGATGGAGTCGTCGGAACTTCTAGTCATGGGTGGTTGATCCTAGAAGACTCAAACACTTGACCTATCCTTCTAGAGAAAAGCAAAAGAAGTTCCAGGAGCCTTGTTGTCACAGACAAGCATTCTGCCTTCTTTGATCTCCACTTTGTTATTTGCTCTGTGGTCACCATTAGCAATGTCATTGTCAACTTCCCTTAGCATTCCCTAAAGACCTTTTTGCAAACCAAGATGACATCAGGGGAGCTGAGGAAAAAAAAAAAAGGAAAATTCTAATTCTGCTGGCAGCTGAGTGAGAGAGAAGGAGTGGCACTCATGCCACATATCGGATTAAGCTGCCACCCTCAGTGGGGCGAGCACAGAGCAGCAAAGCAGAAGTCACCCCTCCCCGACAATGCTCCCTGGAGAGCAGGCTGCTGGACTCAGCCCCCTGATGCTCTGGGTATTTGGCTCCAGTGACAGCCTCTCCTAGATGCTTTGCTGCTGAGAGATCAAAGTGAGAGCACCTCGAGGGAGAGGTGAAATGCCAGAGGGGGAGGGCAGAAGTGACTGTATTCCTTATTCCAAAACGCTTCTCAAGGGAGCTCGCAGAGCCGAGCGCTTTGTGCCTCACACTTGTCTCTCTCTCTGCACCTCTTTTCTGCCCTGCCCCACGCCCTCACATCAGAGCCTGTGGATCACTCCCTGCTCGGCTCACCCGCTGAGGAATGGCTTTCCTAACAGAGTTCCCTGAGAGCAACAACCCAGAAACACCCACCCCAAGGAACACACAAGCTATGACACGAAGACATGGCAGAAGGTCACTCTTTCCCTCATTACCACGCACAGGTGCTAATTCAGGGCATGGTGAGCACCCTCTGGCCAGCAGAGTTCTAGCAGTTCCCAGACACTCAGCACATTGAAAGTGCACATGTTCGCTGAGTCCTGTAAGCATGGGGCATGCTGAGACCTTAAAACTCTGAAGGTGGACATTTGCCACCCACACCATTTGCCACCCAACAAAAAGGATGATTGCAAATGCTCTTTTCATTCATTAATGGGATGTATATTTTTTCTTAAGGATGTAAAGCCTAATTCGTTTTTGTCCAGTGGTGATGGAAACATTATAATTGGACCTTGGAAGTTATTTGTCACGTTTAAATCTGTCATTCA
The DNA here is from genome assembly GCA_004026965.1 of Petromus typicus. NCBI lineage: Eukaryota > Metazoa > Chordata > Mammalia > Rodentia > Petromuridae > Petromus > Petromus typicus. Next base: position 13,955 of record PVIR01000087.1, on the reverse strand, counting down.
CTTATTCACTTCAAATAAATATTGACTATTGCACTGCTGTTATAAGCTGAAGATAGAGATAAGAGATCCAGTTTTATGGAACTCATGTTTCTAGTGAGAAAATAATCATATAAAGTCTAGTGTTTTCCAGAGAAAATATTGGAAACTATGGGAATGTAAGAAAGCATATCTGAACCATGTGTGCTGGTGTATGCCTATAATCCTAGCATTCTATGAGGCTGAGGCAGGAGGATCACAGGTCAGAGTCTACCTTGAGCAGTTTAGCAACAACTTGTCTCAAAATAAAAAAATAAGAGGGGCCAGGGATTTTAGCTCAGTGGTTCCAGTGCTTGCCTTGTAAGCTCAGGGCCTGGCTTTGATCCCCATAACCACATACAACAAAGGCGGGCATAGTGACTCACACCCACCAGCAATCAGCACCACATATCACAGTTCTGGGTGTGGTGGCTCACACCTGTAATCCCAGCACTTGGGAGGCAGAGGCAGGAGGATTGCTGTGATGTGAGTTGGAGGCTGAGTTCAGGACCAGCCTGAATTACAAAGTGAGACCCTGTCTCCAAAATAAATAAATAAATAATAAGAAAGGAATTTGGAATGTAAGTCAGTGCAAAGCCAACCCCCAGTATTGTAGCAAAAAGAAAGATGAAAGGAAGGGAGGGAAAGAGGGAGGGAGGGAGGGAGGAAGGAAGGAAGGAAGGGAAGAAGCAAGGAAGGAAGAAAGGGAGAAGGCAGGATCCTGTTTATGTCTGAAGGAGGTGGTCCCAAGAAGTCTTACTGGAGAAAATGGAAGCTCAGGCTTGAGTCTAGGATGGGTCAGCAGGAAAATACGAGGAGAGAAAGGGCAGGAAGACAGGATACATTCAAGGGTAGAAGAACCTGGTACTTCTCTCTGAGGGATTCAGAGCAGCCTGGGATGACTAGAGAGAGTAGGATGGAGCAGAGTCAAGGGATGAAACTAGGCTGGGGATGAAAGAGAGAATGAAGAATTGTGACAGCTAAATCCAAGAGGTCAGTCTTTCTCCAGAATTAGACAATCATAAAGGTAACTTAAGCCTTCAGATTTCACTTGGATAAAGTCCATGCATTGAGAGTCTCGAGGATCACCCCTAAGACCAGATGGAGATGAAGATGTGCAAGAATTAGTCAAGGGCAAGACTCCACTGCTGGCCAGTCACCTCCCCCACGCCACTTCAGGATGGTCAGTGAGCCAGGAGCAGACCATCTCTGCACTTAGAGGGGCTGGGACACCCTTATTCCTGACCCACCGCCCCTCAGATCCCCCTCATGTGCTCACTGACCCGAGCCTGAGCCTGACCACTCCTTACAGCTCAGCTGGACAGATGCTCAGCAGGACTGTGTTATCTGGGAGGGTCCTTGTGTGCCCATGCCCATGTTCTCAAATTCAGCTGTAATGAAACTTTAAACTGATAGAATATTTTTCCTTCCTGTTCTGGCTGCGGCTACTATGCCTGCTAACTGTCAACTGCTGATTAGATATCTTGGAATCATGGACAATGAATGCTAAAGGGTTTTTGAGGGATCACTAAGCCCAAACCCATTATGGTAACTAGGGGCCAGAGAATGAGTAGTTACTTCACCAGGAACAGAGATTAAGTTGAAGGCTTCTGATTCTCAAGCCAGTGAGCATCTGATAAAGGGTCTCTTCAGTAAGAGTTGACGGGCTGGTAAACACAGTGGGTAACAGGCATTTATGACTTAAAGTCGGTATTCTTAGCTCTCCACTTCTCTATAGTAAACTCAGTTTTCCAACAAACATTTAACATTCCACAATCATCCAGTCATTCAACAAATATGTCTTGATTACATTGCCTCCTATTAATCAGACTCTACAGGAGACAGTAAGGAGCTGTCTCAGTCTGTTTTCTATAGCTGTAACAGAATGCATGAGACCAAGGAATTGAGAAAAAAAAAGAGTTTTATTTAGCTCACAATTTGGAATGCTGAAAAGTCCAAGAGCCTTCTCAGCTTCTGGTGAGGGCCTCATACTTTTTCAGCTTATGAAGGGAAGCAGGAAAAAAAGTGCATGGGGAAGAAGCTAAACATGAGGCGAGGCCACACTTTGTAACATGCTGCCCTGAGTAACTAACCCAGGCCTGTGAGAACTTCATTAATAGCTCCAAGATCCCCACCACCTCGAGCACATTACATCGGGTATACTGCACCATGAGTTCTAGAGGAGACCACCACATTGGAACCATAGTAGAAAGCAAAGAAAAATGAAACTCCTATCTGAAGTCTTCATCCTAACGAAAGAGGGTGATAACAAGGTTTACGTGGTGTGAAAAGTGCTCCAACAAGGATAAGTAGCAGGTGCTAAGGACACGTAGAAAAGGCCTTATTCGGAGAGCTGGGGAATAACTGAGCTGGATTTCAAAGAATGGTGGATGGGGTTAGAAAAAGCGGTGTGAAAGAAGGAGTGGGCGCAGGCAGGAGATTCTCCCGTATGCGTGAAGCTGCGGGGCTGCCACGCATGTTTAGGAAACGTCATGGTCGCAGGTGTTCATGCAAGATGAGAGGTTCCGGTAAAGGGCATGGACATGATGCTGCACTGAGAACGAGCTTCCACAACCTGATTGACCTTGACCCTGCAGGTCTGTGACTGGGTGGAAAGCAGGAATAAAATGGCCTGATCTGACATGAGTTTTAGGAAGATAAACTTACATACTTATTTGGGGAGTTAGGCTAGAGGCAGGAAAAATTATTAGGAATGTTATTGCAATACTCAGCCCGTGTAATGAGGTCTTCATGGCTAAGCCATCGATTGGTCTTCTCTGAAAAACTGCTGGTACTCTCTTGAAAAACACACAGAGAAATATTAGTGGGCTCATAAGATTCAGTTTGGAAACCCCCATCTGACCCATTTATAAGTCATCAAAAAAGTTATATCATAATGCCAAGCATGGTGGCTCACGCCTTTAAGCCCAGCAGTCAGGAATCAGAGGCAAGAGGTCTGCTGTGAGCTCAAGGCTGGCCTGGGCTACATAGTGAGCTCAGGGCCTGGCTGAACTACAAAGTGAGACCTTGTCTCAAACAAAAAAGTTATGTTATTTCCTCCAAAATGCAGATAATTACAAATCACAGTCTAATCCCAGATGTATCAGAGTACTAAACTGATTTACAGAAGGTAATGACTTGACCAAGGTCACTCAGCTAATGGCAACTTGTCTCTGAGTAGCCTTTTTGCCTTGACTAGAAAAGCAAAATTTCCTGCAGAAAGACCATTTCTGTGAAAGAAAGACCATGACTGTGAGTTTCAATGTTCATCCTTTCCCTAGTCACAGTAAGTTCTTCAACAAGTCAGGATCTCACTGAGCCTCATTTTACCCATATGTCAAACAGAAATGCTGAACCGGTGAGATCCCAGGGATGACTCTCCACTCTGAGATATCGCATGCCTATTATCCAGTGAGGAAAGAAAGCTGAAAAGGAAACTGACTTTCCCAGACGATCTGGCCTCTTGCTGAATGCCGGTGGTGTCCAGGCCCAGGTGCATGCCCCAGAGCAGACAGGAAGTGGAAGGGCGTGGCGTTCGCATTCCTCCAGAGCATACCCCGAATTCCAGAGGGCCCCGATGGGGAGCAAACAGCCAGTCCTCTGACGCTTGCGGAGACATAGATCACCTTAGAGAGCAGCCACTTCTCCCCTGTTGCCGTGGCAACTTTTCTCTGGCTTTCTGTCATTTCCCAGCACTCAGTCCCCAGAGCAGAGCCCAGCTGACCTCCAAGTGGAGACCAGACAGGCCCAGTGGGGGCTGGAGATCTGTGGGCACCGGAGCCCGGGCGTCTCCAAACGCGGGAAAGGAATTTTGACCCAGATGTGTGCAGCTGCTGTCATCCTCCCTCTACAAACCCTGCCTCACAGAAGAACCTGGAAAGGGATGGGGAGGACAAGGAGGGTTCCTTACACTGTGAGTTACTCAGATTTGACAGACTCTGTGTTTCTGTGGGTCCATTTACCGCACATCACCACTACCTTCACCTACGCTGCCATGAACTTGCTTGATTTGGGAGCAGGTCATTTCCTGACCTGCAAAATGAAGCCAACAGTTCGGTCACAAGAACGTGGCTGCAGACTCTTTCTGCCTCCTCTGCCTCGAAGCTCTGTGTCTGAGTCAACGAAGACATTTGGAGAGTCCTCACTCAGGAAATGACAGTCTTTTCCATGTAAACGTTCACCGGTGATCTCATCCCCACCTCCACCATCCTATCATTCTGATGCATTTCAGAGCAGACTTTCTGCACATTTTTTACCTTACACAAAAAAACGCCACAGGGGCCAATATGGGAGGCAACTTCTGATTTTAAATCAAAAGGAAATAGACGTAAAGTATCTCTCAAATTATTATCAAAGTCATTAAGAGAATAGGATTTTTGTTATCAGTCTTCAATTTACACAGCGATACAGTTTGAAGACATCTATTTGTGTAATGTGAGAAATTCTAAGAGTGGTTCATCATCCCCTGGGATGGTATCAGCCCCTTCTCTCTCCTCTGCCTCCCTCCTTCCTTTTCTTTGTTTATTCAGAGAAGCTCAAACAGATCTCCTCTGATGATCACTATGCAGGAGCATTTAAAGAACACTTGTGCCTGGGCCGGGGATATAGCTCAGTGGTTCCGGCGCCTGTCTTGCAAGCGCAAGGTCCTGGGTTCAATCCCCGGTAACCACATAACAATACTGGGTGTGGAGACTCACCCCAGCAGCAACCAGTACCACATACCAGTGCTGGGCGTGGTGGCTCACGACTGTAATCCCAGCACTCGGGAGGCAGAGGCAGGAGGATCGCTGTGATGTGAGTTTGAGGCTGAGCTCAGGGCCAGCCTGAACCACAAAGTGAGACCCTGTCTCAAAAAACCTTAAAAAAAAAATTAAAAAAAAAAAAATTAAAAAAAAGAACACTTGTGCCTGACTTGTTCCATGTCAGGCACTTTGCTGAGATACACATAACAACACAGGTCCTGCTCAAAAGACTCAGTGGAAACAGACAGGAGCAAGTTGTCCGATCCTTTATCATATCAGCTTCCTAACAACCTGGAAAGAAGACATTATCACAGCTGCATCAGAGCTGAGGAACCGCCACTCCCAAAGGAAGGACCCTCAGAGATATGGCAGCCTCTGCTTGACCTCGACAACATTTGAGACCTTTTTTCTAGGCTGCATCCCTCAGTACTGCCCCCAGCTTGTCTCTCACATTGACCTTCCTGGTTCACATTGGCAGTCTATTTTGCCTCCATGTTCCTGCTCGCCTCGCTCTCTACTTTTGACTGGAAGAAAAAAACTCACAGCCCCCACCTCCACCTCCCATGCCATGACACTAGACCACTAGAGCACATGCTGATAGACCTTGTGCAAAATTTTGGTGAATGAGAACACATACATTTTGAGGGGAGAGAAGCTAGATCATTCATCAAAGTCTCCAAGGGGGGCAGAGGCTGTGCAGTGAGAGAATAATGAGTCGTTTAGGTTGCTACTGGCTCCTATTGTATCCCCCCACACACACAGAACCTGATATTCAGCCAATACATGTAAGGAAGAATAATAGAAAGTATGAGTGACTAACACTCTCAACCTGTTCTTCTACATGGAGTGTAGAGCACATGTAGAATAAGCACTGTTTTTTCTTAGGTCTGGAAAATCTCCCAAAGGCTCATCTCCTGAAGGTGTGGTCCTCAGTGTGCAGTGTTCAGAGGTTGGGCTTTGAGGTAGGGACTGGATCCTGAGGGCTCTGACTTGTATCAGTGGATTAATTCCTACTTCAAGGGGTTTATAACTTGATGGGCTACTGGGAGATGAAGGAAACTTAGCATATGGAATATAGTAGAGGAAAGTGGGTCCTTGGAGGTGTGCCTTCGGAAGCTATATCTTGCTGCTAGCCCTTTCTCTCTCTCTCTCTCTCTCTCTCTCTCTCTCTCTCTCTCACACACACACACACACACACATGTCTGTCCTCTGTCCTCCTTCTCCTTCTCTCCCTTTTCCTTCCTCTCCCTCACTATTATGAGCTGAAGAGCTTTTCCCGCCACACACTTCCACCATGATGAACTGTCTCATTATACGTTCAAAACCTAACGGGCTGAGCAACCACAGACTGAAACCATCAGCCAATAAACCTTTGCTCATTTCTGTTGATTTTAGAGGTATTTTTCACAGTGATGGAATGCTGACTAACACAAGCCCCAACCCTTAACTCTTCATCTCAAAGTACTTTGTCTAGAAGAGGAACAACAGGATAAAGCAGTAGGGGTGGGTAACAAAGTCAAGCAGAGGTGAAGGAGAGATGAAGGTGGATCTATCTAGCTCAGGTACAGATCAGTGGAGATTCCAGGTACATAGCAGGAGCTGCATGGGTGGGAATCAGAAGGAAAAAGACATCATTACCTCAGCAAGATCAGAAACTAATCCAAAGGCCTCATTTTGTAAAGCATAAGTTGCAGAGGCACTGGATTGCACTTTCAAACCAAAGTCTTGGCATCTAGATTAGATGCCATTACTCACCTTTCATGGAGCTCAGGAGAGACTCTCCAAACCTCAGTCACTTCACTTACAAAATGTAAATGTCCTACTGACCTGGCGGCCACTGCTGTCCTCAAGCACAGATTTGATGCTGGGTATAATTGCAATGAGTAGGGCAATTACCAACAGAGATCATGCTGACAGATCCCAGCATTAAAGCCCAGACTTGGAGAAGCTCAGCACTGCTCTGGCCTCCTCCCATGTGTGCCAATGGAGTGAACCCGAGGAGGCTGCAGATGCAGAAGGCCATTGGGTTATTACTCCTGCAGTGGTACCTTCCCCACACTCCCCCACGGGACCACTTTGTCCAGCCACCTCCTGTGCTCTGAGATGTTGGCTGTCAGCCTTCTCACCAAGAGGGAAGGGGTCTGTCTTTTGAGCCATTGTGCTCTCTCTGCATCCGTCTCCACTTTCCAAAGGGGCTTCACTTTGATCCTCTAGAGACAAAGGGATGTGTCTGTAGTGAACCGAGCTAGTGAGAGCAAAGGACTTCTTCTCTCTGCTCATCTCCAGGAGCCAGGTTCTGGGTAGGGCTCCATCTGGCCACGAGTATAAATATATTGATGCTCAAGAGAAACAAAAAGCCATAGATCTTCTATATGAGAGGCAGTTTGCTTTATTTCATCCACATGAAATGGGGCCCAACCAATGAGGCAGCATGAGAAAGAACCCAGCCTGGGATTGTAAAACGGCTGAGGCTAAAAGCTCCATTTAATAAAACCTAGAAATAAAAGCCCTGAGATCGGGCTACTGCCTAGTGCTTTGAAAAGAAAAATTACATATTAGAAATTTTGGAAAAATAAACAAAAAATGATGTTATATTCTTTGGCCCAGAGGTGAGGAGGTGGACTAGAGGCAGAGTAGGGGTTCTGGGAGAAGCTGGGCCCACTCAAGGACACGACTGCATACACTGACATTAGTGCCACAAACATTTATTGAGCACCTGGTATGGCCTGGTAGGAACTGGCCCTTCCAAACGAGGCAGGTCCAGTGTCCCTCCATTCCTTACAAATATCCCATCACTCAAATTCCACCTTCCTGATTGCTGCCTTCCCAGCAAGATGCTGGTCCTATTATTTATTCAACTGTTTACTTTAAATTGACTGAATTTTTAAACAGAAATGTTCACCTGAGTTTCATCCATGAAATCATAGCTTTAAAATGCTAAACTATATTTCCTCTAGTATGTGTTAAAATAAGTACATAAGCCTATGCTCATATCTGAGTTCAGGCTCAGGTTGTCTTGTCCACTATCAGCAGCATGTATAGTCACAGTCTGGGAAGGTCTCCTGGGTGGAAGGATGTAATACTTAGGGGAACATTCAGCTTTATATAACAGAAAACCCCAAATAAGTGCCTCACACAAGATAGAAAAATTATTTTTACCTAACAAAGAAGTTTGGAAATAAATGTTTTCAAAACTGGATGTGGCTACCTCAGGGTTAGTACAGAATCTGACTCCTGCTATTAAGTCCCACCGTTCCAGCAAGTACTGTCCTCTCAAAGTCCCTTCATGGCCCAAAATGGCTGCTGGAGCACCATCCATCACATCTGTATTCTGAGAGGCAGCAGGAAGGGAAAGAGAGCAGAGATGTGCCATGTCAATTCAGTCAATTTCCTTTAAACAACTTTTCAACAAATTCCCTGAATGAGTTTTTCCATCCATCTTTTAGGTTATAATTGCATCAAAGGTCTAGTTCTGCCTGGCTTCAAGGGAGCATTTGGATACATGGATCAAAATCAAATCTTAGGTGACTCTTGAACAGTGAGCATTCCTAGATGGCCTTCACAGCTGGCCCGCACTTGCCCTGAACTTGCCCTTGCTCAAGACTAAAGCTGAGCCTTGAACCCTAGCCCTGGTAGACTGTGATGGCAGCTCTCGCTAGTGCATTTCAGACCCTCTTCTTCTTCTGTCGCTGTTAAGCTTTGCCCTCTGAGAAGTGTTTGTCTACCCTCCAGGCTCATCTTGTTTCATGTTGAAAAAACTCCAGGACTCTCTGACCCTGGTCTACATGGCTTAGAGTCTGGTCTTTCTTGAATCTTCAGTAGATGCCTTTGTTTCTACTATGAATGTGAACACTTCTTGTTAACTCCTTCTCCAACAATCCCTGTGCAGCTCTGGGTAATGCTGTCATACGGTAATTAGAGACTGCTGAATGGTTAGCCTTTTATTTAATAATGAGTTTCACTATAATGGAAAAAAACATAATTACCAAGCTTATGTATTATTGACCTATCACGTACTCTTTTGTAACTCAGCGTCCAGCCCTCTGGAAATATCTAATAAATGTTTACTTAGAGAATGAGAAAATGAATGAAAGGATGATAATATTTATACTTTTGTGTCCATAAACAAGGGATCTAAGTAGTCTATAGTTGTAGTGACCTCGCTACACAGTATTCATCAAGATGCAACCATTTTGGTGGAGTTTTAGGATCTAGATTGGAATTTGGGTCAGCAAACTTTTCCCACAAAGACCCAGTGAATGTCTTCAGTTGTTTAGGGTGCATGTTTTCTGTCACTACTCCATTCTGCCATTGGGATGCAAAAGACAACAAGTTAATGAGTGAGTGTGGCTGTATTCCAGTAGACTTTTCACCTATCAAAAAGTACTATCCCTTTTGGCTTTTTTGCTTTTTATCCATCTAAAAGGACAGAATTAATTCTCAGCTCACAGGCTGCAAAAAACAGGTGGCAGGCCACAATTTACCAACTCCAGATCTAAAATATATACACTTGTCAGACGCTTGTGAGCACAACTGCTACCTGGAATACTTGTTTAAATGTATGTAGCCAAGTACTGCCACCAAGGAACCCCATTAGTGGGGATAGGATGAGGAATTTGCAGTTTTAGAAAGAAGTAATTCTGTTGCAAACAGTTCTAAAACCATCCTTACTTGTACATGTTAAGGAACCAATCAGAGTCCTTAGGACACTTTAGGCTGATGTTACAACTAGACCTCAAAACACTGGTGACTCAACACAACAGAGATTATTATCAGCTCACAAGTGACTCTCTTCCAGGCAGGGCCCTGGCTTCCCAAGTCACCCTGGAATGACATTTCCTACTCAGGAGGGATGTGTGACATGCGGGCCAGCGCATGTCAGGGTTTATAGGAGCCAATCTTGAGAGAGAAAGGCATCACCACACTCAGCAGAGAGAAAAGGTGACAGGTAGAGAGGGTGGGAGGAGCCAGGGAGCGAGGAAGACCCCTGACCTGAGTGCACAGTTTGTGGTGCTGCTACTCTGAGCCGAAGCAAAAAACAACCAGCAGCTAAAGGTCAGGCTGTGCAGATTTCAGCCCTGGAAGCTGCTGCAAGGGACAACGGAAGACTTGGCTTTTGTCCCAGGTTGACAACTTCTCAATCTCTGGACCTTGGGCTTCAGCTTCAATCTGATAAGCTGGAATAGCAGCACCTGTCTTCCCCCTTCTCACTGAATCATGCAGCTCGAACGTCCACCCTGGGTTCACCTGAGCGGACCGTGGAGTTCTCCTGAGGAAGCTGAGATTAGAGCTCTCGATTTTCTCTAGAAAGTTGCTTTCAAAGGGCAGCACTCAGATCAGCAACAGCAAGAAACTCATTAGAAATGTTGGTTCTCAGGCTCTCCACAGGCTTCTGGCTCTGAGACTATGCAGATTGGACCCAGCCATCTTCACTACAAACATTTCTCTGTGGGTTTTGATGCATGCCCAAGTCCAAGGACCACTGGTGTTGGCCCTCCCCATCCTCAAGATGTTCCTCATTGGAAAATGGAGAAAAAAGTCTTCTCTCCTTGCAGAGGTTGGGCCACCCTGGAGATGCCCTGCTCCATGACAATGGGCATGCAGCGGCAGCGAGGAACACTTGCATTGTCTTGTATCCTCGAGCTACATCAAGCCCTCTGATGGCAGTGTTGACAAAAAATAGCTCATTTTCCAAAGACCTAATTACATAATGAGTCCTCCACACTCCTCAGGCATGGGGAGCATCTTCCAAATTGTGCAGCAGGTGTTGGCCCCAAGCACAACCAGTTGAAAACCTCATTTGAATACTGTTAAGAAAGGAGATTAACACGCTCTGTGGCCAAAAAGGCTGTCTGCAGAGGTGGCCTTTCTAGCTCCTGCCCACCCCCACTGGGCAGCACAAAGCAGATCCTAATTAGGGTGGAGACCAACCGTGGAGCCTAGGAAGGAAGGTTGTGCCCCCATCATCAGGGATGCTCCAGCATTTCTGGTTCCTGTTGTCTGCCTGGCATGGGAATCTTTCCTCCTCCACAGCCCAGAATCTGGAGGTGGTTAGGACATGGGAGAGGCCTGGGCCATAGGTCTGGAACCTCATCACTCTGCTAACTGCCTGGGTGAACTTCCTTGGGACGCTGGGAGCCTAATCTGAAAAACTGGAATGACACTGCTGCCTTAGAGGCCACCCAGAGGGCTCAGTAGGAAAGAATGTCAAGGTGCCTGGCCCAGCACCTCCATGAGCAGAGCAGGGCTCCTACGGGCAGCCCCAGCACTCACTCCCAGCCCACCCCTTCACTCCCTCCTGCCTGGAATTTGATGACCTTTGTGTTGTGTGCACTGTTTCTCTTCCTGAAGTACTCTCCACATTGATCCCTCACTCCTGGCTGACTCCTTTTCATCTCTCAGATCTCCTTTTGAAAATCCCATTCTCTAGGAAGCCTTCCTGGACCCAGGTGTAAACTTGTTTCTCCCTCTCTGCAGGTCCTTTGCTCCCTGGTCTTCCCTATCTTAGCACGGATCTCCTCATTGTCTCAATCCCCCTAATATCATTGGAGGTTCTCAGCAAACAAGAAACCTACTGCCTCGTTCACAACTGCAGCCCCATTTCCTGGCAATTAGTGGGTGTGCAACACCTGTTAAATGAGTAAGTGAATGAATAATAGTCAATGTGGAATGAATCTTACTGAGGCTCCAAATATGATTGGAATAAATCCAATCTAATTCAGCAAACATTTGCAAAACTTCCACTATTTGTCAAAGGTTGCTATGGGAGCAAGGGAAAGCAAGGTAGATGAAATAATAATGGTTCCTACATTCACCTAATTTTCAATCTTAAACACTATGCAGGTAGGAAATGCAAAGGTCCATACAGGGAAGTCAGAGGCCAAGGGTGGTTAAAGCCCTTGTCTTCCGATAACCTTATAACAAATCCTGCCTCGGGAAACTTCTCAGGGAAACATGCAATGGAAACTACATACTAATGTGCTGCTTTTGCTCTGATGGGTACTGACCTCAAAACCCCCCTTGCAGTCCTGCCTCGCAAATTTCCACACATGGGCTTTGGCATCTTGTTTTATCTGTTGCCAGTTGGAGACCTAGACGTGCACATACTCAGACACATATGGGTGGACACAAACACAACCTTCTCCCAGAAGAGATGAAAAAGCAATAGTCCCTCACCTGTAGGCTGATCCCAAGTTGTTACAGACCACACACACCCTTAGATCCCCATTCACAGATGCACATCAGGGGCCTACTGTCTGCTGGGTACAGAGCTGGTGTATGTGTGCAGAGAGGGCAGAGGAGGGCACAGTGACAGATTCAAAGGCAGCGTGCACTTGGAATGCCAGCATTGTGGGAGGCTGAGGCAGAAGGGTTCCAAATTTAAACTCAACCTCAGCAACACAGCAACTAGACAAGATCCTGTCTAGAAATTTTTTTTTAAAAATCGGAGGTGTGGCTCCATGTAGATACCATGGGTTCAATCCCAAGTAATAAGGAAGAGGACAAAAGACATTTAAGTGAAGGACAGAAGGATGAGAAGGGTCCACCAGCCCACACGAAGCTGGAGAGGAGTGGCCTGGGTCTGAGCCTGGAACAGGAAGGAACCCAGGACACTTGGAAAGTCCTACTGTGAGACAGCCAAGAACAAGGGGAGCCAGCAGGAAGAACCCTGCTGAGAGTTTGAACCCTTAGCCAACAGCTTTGACAGTTGTGGAAAGCAGCAGGCACTGAAGGTCAGTCAGATTTGCTCAGGTTTACACAGTGGAATTTCATGGCAGCTGCAGTGGACACAAGAACAATGAAGAGGTTATCAGTGTGGTCCAGTTGTGAGGTGAGGAGGTCCGAATACAGGTGACAGTGTGGACTGGAGCTTGGAGAAGGCAGGGAGCCAAAGGAATGGCCCAGCCCTGACATCCACCTTGAGCACCAGCTGTACATTGAAAGGAGCGCTGGACAGAGAGGCGTGCAGCAGGGTCGAGAGGGACAGCACGGGGTTTCCTGATGTCTTGCAAAGATCCTTCTAGAAATGCCTGACTGACAGGTACAGAGATGTGGGAAGAAACCACAGCGGGGCTTCTGACAACAGAATTGGGCAGGTGGTTATTGGCTATCGATTACACCACACGCATCTTACCAGATGATCTTCTCTGAACCATCCCATTTTATGGAAGTAGGGACTCGTGGGAACCAGCCGAAGACCCACCATAGGAGAGTGGGAGAGGGGGTGGTCTGGCCATGGTGGGCAGGAGGAACCTGAGAGAGGAGAGTTGGCAAAGGCAGGTGGGCAGGAGCCAGGCAGAAGCCTGGGCGAATAGCTGGCAGATACCAGCCTCGTGGAAGAGGCTAGTTAAACATCTGCAGGACTTCTGGCTTGTTGTCTCTGAGACGAAGATGGGCCAGGGGCCAAGAACGATGGACACTCAGGAGAAAGAATGAGTGGCGGGGAGAACTATATACACAGTTCTGAGCACTATGATTTCTAGCTCCCTGCAAGCTGTGCTCTGGAGGGGAAGCTGAAGATTCCAATGAACAAAACTGAAAGTTTTAGCTGTAGATAGAGCTGTCTTGAGTGGGTGGCATGCTGAGCCATGCCAGCAAAGGAGCTAACTCCAGAGCCGAGAAAGAAAAGATGAGGGCACAGGACAGCATCCTGGAGGGAAGGTTTATGCCCGAGATGAATGAGGAGGCATCAGAAAGGCAGAGAAATCCTGAGCATGGCAAAAGGAGGAAAGTTTAAAGATGGAACTGTCACCAGGTTCGCTCCTGCTCACTCAGTCTCTTGGCTGCTGAGGGCAGGTCCAGACCCCGGAGGTCCTCTCTCCTCCGTCACAGTCCTTCCCAGGGTCTCATGTCACTACCGTGTGTCTCTTCCTTTTCTTCTTAGAGTGCAAAGAAAAGGGAAACCTTCCAAAAGCCATTCTGTGCCGTAGGATCATAAATACAGGGTACCAGCCTTCCCCAGACTCTAATTTCCCCTGGAAATGTTAGCCAAGAAGTCAGGTCACATTGTGCATGCACTTCAGTGAGGCTGCACAGACACCCATTTCATCACCCCAGAGAAAGCTGCAGATGGGAGAAGGATGAGCGCTACCCACTGTGAGTGGGAAAGGAGAGCGCTGTCAAGAGGTCCAGGTTCCCTGGAGGAGGACACCCGTAGGGAGAAGCACACTCTGGGCTGTCTCCCTGGGGGCCATGTAA